>JAHREE010000128.1:5665789-5715704 GCA_033628505.1 Tringa tobata
TCCTTTTCCTCTGGCGCGCGGTGACCGTTAACGGCCGCCGCAGGCGGGGCGCGCGGCACCTCCCGCTCCGCTGCCCTGCGCGGGGAAGGCGCCGGTGAGGAACCCGGGGCGAGCAGTAGCCTTCCCTGAAGCACAAGTGTGAGCCTGTAGGTGGCTGCCCCGGCCTGCTCCGTGCCCGGTGCGGGTACGGCAGGGCTCTGGGTGAGGGGAGGGGAGGGAGGCCTGGCCGGGCAAAGCCTTTCCTACCGTGAGCGCGAAGGCAAGTAAGGGCGCTTCCACACAGTGCAGTATATAAATTCTTTTAGGGAAGTGCACTTTGTGTGGAGATCCTTTTTGAAGGGAGCCTGTTAGGGAAACCCAGCTTGTCCATGTGTACTTATTTGACTGATCTGTTAAGTCGGGACAGAGACTTCACGTTTCCACCTGTGTCATCTGCTAACAGGCCCATTCAGTGGAGTTCTTCATTATTAACTCAGACTTCTCAGTACGTTTCTAAGAATGATGTTTTAATCTCGGTAAGATTTGCTGTCGTGGTATGGGAGGCCGTGTTGCAGCAAACCAGGTTTGTTTCAGAAGAAATAAGCGATTCATTCACTTTCTGTGGGATTGGGCTGTTAATTGGCAAATACAGAGGGTTTTTTTCCTGTTCAAGTATGTGGGAGACCAATACCCTTAGGGCAGGAATAGCCAGGAAGTTGCTTTATCTCTGTGGGAATCTCTCTAACCACTATGGACATACAAGGGCTGTGCTGAAAGGTTTGTGGGAAAGTAATATAACTTTTGTGTGTATTTGTCAGCAGGGAACTTAGTCATAGAGTTTTTTAATATGCTTAAACTTTTCAGGCAACTGATAGTCAAAATTTATTGTGTTTTCATGTTTTTCTCTCCTAAGATTCCTGAGAAGTTGTTATAAGGACCAGCAATAAGGAGAATGGTTGCCTCTTATCTGTCATAAGGACAGTTTATAAATGTAGGCTTGATAGCGTTGGGATAAGGATAGTATGTGATATGGGAACAAAAGCAAGGAAGGAGCTTATTCTTAGGCCAGTTTGTTATTTGGGTGTTCCCACAGGGCTTCAAAAACAAACTTACTGATTTATGTTTTCTGTCCATGCTGTAGGTGGTTTGTAGACAACTTCCATTGCGGTGTTCATTTTCAGTTCACTGAATTGTAATGTTTTCAGTGGTTCTAATAGTTTTGAGCTACTATTTGATTTCCATCATCTCCAGGCTCTCATTAGCAGCTCAACTTGTATACAAGGTCTTAACTTTTATAAATGTGTAGGAAAGAAGGTGGTGAAAGATATTGTCTTTATCAGCTAATTATTTTCACCTGGTTCTGTAGGTTTCACAGACACAAAGGTTGAGTAAAAAATATCATTAACCAGTTTGTGCAAGTGTGGAGACTTAGGTAAAAATAAGGTTAGCATGCTTAGCTCCTATCCAGCCTTCAGCTGTGGCGTCTCTAATTTATGAGCTTTACTCAATTATCAGCTGCTTGCAGTATCAAGCTGTGTTTGCAGTGTGTGTTTGTGAATGTATTTGAGACTGAGTATGGGACATTACAGTGTGAGAACAAAGTGGATCTCTCTGTGGGTTCGGTCACACGACTCCGTTTGGAGTAATGGCAGCACCATAGCTGCCCTCTTTTCCAAACAAGGCTGGACTTCAGCAATATATTCAACAAGCTGTGTGCTGAATACTAAGAATAACTAAACCAGTATGCTAAATTGCTTAGTCTTTAAATATTGTAAGTGAAAAAATAGCTAGGGATTTTTGTGTGCACATTGTTATGAATGAAATAATGGGTACAGTTTACAGGCACTTTATCAACTTCAGCAAGTCCCTCCTGTATTTTTGTTTGCTTCAAATCCCTTGTGGAGGCAAGAGTAACCACGCTGCCTGAGGCTATTCAAGAAAAATAAGAATAGGAGTTGTATGCCCTTTTCCAATATTCTTATATGGTAGGTGGTGAGCAGGTGCAGCCAAATCCGTTTGTCAGAGGAAATTAAATTTAAAAGAATTCTTTAGAATTGACTTTAGCAGGTATGAAAGTAGGAATTTTAATAATTAATGGTTAACTGTATCTTCTTTGTTCTTGTATAGCATATGGGGTGCCATCAGAAGATTCACATTTGACTAGCATCAACAGAAAAAAAAAATCCCGTGGATGAATTAAAAGGTAACTTTTTGTCTTCACAGTCAGAAAATTCACTAACTTTCCTAGTTTCATACTGAATGTCAGTCTTGGGCCTGCATCTGAGTAGAGAGATACACCAAGAAAACTCATTACCTGTGTGATAGGAACTCTCTGTATGATTCATGGACTCTGCAATGAGGTCATATTTAACTGTGTATACATGATAGATTAGTATAAATTTTTATTTAAAATTTGTTGAGAGACAAATTGATTTAATTTCCTAATGTATCTTTATATATAAGTTTAACAGATTATTTTTATTATATGTAAAAACACTAATAACTGTATTGTGCTTTCCTGAAGCAATCCACAGTTTTAAGGTGTAAATTATCAATTTCATAGCAAAAGGAGTCGAATTTATTATGTGTCAAGTCTTAAATTTTTATTGAAAAAAGTGGACTTGGACAAGAATCCAGTACTTTCTGCTTTAATCCATGGTATTATTTGAAGTACTAGCTGTTTTAGTTTATGTAGGTGACTAGGATAATCTTTTCCCTATGTCTAACATCATTAATAGTGGTGTCATAAATGGAAAATTAAAGTTAAAAGGTCAATTAGGTTCAGCTTAATGTGTTCCACCAACATTTGTCAATTTGGCTAAAGTGTTCTAGGATGTACTGGTACTGGATTCTCTTAGAAGGTAGGATAGCTATCCCCAGTTCTCATTCCAGTGTCCTTACTAGCTCATCAAAGTAGGTGACAGAGAGCAGAGAAGCTGGAAATTAGAGATCCTCACAAGGCTCTGAATAGCTGCCCGTTGTCTGGCTAAGCCCCTTTGAATCCAGGGTAACCCTGGGATTGCCTCCAGTTCAGAGGCTCCAGAGTCTGAACATGCACTAGACAACACACTCAGGTGGAAAGTAGATTCCTACAGTGGGCAGAGAACTAATTCCTTTCTGTGGTAAACAAACTTTCTTCTGGGAACAGGAATGGATTTTGAAATACTCTACAAATGTAGTTACAGTTGTTTCAGCAAGCTCCGTTTTAAGCTGTTAGCTGTATCACGTGAACTATTTGGCAGTTTTTAACCTTTTATGTAAAAATTTGATTGAGATCAAAGTCCAAATAATGGTAACACTTATGAAGACATTTGTTTCTAGTGATTTCAGAAATAACATGGCAAGTTGTAAAACTGAGGTTCTAGCCCAGTGGTAGAATTTAGTATATTGTACAAGTTGAAGGAAGTTCTTGTTTCCCTTTGAATAGCCTGTATGAGCAACTATGTTTCCTTTCCTCATTTCACCACAAGTTGCAAAAAATGTGCCTGTTTTTCTTGGACTTCAGTGTTAAGCTGTGTTTCTTTATGTAGACCTTGGTAGTGTAACTGAACAGCTGAGAGCTGGGGTTATTGCCTTATCCCAAACTGTTGTTGAAAAAAGACTGTGCGGCCTCTGAGTTAACAGGTCTGTGGATGGTTGAATACTAGGTACTCAGAGAATGGGAGAGTATGAATCTGTCAGGAATACTAACTATAGTCCTGTTCATGTTCTTTTCAGTTGAAATCCTGTGCATGTCTCTGTTAAATAGAGGATACGCAGGTAGGCAGCAAGTATGTAGGGCTTCACAGTAATAATAGAATGGTTTGGGTTGGAAGGGACCTTAAAGATCATTGAGTTCCAACCCTCCTGCCATGGGCAGGGACACCTCCCACTAGACCAGGTTGCTCAAAAGCCCATCCAGCCTGGCCTTGAACAGCAGTCTTCCAGGGGTGGGGCAGCCACAACTTCTCTGGGCAAGGTGTTCCAATGTCTCGCCACCATCACGCTAAAGAATTTCTTCCTGATATCTAGTCTAGATCTCCTCACTTTCAGTTTAAAACCGTTACATCTTGTCCTATCACTACACTCCCTGATAGAGTCCCTCCCCAATCCTACTGCATTGGAACTGCCTGCATATTGTGACAAAGGATGTTAAAATTCTGTTGAATAGGAATCTAATTCTTTTGCAGGTCTTAGCTTGAGGTATTCTCAAGTTTTATGGATTATATTTTCTACCTTTACAATGCTTTAAAATAAAACTTCATTTATAATTGTTTTTAGCATGGGATGCAAGAGAAGATATGGCTGTTTCTTTATCTGCAGGAAAATGTTGTACCAGTATTCAGTCTTCAGAATAATGGGGGGAAACGTTGATAAAGCATGTGATCTTTTAAATATGTATATTTTTATAAATTAAATACACTATAGTTTAAAGAATCTAAGGAATGATTAATATAATCTGAGCCTAATTTTAACTCTAAATTTGTGAATAAGTTGTTATACTCTATTTATCACTTGGCTTTTAATCTAAGTGCCACATTTCTTGGTTATGTTCTTCCCTTTTTATGCCAAACCAGTACATGGTATAACAGGTATGAAATGAGAAGTATGGTGCAGTTGTCTAGCTTTGCAGTGTTGCTAGAGGGCTGGCTCTGTATGATGCTATTGCAGGCAACACATGAATTAGATGAATCCCGAAGGTGACTTTAAGTTGTGACCTGCCTATATAAGCACTTTAACAAAATGATCACTTGACTAGAAATCTTCATTTCAGTCATCTCTTTACAAGCAATTAGAGACTAAAGCTGATGAAAAGGCATTTCAATGGCAGCATAAGGTATCAATACTTAGATCTATTAGTTTGGAGACTAAGGGGGAGCTGAATTTAAAATTCTGGTAAAGACCTATGAATCCCTTAACTGAGGTCTGTGAGATTTTTTTTTTTCCCTTTATAAACAGCTTCAGCTGCATTCAGCCATGCCAAAGCTGGAAAGCAGGCTGGCAGGTTTTATTTATTTGCTCCCTTTGCCTTGATACAAAAGAAGCTGAATTTGGTAGTTTTCCAGGCAGGCTGCAGAAGTTAGATTTGCGCATGCTGCAAATCTGAGATGTGCTTTCTGTAATGCTGCAAATCTGAGATGTGCTTTCTGTAATGCTGCAGAGTTGAAGAAGAGGTATCTGGATTATTTCCTGTTGAGATAGACTTCAAAGCTTCCAATACTTTGTGTTATTTGTGAGATGCTTAGGTATCTGTTGTCCGATTATTTAACATTATGTATTTTGCACTGAATTTAAGTATTTTCATGATTGCTAAATTCAAGTATAAGCTGCTAACATCTTGTTCATATGTAAATAGTAACTTTTTTTGCCTGTCTGTAGCACCGTAAAAGTAGGGAGTGTGACTCATAAGTGTATGAGTAAAGTAGGAAGTTGAGAGACTTAGCCTAGTAGGGACTTTCTTTAGGAAACACTAGTTCTAAAGTGAGAGTCCCGTTTTCTGTATTTGAGGCAGTGCTACAAAAACAACCAGTAGCTGAGATAAATAATGATTAAATTTATTGTTTAAGCAATCATAAGATTTTTTTTTTTACTTTTCTGGACTTTCCACAAGAAGATACTGTTCTTATTTTACAGTTTTGATAATAGAATTATTAGGCTGTTTTCCAGAATGTAAATTTGACAGAGATTCTTATTTTTCTCAGTGAAAGATCTTTGAATAACCCTCAGTAAGTGAGTAAGACTAATCTACCAACATTTCCAAGCAAGTGTCAAAGGGCAGTTTTCTGAGCTTTTAAAATGTTAATAATTCTGCTGCAGAAATCAGAAAATATTGAATGAATCCTGATAACTACCTCATGAGTAAATGCGGTTTTGATTGCCATGAAAAGTGGTGGTGCTTATGTTTATCAGCTTTAAAGACTGTCTGTCTCCATCTGTTTATATTGTTGCTGTGCATGATGACTGAGGTTGCCAACTGGTTACTTCATCTGTGTGACACAAGAGATATAAAAAGCTCTTCATGTATACAGGAGATAATGTCCTCATCTCTTGTTTAGACAGTCTATAGATATGCAAAAATTTTCTGTGGCATGTTTTGGTGCTGTTACTGTCAATACAGTACTAATAGGCATTCCCAGATAATATAACTGAGAAATATAAAATATGCTTTATGTAACACTCATTTCCTGTAATGCCATGTCTGGTTTTCAGATGGGTAGGACAAAAAGTAACTTTCTCTGGAGCCTGCAGATCTGATCTGAAGCTTACTGAAGTTGGTAACAAATTCATCTGATTACAGTGACCTTTCAGTTAAAGTGTCCTTTCTTGATGTGATAGAGGCTTTTGCAGGTCAATGTGAAGACTTTCCTTTTTCAGTTCCTCTATCAGTAAGAGTCTGTTAAAGCTGCTGTTCTTGCGGAATGTTCCTTAGCTTTTGCTTGGGTGGTTTTTTTTTGTCATTTCTAGTTTAAAAGACAAAAGAGGAGGTGATATGCTTATCAAACCCAATATATTTGATTTCCACCTACGTTTTAAATGTATTTGAAAATAGCTGATTTAAAAAGATAATTGTGGGAAAGCTGACAGGTATATAGGCATAAAAACCTTCACCGATGCTCTTTGAGCATTCGAGCTTTGCTCTCTTAAATAGGGCTAGGAAGGAAAGCAAATTCTTTAGTCACTTTATTTCCTGGAAATTATACTGTTTTGTAGAGAATTGCCTCTATTTTAGTCAACACAGCAAACAACAAAGTATGGTTTGCCAGGAGCGAACTATGAATTGTTTGAAAGTGACATTTAGAATTGAAATTTTGGTGTTTTTTTTTTTCAACTCTTTGTGTCCTTGGCTAGTTGGCTGAAAATTATACCTGAGATCTTAACAGCCTGGGATCACAGCATCAGAGGCTGTGAACCAGTTCCTTCTTGCTTTCATACTCGATGAACAATCAGAAGTTGTTGATGTAAACAAAGTGCATATTGTTTAAATAACAAACACTAGAGCTCTTATGAACTAGAGAATGCTAGTCTCCTGTAGTGCTTTTGTTTGCATTTCTGTTAACAAAATCAATTTTATCCTCTTTCACTTTGGAAGACTGGTTATCAAAATCCGTATTGTTAAAATATATTTGAATGCTTAATCCGTTGTGAAAGATGTTGGTGGATGAAGTGCAGATCCAAAGGAATTAAGAATTGCCTCTCAAGTTTGTTGGTATAATTGAGATTGGCATTGCTTATCAGAAAAGTCCAGGAGTATGTTGGCTGGTATTTTTCAACAAATTATGTATTTCATAAAAAAAAAAAATCACTGGTTATGCTGAATGCCAAAAATGTGTATTTTTATATCTTTTTCTAAGTCGTCTTTCCACAGACCTAAAGATCGTTCACAGTGCCCATTGGATGTGGAGATCCAGTGCAAAAAGTCACTTATATATCTCATCCCAGAAGAATCTCAGAATGGCAAAAATAGGTCAGAATATGAAATACTTCTGTTTTAATTAGATTGTCCTGTCTTGAGCTCATTTGAACATTTTTTTAAAACACTTTATTGAAAAAAAAAATAGATATTTTTCCAGTCCTTTTGGTCTGTCTTCTAGTTAAATGACTTGGTTTTAGTAATAGTATTCTTTGGTGGAAATGCTAGAGTTCATTAAAATCCCATGTTATATCCTACACTTAGGAGCCCATATGGCAATCATGTTAAATGTATAATTATGCAGTGCCAGACATAGGTGCCAGCTTACAGAGTTGTGGCAAAATCTCCATAGACAAAATCTATGTATCCTGGAATATCCTCTGGAGGCATTGTTGCTGTCAATTGGTGCTGGCGTAGGAGCTGTGGACACCTTAAGGAGCAAGGGTGGGATGGACCTAGTGGTGTCCAGGGATGTGAGGAGCATCCCAGAGAGACTGGCAGTTGACATGAGAACAGTATGCAATTGCTGCCGTCAACCGTCAGCAATGCCATAGAATCTGATTTAGATAAACATACATTTTCATTAACAAGCTGAAGATTTTGTGCTAAGTCTTTCTTGATTATTGTTTGTCTAATCCTGTCACAGTTGGCAAGATAATATCTGCTTTATCTGTTCTACTTTGTCTTTTCTGTTTTTTCTTTTGAAAGTCTTAGGCTGAAGGTAAGCTAATTTTGAAGTATTTCTAAGGTAGAGCATCTGCACATCATTGGTAACAGATTTTCTGATTTCTGGAAGAGTATTATATTGCTGTCATCTGACTCAATGAGTTAAAATTGTGTAACTTGTAAAAGTTTATCATGATTTCTTTTGTTTTGTGTTATCAGTTTTTCAGGTAGGCTGGTGTTTGCCTTTAATTTAGTAAAGGAAAACTAACTGTCAATCTAAATAATGTATGCTTTCAGATTGTTCAATTATCATTAGAGATCAACTTTCTTGCACAGAGTATATCCTATATATTCATCTTAGATTTATAATTACATTAGCACCGTGGCAGTTATGTAAATAAATAAGTGTAACTTTGGGCTATCAAAAGCAGAAGTTCAGCTTCTTCATGTGACAAGTACCTAATGAAGGTAATAGAGGAGAAGGAAGGAAAAAGCCAGTCTCCTTCACTGTTCTGTTCCCTCTGTATTCTTTACGCCTCACCTAACAGTGAACCCATACTTGTAGTGCAAGTCCATTAGTGTTATTTAGTTTTAGGCTTAATTTATTCTTGTTTATTACGTGGCTAATTCAGTGAAGGTTATTTTAAGTCAAAGAAATTAATGGGCCTGTTAACTACAAGAAAAAAGATATCTTATTTGGCAAAACATTGTACTCTCATCACCTTTTATTCTCCCAGAGCTTGAGTCTTAAAGTTACACCAGAATATGGCACACTGCATCAGGAAAAATTTTAATTCTTAATGCTTTGAAAATTAAGGCTTTGTTATGTGGGTAAGTTCTGCACAACACGTAAGGTAAGAGAAAACCTCTTTCAATAGTGTATGAGGTTCAAGAACTAAAAAAAGTAACACCAGGTGCCCTGTGTTAATACCAACTTTGAATAATTTGATTATTTTATGGTGGTGTAAGTCCACACCTGAGACCTCAGTAAGGAATAAAAGCATTTGACTGAGGAGGACAATACATTTTGTATTGCAGGAAGAGATAAAAATCACAGATCTAGAAGTGGTATAAACAGAGATGATGAGTGTTAAAATCTCGATAGGTAAGCTGAAAAGTTGAAATAAAATGGATAGTTTTGCAATTTATTGAAAAGGCATAGGATTGTGCTTTTGTGAGTGATAGTGCAATGTTTAAAGTATGAGTATGAAAGATTCCCACAGAGTGAGTTCGCCACTTGTTTCAGCTTACTGTGTGAGCCAGAGTAAATTGCTTAATCTTTCCTAGCCTCAGTTCCCACATGAAAAACAGATGATAATTTATTCCTTGCTTCTTAAAGGTGTCGGGAGGACAAATATATTAAGTATTATTTGGAACTGAGCTGGTTATGCAAATTTGTATGGTCCTCAGGTGAACGAATATAGAAATTACAGAGCATGGACAGTATTTATTCTCAATGAGAAGCTCATGGAAGTTCTAGTGAGCTAATGCAGTTTTTCTTTTCTGTCAAACATAGGTTTCTTAAGAAATACAGGAAAGTCTTAGGTTGTCCTCTAAGTGATAAGTAAAAGACTTCATCTTGAATGTTTATCCTTTATCCGAATGTATTAAATTTACTTAGGTTTTTCCTTCTTAGGAACAGAAACAGTGAGCTCTAACAGAACTACAGTTCATTTACTTTATGTTGAAGATAATGAAAAATACGTTATGTAGAATTTTCCAGGTTCTGATGGACTAAAAGAATCCATAGAAATTAGTGTTAGCGAAATAAGGAGAAATTCTCTTGGAATAACAGATACTACCTGTAGCTGCCTCCATAAGGTACTTTAAAGTGTCAGTTTGGATAAAATGAGTGATTGTCAAATATATTACATACATGTTTTTTCAGCAGATTTTACTTCATTTATTTCCACACCATGTGCTTAATGTGTCTGAAAAAAAAATATAAATCAGTCTTTGAACAGGCCTTCATCCAGCAGATTGGATGATGACAGGTGAAGAGAAGGCAATATAACTAGACCTGTGACTATATTTGGTTATAAAACTTTCTAAAATGCCAAGTAAGGTGAAATTACTCAACAAACAAAGGAAATAGATACTCGAATTGGCATGAGTTCTTTGGGAATGTGCCAGTGTAGATATGATTGTGCCTTTTTGCTGACAATGTCAGATCAACTTCTTTAAAGCAGTATAATTCCTTGAGCTTTGCCTGCATTTGGTTTTTTCTGTTTTGTTTTCCCTTTCTAGATAATAAGAGAATATAAAGTCTGGAGATGAGGTGTACCAAGGTCACTTTATCAAATCTTTAATTGCATGGACTGCTAATTCTAATTGACCTGTTGGGAGTACAGATACTGCAGTTCAGCTATTCCACAGTCTTCCTGTGTACAGGAATGTAACTCCAGTGGACAGAGCTCTGACTTCTCAGGCATGAGACTTTCATTGCTACAGTAGGATAATCAGTCAAGACCAACCCCCTTTTTGCATCAATGCTTGTAAAGGGCTGCTGATCAATGACAAACTTTCTCCTAGTAGTACCGCTCTTGACATCTAGTTCTTGATCAGTATTTCCTTCTTAGGATAATGGGGTTTGTGCTGAAAAATGTGATAGCTTAACAGTTCTTTTTTATGTATTTTTATTGATCTCAGATTTTTCTTCTGCTCCAGTGTTTCATGATGGTTAACATGAAATGTTGCCATATTTCATTTAGTGTTTGTTGTTATGAGCTTATGGCTTCTAAACTGCCGTTAATTTGGATGGTATATTCATTTTAGCTGCAAGATAAAGCTTTATATATATATGTAGTATAAACTTCAATATAGTTCTTGCAATGAGATGTCAGGTAACTCAGAACAAACTGTACTGCTTTTTGAATTCCTTTCTCTCTGGTCAGTTGTAAAGGTTACTAATCTCTGGAGAAAGAAAATAGGTTATATGTTTAATGTAATAGCTTTTTTGTTTTCTGCTTTATCTGCTAAATTTAAAATCTTTTAAAGTAAGCTCATTAAAACATGCTTAATGTGAAATTTATGGAAAGGACAAAACCAATGTGTATTTACTCATTACCTGTTACATGCTCAATACTACAATAGCTGATTAGTTATATTGCATGTTCTTCCTGATGCAAGCAAGTAAAATCTGGAGTTACTCCTATCATTAGCTAAATATATAGAAAAGTTTGATATGGAATGGATAGCAAGTTCCCCTGTATTTTTTCACCTCCCTGATTAATCAATTTATTTTACTTTTAATTTTCTTCTTTCAGGCCTTTACAGAAGGTAAAATTCACCTGTGTGAATTTTACAAAAGAATATTCAGAGCTACTTTAGTACCAAACTAATTTGTGTATAGGGGTATTAAACAGAACTCTTCTTAAAGATACATTTTTAATGTCGCCACTACCACTTTTGTTCTACATTAAAACTTCCTACTAGTGTTTTAAAAATATTTTTCTGTAGACTAACATGGTTTTAGCTTTGTTATAACAGCCTATGTAGTTCTGTGGATAAAAAATTATGCTAGTACACTAGTAGCCACATTATACTTGTGTACACTCTCAGTCATATTGTTTCTATCCTAGTAAAGATCAAGTATAGAATTTGCAACATTTGGTAGACAAAAAAAAGTATTTGCAAACAGGACTGCAGTTCCAATACACAGAGTATTAAGTAAACCGAAGTGAGCATTTAAGTCTAGTCTTTCCTCATTATATTGAATTATATTCAGAGGCAACTTTTACTTCAGCTTAGAACAGCTTCTGCATGAAGACAATGGATAAATAAACCTCTTTAGCTTCCATCCTTAACTCTTCATGCTTCAGGAGGTTTGAAAGTTACACAACTTAAAATTTCATGTTTCCTTTGCATTTTGTATTGTTGGTTTTGTCAACATAGTTTGGTGGTAAGATTGATCATCTAGAGTACCAGCTTCTCTCTGGAGAGCAGCACTTTTCTCTAAGTGGGTTACTGGTTTGTGGGAATGTGTTAAGTCTGCATATGCTTGGTTGGACTTTCTCCCAAAGCACATGATGGAAAAGCTAGGGTGGGCAGAATATTCCCAGGCATTAAAATGGTGAGGGGAGAAATAAATGATATTGAAGACTATTCAGATTGTCTGTGAGTCAGGCAGATAGGGCTGGTCTCAAGTCCTTAGTGTAATACACCTCAAAAATGAGGACTATATAGTAGTAATAGTAATAAAATAATTCATAAGAGTGACTGGATTAAGGACAACTGAGTGAAGGTAGACAGCAATAGTCAGATTAGCATGGTACAGATAATAGGTTATTGCCTTTAACATAAAAACAATGAAGAAAATTATGCATCTTTACTGAGAACATAGATGGGTACAAGAAAGTTTTTATCAGTCGTTATGCTGCTATGCACTAGTGCTGTGCACTATGACTTACAACAGTAGAGGGAGACCCAATGTAACTTGTAACACCATGCATGATACACCATGGTGTAACACCATGCAACATACATTTGTGACACATTGACTTTTGATTTTGCTTGAAGTGTTTTCAGACTGCTGAATTGCCATGGAAAAGGGTAGATATATGTACAGGCCATAGAAATCAATGTTTCAAGCATTTTATTCACAGATTTTGTTCAGTTGTGATGATTTCATTTTACTTTCATGGTCATAGTAGGATAGAAGTTATGATATACAATTTTTTTGAGGTGTAATCAATCGAATTATTTTGAATAACTAGTCTAAGTGCATTGCTGCCTCAAAGTCTGAGAGAATAGCTACCTCTTTGAAATAGGGAAATTTGCATCTAAAAGGCACCTTTGGCTCAGTCAGCTGTGTTGATAGTTACTCAGTGTCACCTGTTCTCTGTTAAAGCTTAACCAGTTTGCTAAATTAACATCTATCGAAACCACTGAAATGTAAAGGCTTATATATTAAAAAGGTAATGCTAATTTCTTTTATGTATCATATCTTAATTTTTTACTAGGTAAATGCTAAAGGACTTAAAACTTTCTTTCTGTTTCCAGAAGTTTTACTGTAGTTCTCACTAACTTAAAATACTCTAAAATTTTGATTTTTCTGTAGTGCTTTAGTAAATTAACAGCTTTACTCCTCAGCCACAATACTAGTGAAAGAGTATCTGCTTGGCTGACATTCCTACGGTTCTATAAAGAAGTTGGTAGGTATATGGCTTCTGTAGCCACAGTAAAGAGCAAGTGTGTGCAGTGAACCATCTCTGATCTTTGTAGTGCTATTCACTATTGTACAGAGCCAGCTTGGTCCAAGTCTGAAGGTTATATTTCCTTAAGGGAGCTTTCTCTCTGATAAAATCTTAAACCTCTTAACTTCTAGCTAGAAGAAGAGCATATCTTTTCCAGTTGTTAAGGTTGAAGTGTATTCTTGGGGTGTGTGTTTAGTGTATTCAATAGGAAGATCCTAAAATAACATGGAAATTTCTTTGCATTTTCAAGAACAGAAATACTAATTATTTGGCTATAAAAGTACTGTCATGTAGTTGACATCTGTCAAGGGTTTTATTTAAAATACAATGCTCACATCAGAAGCATGTTTTACGAACTTTCCTTGTGACTTTAGATTTATGGAAATTTTGTATGAAGCCAGTTTTCATCTTCCTGAGATGAAAAAATTGGGAAGATCAGCTATTTAGTATATCAGATTGTTGGTTACTTTGGTTCTCACAAAAATACACTAATGATGCCACGTGAAGGACATAGCTACATACTACAGAAACAGATAAAATGTGCAGAATATGGCTCAGGGTGGGGAAAGAATAGAAGTCTGGTGCCATAGGTTCAGGACTGTCAAAAAATACTTCCTGTTGTTTCTGTTCACAGGAAGGTTAAATATTTGCTCTTCTGGAGAGATCCCACATAAACACTGAGGAGGTAAATGAACTCCTGATTGAGCTATTGGTCTAAGATTTTGTGGGCTTGTGTGCCATCTGGCTGCTTCTGGAGCTGCTTGTGTAGTTTCTTGTTTTTTCATAGCCTTGGAGCATGTCTTGATCTAGTGATGATTTGTTCCTCCTAGTATCCCTTCTTTGAGAGGGTGGCTGAGTTTTTTTTAGTTAACAGACATCTAACTCGAATTACTTAATGATGCTGACAAATGAAAAAATACTCCACTCACCTTAAATGCAAGATGAAGTACAGCTTTTGTTAAAGTCTGCTGCTAACATGTCTACTTGTGGTGGAGAGTGAAAGGCATTTTACTAACAGTAGTAGATACTGATTTATCCCACCTAAGTTGATTTATGAATGATACCTCTTTAGTGCCCTGTTCCCCATAGTACAAAAGCACAAGCACAGCATAATCGTAACTACAGCTGTTGTTCAAAATGTTGATGATATCCCATTTTTGTCTGTGAATGTGCAGTCAGCATTCATTTTTTTTTTTGAGTGAAGCTTTTGTAAAGGTGAGAAAATAATAATCGTGGGTTTGTATTTTAAATAATTTTTTTCTGCCATGGTGTGGAAGCCACATACAATATGGGGGAGTAAATTCTCTTTCCCAAGCCACTAAAGCAACTGCAACTGAGAGAGCAGCCTTTGATTATGGCTATCTCTGTGCTATAACCAGTTAATCCCAGTGATGTATGTAATTGTTGTTGAAGATGGATTCTAATAACTTTCATAATGTAAAATACTAGCTCATGTGATTTGAGCCTAAATAAGAATATTGTTTTTTATAAATACATTGGATTTCTGCAGGCTGATGTACTTGATTAATATTTTAATGCTTGTTGCACAGTATCATAGTGATGTTCTGGCATTTGTGTTACTGTCAAGCTGAAAGGTATCTGCAGTTCTAGAAATAGATTTTACAGAACTCCACTGAATCAATGCCCAGAGAATTGTTGCTTAGTTAAGAAAAAAAGGTCTATTTTCCTCATTAGTCAAAAGAATTGAGTTCAAGAAAGCAGAAGACTTTTACAAGAAGAAATTAAAAGCTCATGCTAGCCTGATACCTTGATTTTTATCTTCCAATCCTAATAAATCAAATTTCCAGGCAGTTATTCTGATGGAAATAGGGCTATTATGACTGTGTTTCTTTGACCAGTTGCCTCACTTTCATCTTAGGTCCTGTATTGTTTTATCTACCTCACTTTATCGGAAGATTTAAGTCCTAAAATAGATTTTAATTTCTAATGATACCTGTGGATAATTTTCTGCACACTTCACAATTTTTCTGAAAAAAGCTGTGATGATATCATTCTATTATTGTGAATTTTTTTAACGTGCTGAAATATCTGGAAGAATACCTTTCTTGACAGAAGGTATAGCAGTTCAGTGGTTCAAATAGTTCTCAAAAACAAGGGTTTGGGGAATGTGTTCTTCAACAAAACACGCACAGCACTTTTGTATATCTTTGACCTTTTACCTTTATCTTTCCTTCCTACTCAAAAGGTCACTGTTCTTCAGAACTTTTAACTTCTTTTGTTTGTAACAGTCACTGTATGTTCATATCTCCTTAATTATGTGTTTTTATGTATTGCAAAACAGAAATCAATAAAGAGCATTTACTCAAAAGGAGATCTCGCAAGGCACAAAGGCAGTGAGGAAAGAATTATCAAGTTAATCACAAAAACCTACTACCTTTACTCCAATTTTCAAACACAATGAAGACCATCTCAATGGCTGAATTGAAAATGTGTTTATCAGTGTTCAGATTTTGGCATGATTTCTTTCAAAAAAATAATCCTTTTGAAGTAAAATGGCTGCTGAAACTGCTGAATAGATGCCTCCATGTGATCCAACCTTGTATTTATGGAATAAATGTCTTTATTTCAGAACAAGGAAAATATTTGCCTTTTAGGGCACAACTCCAGAATCCACAGGTCTTGATCTTGCAGACAAGTAGGTACACATTAAATGTTAGCAATGCCATTTGATTGCTTGCCTTAGTTATGTATTTTAATAGTTCAGTAATAGATACAAAGAACAACTTAGTGTTTCTAGACTTTTATTCAGTATTTTGATTTAGCTTTTAAAAAGTGTTGGACTGTATAGAACTTCTCAAAACACTGGTTTTGGTTTAAATCTCTCTGTGCTTATGCTGCAGGAGTATTTAGGAAGGTTTCCAATTCCAATGCTTAAGTCATAGGTATTTCATATTCAAAAAAACATTTTGTTTCTCAAAGCACTGCAGATAAGGTAAAAAGTTCAGATACACGTTTGTTTATGCCAGAACCAGCTTTTATGTATTTGTAAACCAACTGTACCTGTCTTGAGGTCAAATGGTTTTGTAGTCCTCTGGTAATAGCCAGTGACAAGAACTAAATGCTGAATGGATTAGTATTGCTACTGTTTAACATAAATAACAAGTACTAAAAGAAATTTCTTTATGGTCAAGAATAATCTATATTAAGATAGCAATTAGAGGTAACTTTATACGAATTATTACAGGTACTGCTGTAGGCAAATCAAAGCTTGTGATTTTCGTGAATTGAGATACTGAATAGCAGGATTCTTGCTATACCACCATGTCTGGTTGACAGTTGCTTCTGTGTGCAATATTCCAGAAACATTTCTTATGTGAGTAGATAACCATCTTGGGATAAAACTACATTTGGTTAAACAGGTCAGTTATAGATAGGACTACAGTCTTTACCTGAAACTTTGTATAAAAATTTAGATTAAAGATATTTGATGATTGCTACCATTGCCAAGCAAAGGACAACAAAAATAAGACCTGATAATTATTGTCCTGTTTTTCCAGCTGCCCATATGTACATGTACTTCCTTCCACGTGTCTATTCTCGACTTCTTGCTAGGTCCCACTAGCCTAGTCCAAAGCAATCCCCTTAAATCTCCTTTGAAGCCCGTATGTTACATCCCTCACTTTTATGTATAGTATAAAATTGATTCAGTTAAAAGTTGCTTAGCTTCATTTATTCTGGCAATTTTTATTTTCCATTGGGTTCCTCTTAATCCGTATATATATACACATGTAGATTTGGGCCGAGCTTCTTGCTGATTTGGTAGATAGGTGCTGTTGCTGGTATATTGATTCCCTTGCAGTGCCAGTAGGATTTGTTGGCATAAAGATCCTTTTCTTTTCTTGCACAAGTTGAAAGCAAACACGTAATGTGTTCATCACTTCATCCTGGAGTTGTTTCAGATTCTAAGGGTATGAAACTTACTGCACTGATTGTTATTTCAGTTTTTCAAGGTTATACAGCTACAGTACCTGGCTTTTAAAGAAACAAAGTTGAATTTTGGAGGAAGACTTAAGCAGCATGCTAGAAGTGCCAGAAGAGTTTTCTGTGGTGTAATCAGAATAAATCCAGGGATTTATTTCTATTTTTCCTTTGGTTGGCAGATGTGTTTGTAGGTTTTCTACTCTACCATCATATTTGAGGAACTGTCATAAAAAAATGCCAGCCAAACAACCTTACAGTTTAAATTGAACTGGAAGTAAATACTCTGAAGACGGCTGTTAATAACTCAGTTTCTTCTTTTGTAAGGTCAGTGAAATAGTCCTTTAATTTTGTTAATACTACAAATAGAAGTTTAAAATCAAGTGTGCAAATGAAAGAGGGGAAAGCTTACAGTAGAAGTTAAAACTTGGAATTTAAAGAATATCCTGCTTTATTTGTTATCTACAGGGCCAGCTTTTCAGCAAGTTAAGGATTATATAATTGCTTTTGCATATTGTAGGAATCAAGTTATGAACTGCTTACAGGTTAGGATGTTCATCATCAAGTTGTATCAGATCAAAGCTGCATGTTAAAAGAATATACTGTTTTTACCTCCAAAATCTTCAGCGTTGGGGGTGTATGAGAATTCTGGAGGGGAAAAGTTAAACTTTTGTGTTATATTGCTCTAATCCTTTGTCTTCTGATGCACTGCTGTCTGTCATGTTATTTATAGCTTGAAGCTGTAGTGTGAAAGAAACTGTTAGCCAGAGGTGGAATTAGTGTGGTTTACTCTCAGTGTATAGGACTTGATGAAAGTATATTTGGATGTAATTTAAAAAATCAGGGCTTTAGGCATCTTACTACCATTAATATTGAGGAGTGATAGGAAGCTGAATCTGTCACCTTCTATAAATTAGCTTGGCCTAATGCTTAAGTGATTATCATGGTGAGTGAATACTATTATGAATAGTGAAGTATGGAATAAAAATAATAAATACATCTAAGGTATTTTAAGGGTAATTTAAGACCATGTATGTAGCATAGCACAACGCTCCTAGAATATTTAATTATTGAAAGATAATTTTTTAAGCTGCTTTTAATTTTGTCCTATATGTAGCAAATCACTGGAGATTAAGAAACTATTAATGATATAATTGTTCATTTTTAAAACCTTTAAATTTAGGATTCCTGTCTTATTGCTTAGGTTGGGGGAAATACACTATGTACCACAATATATTTCTTGTAATAGGTATATTAAAGTTTAATTGCAGTGTCTTGCAAATGCAAAACTTGCTGATGTAGTTGCTGTTTTTTAATAGATCATTGACCCGTCAATCAGACTCTGACCATTTCAGAGATAAAAAGCTGGGATTTCATTGGCTATTATGACTAGAGCACCTTTCCACAAATTAAGAAATGGTGTAATAATTAACAGGTATAATGGATATGTGCATTCAGGTTTCAGTTATATCTTTATGAGCTTTAGCTCCTGTTATCTTTGGTGTAGTTAACCCCCTGTCTCCCCACAGATAATTTTGTGGCAGTGGTATTTTGCTAATGTGATTATATTTTTTTGCTCATTTTTTAAAGATCTGTAGCAAGAGATATTTTTTTTTCCAGACTCTTCCTTTAAAACAAGGCACAGAACTTCACTACTAAAACTCATTAAATAAGTAATAATACTGTTCTAAAGAAGAATAGCAAAGATTCTTTAAACAATTTTGCATTTGGAGAATTTACCTAAACTTACTTTTTTTTTCCTGATTTGCAGAGTTAAATGGTTCTAAGTGCTGATGATTCCTGATAGTGGAGTTTCGTATCTTTTACCTAAAAAGTCCCTCAGGAATTGCCAAACTGTGTAATTCAATAGTGGACTCATTAGGTCAATTAGGAAGTAGGCAGAGGTCACTTACCATTCCTAAGCTTTAAAAGTCTTAAGAAAAATCAAAATTTTAGTTTTGAAAAATATGAATGATATTTTAATTGCAAGAATTCATTAAATAACACCAAGATTAAATTTTTTTGATGTAATTTACTTGCACTGCAAAATATAAATCGGGAAAGAAAATCCGAAGTTTAGAGAAGTTATGGAAGTGGAAACTTAAGGAAAACTTCTTAAATTTATTTATAACTTTTATTAACCTTTAAACATGACAAAAACCGAAAGAGAAGTGTAAGTTAAAATGAGAGGCAGATAAAATACCATATAACTGCAAGTTTACTAAGGTATAGAACTTATTTTGGTTTTGAAAAGTGTTTCCCTATTAAAGTATTGTTGACATCTCAATTGGTGCTATTAGTCTGATTTCACATGTATTATATGCAATACTGTTCCAAGTGTGTTCTTATATATCAGTTATTTATTCAGAACAGATTTCTATAGAGGTTCACATATTTAGTAAACTCACTTTTGTACTAGAAATTGGCACAGCCATCATCCTATTGTAAATTCAATTTTATCTGTTTCAGGGAAATTCAGCTGCTTAATGACATAAATTGTCCCTATATGTATACAGTAGTAGATCTTGGCAGTGTTTGATTTTTGTGATCAGTAGCTCACACATTTTCGTCACTGGTGGGGTTTTAGTCCTGTAGTAAATAGGTTACTTTTTTTTATTCATACATGTTTGTCATGTCAATGCTACCTAGCTGTAAGGCAAGCTTATAAAAGCAAATACTTAGGTACTTGTCTAAAAAATGTATTTTGAAAGTACTTAATATTAGTTACAGATTTTGTGTATTTATAAATGTAGATGTAAAAAGATGAGTTACTCTGGAAGAAAACACAGAAATTTTTCAATTGTATTTGGCAGTGTCATGCCTGCTGTAACTTGAGTCCAAACCACTGCAGTTACAAGAAGAATTAGCCTTTTTTTATAGTGTGAGACTGCCAAGATCGTCCAGGTCCAAGTTAAATCCTCAAGGGAAAAGAGATGGAGGGGGCACAGTAGTTGCCTTTTTCTTGCTATTTATAATATCTCAATGCATGTCCAAGGAGGTAGTTTACCTTCATAGAAGACAGG
Organism: Tringa tobata; assembly: GCA_033628505.1. Taxonomy (NCBI): domain Eukaryota; kingdom Metazoa; phylum Chordata; class Aves; order Charadriiformes; family Scolopacidae; genus Tringa; species Tringa tobata. Next base: position 5,685,982 of record JAHREE010000128.1, read on the forward strand.
AGGTAGTGGGGCATGGTCTATGTGGTTCTGATCCAAGAGTGGCTTACATTGAGACTCTGGAATACAACCTTCCCTGTTCCTAACCTCATCCTTATAAACTGTCCAATTATTGGTTCCTTTATTTTTAATAGTCTGTTCTTTCATTAGTTGTCATGTTGCAATGAACCCTTACTTAACTGGAGAGAGATATAGTATGGCATTTTAAGCACCAACTTTTCTATGAATACAAAATCTCTGAAAGGTCTTGCAGCTGCAGGTTGTAAACTGGCCTCTAAACATACTGCTGTAATAACCTCATTATTTAGCAACCAAATTGCCCTTCTAGTGTCCTCAGTACTCATCAAGAACTGAAGCATTCAATGGGATCATTTACAGTGTAGTTGAATCTCACTTTTTTCTTATAAAACTTAGAACTCTGTTTTTTATAAGCTTACTCTGAGGGCATAGAAAGTAGGTAAGCAAATTATTTTGTCCTGAACATGTTTTAAATTAAGGTTAAATTAAATTCACTTAATTTAAGATTTCTATCTCCCTGAAGCTTGATGCAGAAATGCTTGAGAATTTTTGCAGAATTAGGAAAAGCCTCTGAAATCTCTTTGAGGTGAAAGACATGTAAAAAGACAGTAAGACTTGCGTGTGATGCTATTTTATACCTGTGAAAGGTTGATATTCAGCCCTTGTAGAAGGTGGTCAAGATTGAAGTAAAATAGCCACTCACTGTACCAAAGCGCAGTTCGGAAATGACTGATTATTTCATTAGTCAGTCTTTGGACTTGTGTCAGAATTCTGCTGTTCAACCTCTTTTGTACTATAGATGTGGAAGAAATCTTTTGTAATTCATTTGAACCTTTTGTTCACTTGAACCTCCTTATTAAGAGCCATTTATATTGTTATACTATAGAGTACCTAATTAAGAAAGATACCCATCTGTAGTGGCTGTAACCAAGTTAATAACAAATGAAAAAAGCTATCAGTAGACTTACATATTTTGAAATGGAAGAAATTATTTAATCTCATCAGGTTACAATTCTGAAGCTCATTTGAGGTAGTGGTAACATTTTCTATTTGTCATAGGAGATCTGTTACTGAACTTGTTTTTACATCATGTATTGGACAGCCTTTTGTGTACAAAACTTGTTTTAAACATCACTTCAGAGATTCAACCTCACTATGACTTTTTGTTGCCTTTCCCTTCTTGCTTGATTCATAATTTTAGTGTTGAACTGTAAATTCTGTTGTCTTGGTTATTTGTATATTACCATTCTTTAATTATATAATTTTAAACTTTCACAAGTATGGGAATTATCCTTTAAAAACTGCGTTCTTATGACCCTGAATTTAAATGTAGAACTACAGAAGTTTTGATACTCCAATCTTTTAAGTATTATTCATTTTGCAATGAGCATAAAACTGAGCAATACCAGATACAGTGTTTTGTAGCTTCTTTGTATTATGACATGTCTAATTTTAGTGCTTGTATATTGTTTTTCCATTTACATCTGTAATATACCCAGGATCAGTGTTCCAGATGTTTATAGGTTTTCCATGGTATTGTGAGTTTTATGACTGTAGAGGTTTATCGACCCCTAGTGTCTTGTTAGGAAAATGGCTGTTAATTTAGTAAGTGCTAAGTGAAAAAACTAAATATTTTTCAATACTGTATTTGTTTGAATGTTCTTTTTCTTCTGTTTGCAGCTGGATTGGCTCCTGAATTTCATTTCTGGTGTTTCTACCTCTGCAGAATTGCCTATTGCAGCAACTTCTATTGACAACATTCCCAAAACATGTAGCCAGGTGTCTGCATTTTAGTGAACACTTGAAGCTGTAGTTGAGGTTGTGGTTTGGTTTTTTTTAAATTACAGTATTGCATAAACTTGAAAAAAAAAAATAAAGAAAGGGTCTTTTTTACTGTTTAAGGTGGGCTTATTTTTAATAAGCTAGAAAAAGCTAGTAACTTCTTCATTAGTATGATATTATGTAAATGAATTAAACGTAATTCTAAATTATTTGCTCACATTTCACTGACCTCTTAGTGCTTATTAAATGTAACTTATCAGTAAAATCCTGAAACCTTCCATTTCATGAAATAATCACTTAATAAATTATTTCCATGATAAACCAGCATGTAAAATATTGAATTCCTAGCCAGGTTTTGAACTAATTTTAAATAGCCATGGTATTTTTAGTCATTTAGTTGAAATTGTAATTTTCTGGGAGGTGAAATTATCTTCTAACCATTCTGTGAAGGTTTCCCATAAGCGTCTATTTCACATGAATTAAAATGAGTTACAGAATAGTGAATTCACATTTGGCTGTTTAATTAGCAATAATAAATGAAGATGAGTCTGCTCAATAATTAAACTTAAATTGAACTTCACTGTGATTCTGCATCTGCTACATGTTTCCGAGTATCAGAATCAGAAATTAAGCCCTATTGTAAATAACTTATTTTTCTTACAAGTTTGACACAATAAATAACTTTTTTTTTATTTTGTATGTTTAATTTTATAGGCTTTAAGTAGCAAAGTGGTATTTTTACCAGTTAAATTAGGAAATACGCCTTTGAATCTTAGGTATTTTTAATTGTTAAGAAAAGCCCAAATATAACTTTTGGCATTTACTAATATTTAGCATTGTGTTTATTGCATAAACTATATTGTTTAAAGTCAAACTTACACAGCAATCAAAAATGTCAAAAAGACCTGAAATTCATATTTTTATGGGAGCACCCAGTATTCTAGGCCCGCTGGAGGTGTCAGACCAAAGTAGTTCAGCCCCTGCTGCTGAAAAATGGAGAGAACTCCGCTATTCATGTGACCTATGTAGCCTTTTTTCTGAAAAAGTCAAAGATGCTGACCATGGAGTGTTTCAGGCAGAAAGCTCTATCGTCACAGCAGTTCCTGTAGGTGGTGACAGCTCTCAGCAGTCTCAACAGGAGAGATTAACGGTAGCAAAAGAATGTTTGACACCTTTTGTACCTGTGGCAGTAAATTGTAGTACCACACCTAAAAAGACTGAAAGCTTAACTTATTCTGATTGTCAAATATCTAAAGATAGATGCACACATGCAAATGTAAATCAGGCTGCAGATCAACACCTTCCTCAAAACTTTGCAAAATCATCTAGGCAGGATAAACAATCACATGGTGGCTGTTCAAACCTCACTAAAGGAGAAGCCAGTCATTTAGAAGTTAACAGCTCTGACATTTCTGATTTGGTTGCTGGTACTAAGCAGATTAGCATACATCTAAGGTCTGTGGGACAAGGTGTTCAGTCAAATCACAGAAGTGATCACCATGAAGATCTAAGTCAATATCTGGATACGTTTTTCCCCCAAAATCAAGACTCAAAACCAAAAGGAGAACCACGTGATTGTTCAGGCCTTGCAGTGTCAACTGATACTGAATTTCGTAGTATAATGACTTCAAGTCAGATGGCTGTTTTTGCACAAGATCGAAATGAGCTGCAGAATAGAATCATAAAACTATCAGAAACAGAAGAAGGCAAAAAACCTGAGGAAAGTCAACATGATCACTTGCAATTTGGTTCTAATGTTGGAATGTGTCTTGATGTGGCTGAAAATGAATATACAAGTTCCCTTGAACTTTTCAGTTCTGAGGATGATGGGAAAAATGTTTGCTTTGGAGCCGTAAAACAAGAAGGAAATGTTCAGGAAAATACAGAGAAGTCTCAAGAACTTAATGTTCCTGCTGAGCAATTTGTAAATGAAATTCATATTGAACCATTGAGCTCGGGAATACTGTGCTCTCAAATAGACAGCTCTCATAAGAGCTCTTCTAAAAGAGCACGCAAGTGTGAAGATTCCTTTCATATTTATCACTCAGTATTTAAAAGACAGCCAAAATCAAAGAGAACTAAGCTAAATTCTTCTCCAGCTGGTCCTGGAATAGGAGTGGATCAAGAGAGAGTGTCACAGTTCAAGAAACTTCAAAAGAAACTATCGCCACTTAAGAACTGCTGCTGCAAAAATCAAAAGTACAATGTTTTGGTCATAATAGTACATCCTTGTCATATCAAAGAAGTACAGGTGAAGACTAGACCAAAATCTTCCTGTAAAGTTCCTGTAGCAACAATTGTTGTTATGGACCAGTCGGAAATTGAGAGAAAAGTGGTGCTGTGGCGTGGTGCTGCATTTTGGTCACTCACTGTGTTTTCTGGGGATATTGTACTGCTTACAGGTGAGAATTCCTTTATTTGCCTTTTAAAATTGTGGTTCTTTAAAATGCCTGTTTAAAGTAGAACAATAAGTAACCAGTAATTTGTAACTATGGCTAAGCATTTGTAAGTATCTTTCTTACGTCACTTAGGTTGCTCAACATCACTTTGGATTCTCAGTCATCCTGCTGGTGGAACATCAACTGTCCCATAGGAGTTTGCCCATCTCTTACGTACAGTCTTTGGCCTGAGGCACAGCAGTGCCATAGGTAGTCAGGTGTATTTTGTTTTAAAACAGTTGTTCCTGAAAGGTAAAAGTGCTACTACAAACTAGATGTACTAGTTATTTGATTTATAGAATTTTTTGTAATTTTCTGCTGTCGGACTGGCAGATTAGACCGGAAAATCATATATTTTGTTCATTCTCAGGATGGAAAATCCTTATTCTCCTAGGAAGGACTTTGCAGCTTAGCACTGGCATCTTGGGGTGGATTGTGTTGTGGTTTAGTAACTGACATAAACTGCAGAAATATAAAATGCTATTTGCAGTTCACTTTTCTAATAAAGAAGATTCTTCCTGATAAATCCTTTGTACTCTTTAATACTTAATAAGAGCAAAACTCTCCCTCTTTAAGAGAATGCTGTACTATAAAAATTATATTGCACCTAATTTAGGGCTGGAGTTGACCAGAACTTGATAGTGATCTGGCCGTTTGGGTTTTGCAATATGCAAAAAATTGCACAATATAAAATTGAATACTTATACAATCATAGAATCATCTGTGTTGGAAGGAAACTTTAAGATCAAGTCCAACCATTAAACTAACACTGCCAAAACCACCACTAAACCATGTTCCTAAGCACCATGTCTACCCGTCTTAAATACTTCCAGGGATGGTGATTCAACCACTTCCCTGGGCAGCCTGTTCCAATGCTCGATAACCCTTTCCATGAAGAATTTTTTCCCAATATCCAATCTAAACCTCCCCTGGTGCAACTTGAGGCTGTTTCCTCTTGTCCTATCGCTTGTTATTTGGGCGAAGAGATCAGCCCCCGCCTTGCTACAACCTCCATTCAGGCAGTAAGATACCTATTTCTCATTAAGAGTTCTTTGAGTGCTTATATGTAGGTGAAAAGGTAGGTATTTTAGGCATTGAAGATAAGCTGGGCTTTTTCTTCTTGGATCTTATTACCTCAAAATACATCATAAGTGTTTCTGGATAAGCTTAGTACTTTGCAACATTTCAGAATGAGTAGTACTATAATAATTTATCCATTACAGTCACCTACTTCACTTAGACAGTACCTGCTATGAGACTATTGAATATGTTATGAATTGAAGTATTACATCAAACTATTGAGAAAATTTTATTAACTCGTAAATGGTGTTGGTAGATAAAAAAAAAAATCACTTTGTTTCCAAGTGATCTCTTTCAAACTGTCTTTCACACCTATATATATGATGGCTCTATAGTTAAGTATGAAACACTTCAATACTGTTGATACATGAGTTGATAAGGTTGCTTTTTTTTTTCTTGCAGATATAATAATGTATGAAAATCTTTGGTGTGGAGAAATCATGCTGCAATCTACATTTACCAGTCAGTTACTGAATCTAGGGAACTGCTCAGCTCTCAAACCAGAAGAATGTAAGATTACAGTGCATAACTTTCCACAAAAATCACAATAAAATAGCTATTTAAAGTACTTAATTTTGTTGGCAATACCTCAAACACAGGGTAAAATGGAAATGTGAGCAGCTGAGAGGTATAAAACAGTATAGGAAAGTATGACAGGAACACCTGTGGACAAGATATGTATGTGATGACATCAGATAAGCATGTGGAGTTTATGGTAAAGTTGGGTGGTTACCATTCAAAACTCTGAAAAGCTGAATTCTTTGGGCTTAGTTTAAGAAACAGCAGTTATCCCAGGACTTAACTATAAGGTGTCTGAGATTTTATGAGGATTAAATTTTTTGCAAAAATTTTAGAGGCTTAAAGAATTAAGTAGATACATTCAAGGAAAGTAATTCTTTGCAGGCTATTAAGCACAAAATCTTTAAAGATACCTGAGCCGTGGAGGGTTGGAGACTAAGGGGAAAATACAGTGTAAGTATCACCATGAACTTGCATTGTTCTTACAGTCTTCCTGATGTCTGTTATTGCCAGCTATTTAAGGTGATTCTAGGGTAAATAATCAAGAACAGCTATTCTTCTTGCCAAGCTATGATAGAAGATTTTTATCCTATCTTTGGTGTAATTTAAAATATTGTACTTAGCTTAACTTTGAGATGTTACCAAGAGGAGGCAGATGAAGTAGAGGAGGCAGATGAAGCACAGTTTAATTTTGGATCAAGCGTTACGCGTCTCAAGAGTTCCTTGCCTTAGAATTATTACAAAATGTTTTTGGTTTTGTCCATATAAATATGTACCAACTGATAAATTTTTACTTCTAAGCTTAAAAAAAGGTGACCCTTTAACTGTGGTTTTTTTCCATATAAGTTTATCCTATAGTGGATGCTGGTGTTCTCCATGGTTTATTGGCATACATATCATCAGAATTTCCACACTTCAGAGACATTCCTCCAAGACAAGTTCGGAGACTGGATAGCATTCAGTATATGCAGCTTGACCAGCTCCAGCCAAACACATTGGTTCACTCAATCTTGAAAATTGTCGACATTACTGTATTGACAGGTAAGTTCAGGCACTAGACTTCAACTTCTAGAACTTCAAGTAGAGATGAAAATTAACACAGTAATTTTGCAAGGCAATTCTGGTTGTTTCCTATTCCATACACTAGTGTTTGACATAAGTGTCACAAGGAAAACCTGTGTAATAATCCAGTGATGTGAGGCACAGCAATTGGAGAAATGGAGTTAGAGACAGGAAGGAAATAATGAGTGTTGTCAGCTGCTGAAAGGAGGTTACCACACACTAACACTGATCAATAGCATTAGCATCTGTGGGAGAAGCATGCAGGCAGTGAGCCCTGATAAGTGATGTTCCTACTCACTGGGGGATTAGTGTGCTTTGTTCTTGTTTTAAAATTAATTGTTTATGAAAAATATTGTAGTTTTAGTGTGGACCTGAAACTTACAGGCAGTATCCTGGGTAAGAATGCTGGAGAGATCTTAATTGTTTCAATCTATATATACCATTACTAATCTTCTTAATGTGCTTGTACATGACTGCAGTTTTCTTTTATGTGAAAACTTCTGGAAAAAATGTTTCTTCCAGTGTATTCCACAGAAGCTACAGGAACTTTAACTGCTAATTATGACAGCGTGTCACTGAGAGATTGAGTACAATTTCTTTCCGCTTAAAGCAGCAAGGATGAGTGAGAGCTGAAAGATGCTCAGATACCTACTGTTTCAAAGGGAGGTGCCTAGCTGCTGAGTATTTATGTGGAGAAAGATAAACTAATATACTCTATGTATTCCTTCAAACTAGATTCATGTTGCTGAAGAATTCAGCTTGCTTTCATTCTGTCCTGAAGAAATTGTGGGTGTATTCTTGTTTGCTTACAATTGTACTATAAAATATGATAGCAACATCATTTCATCTTAATATTGATGCATGTGGGTTTGTGTGTTTATGCTTTTTATTGTGGAAGTCATAATTTCATACTTTTTCAGAATCTGTGTATAGCTACAGAGGTGGCAACCAAAGAAAAATTATTCTAACAGTAGAACAGAACAGAGATCAACACTATAGGATGGTGCTGTGGGGAGCAGGGGGTGCCTGGTGCCCTCAACTTCAAAGGAAAAAAGGTAAGGTCCTTGTACCTATAGGCAGCTGTAAAAGGGTTTTTGTGATGCTATTAATATCTTTAAAATGCTCCACTGGTAACATTTTCCCGTTCAACTTTTAAATACTCCCCTTAGAAGGGTGATGTATTTCATACCAATTTTAATGTCTCCTTTACTTAAAAGCAGTGCCATCAGCAACAGAACTTGAATGCACTCACTTCAGGAGACTGAGACAGCATGAGTACTTAGAAACTTCAATCTAGATACAAGGTGCACTGGTGCCTGGTTATAACTGTAAAAAAAAGAACTTGAGTGTTAACTATGTTATCAGTCTTCCTTATCGTTTGGTTTAGCATGAATTGCTGGGTTTTTTTCTACTTCTGATTTTCATTCTCTGCTTTCCACCTTACTACAGTGTCAGGCTTTATATCCTAGTGGTCTTGCTATCAAGTCTACCTGGAACTAACTAAAAGGATCTCTTGTGAAAATGACGTAGCCTGTGTTTTAGTGATGACTACTACTGAATTTTGTTTTATTCCTGGCTTTGTTGTTTTTTTTTTAAATAAGTGAAACTAGGCTTTTGTTAAATTGATAACGGTTTGTATTTCTGATCAGTGGATATGCTTAGGAAGTAAATGCCATATTACTTGAGTTGCTGAATATGTCTGACTAAAAAGCTGGCTTTTACATAGCACAAAGTAAAACCCAGAAAAGTTAACCTCACCATAAATCTTTACCTATCAAATGTAGCCACTCTGAATTCTGCCCATTCCACTTCAATTTATAAGTAATCTCCACTTGTAGAAATCATTTAACTGCAAGACCTACCTCTTAAACTACTTGAAGATGGTCCAGTTTAAGTGTTAACCAATTAACTTTACTACATAATACCTACATGGCTATTACTTTTGTGCATACTTCAGTGTGATCAGGTATATAGTGTTAGATGCTTAGAAATCTTATAGAATTTAGTATGATAGAATATTGCACTTTTCAAAGTACAGAACTTAAATTTTTTTTATAGCTGATAGAAATTACCTTTGGTATCTTCTTTAAGACACAAAAATATATCATTCTCTGATACCTAAAGCAGAAAAGTATAAGATGTAGGTATCTGTAGTATTAAGTGTTCATATTTGATGTAAACCTTATGTCTTATTCTCTAGCTAGTGTTCTGTGCATTTAGAAGTTGGCATTTTAATGATTAAAGGTTTATCTGAAACTGAAGATAAGAGTGATTTCTCAACTGTTCAAATACTTAATCACAGACAAACCATGAACATTTGATCCTAGTAAGATAGCCAAAAAGATAAATTCACATGATACTAAAGCATACACAACGCTCAAGCGTGTGAGTGGGTTACAGGAAGAGCACAGTGTCTGTCCTTGCTAGGAGTCGTAGATCAGCTGTGGTATGTGTTTACTGTTTGTACTGGCAGATTAGATACCTCATAGTCTTGGAGGAAGGTATGGAAACTTGTATTTTTAAAGTGCATATGACTATACAGTTCTAGAGCATCTAAAAATTGTTGCCAGTAAAAGCTAAATTTATTTTTAATCTCTTGCTAAAAATCAGTCCAAGCTTCCAGTATACAGCCGTCAGACATTCAACTCATGCTTTATGCTTATCTAGTTTAGGTTACCAAAAAAGATTTATGTCATTAAATAAATTTCTGTAAACTTGATTACTTATAGTTTACTCATGTTTTGTGGTCAGTTTTCTGCCCAACAGGGGAATGTTGAAAATTTTAATAATAGGTTAAATCAAATCTTGTACCCTAGTTGGACTATGTCCTCTACTTCCATATATCCCCTCTTGTTTCTCAATCTTGTAAGTGAACTTGGCTTCCTATAAATTGACCAAGGTACAGAAAGTAAACTCTTCCGTTTGCTTTTTTTGTTCTGTAGATCACATATGGGACTTTAAATACCTTCTGGTCCAACATAGTTCTGTCTCAGGTGACTTTGAACTGCACACAACTCCATGGTCGTCCTATGAGTGCTTGTTTGATGATGACAAAAGGGCAATTGAATTTAAAGAAAAGTTTTGGAAAAGCAAAATACCCCTCATGCAGGTGACAAAGCTCTCAGCACATTTGGAGGAAAAATGCTCAGGTAAAATTGTTATCCATAGCTCTGTATCATCTGTTGTGCAGTGCATAACTAAGCAAAATAGGTGCTTTGCTAATCAAGTAAAATGCTTTTTTTTTTTTTTTTAAATTAGCACAGTTTGGGGGAGTCTGAATTTATTCTGGAGGCTGCTGCTCAGTACCCAGCCGAATTGTAGATGCAGCCTTCATTCAGAGATAGGTGTGGTATGTGGTAGTTTTGGAACATAGGGAGAAAAGCTGCCTTTTGTATATGCCAACTGGTCTAGTAATGATGTGATTAATCACTGAAAGTTTATTCAATAGTTTTTCTCCAAAACTAGAGTTCTCTACAGCAAGAGTAAAATAGTTACTGCTATTGAAAACTTCTTAAAAAAGAACAAAGAATGCATTTTACACAGTCACTGTCTCCAATATAGACCTAGAAGATTGCTAAGGTTGCTGTTAAACATTAAGAGGTAACTAAATAAAGTTCATATTGCAGTATTTAAGTCTAGTTTATGTATAAATAGTGGAGATCTAAGTTATTTAAGCTGTGCTTTTCAGTGTCTCTGAATTAGCATGGAAGAAAAGCAATTGGAAATTATTTGTGCAATTCTAATCTCTTGATCTCTTATTGAGGCTCTTCTATGTTGGCATCTACCACAATAGTACCTAAAAATGTGGGACTTTTATACATTTTAAAATAGTATTTAACCACAATGATTTTTCTTTGTATAAATGATCTCTAAAAATATGAGTATGTGCTACTAAAGAAAATAATTCAGAAAGTGTTATGATTTTGGTTGAGTCAACTGTAAACCTTGATTTTGCTTTCAGTTATAAATAAAACTGAATGCAGATTTGATTGAAATTTGTTGGTTTTGTAGGAGTGGTTCAATTGAAAGCCCGTATCTTAGAACTGAAGTTTACCATTTCAACTGGTCAATACAAGCAACTCATCTTCCGTGCTGACACTTCACTGGAGTCTGTTCTGGCTTCTCTGCCTATGATTACGTATTTAGGTTGTGCTAAATGCGGTTTGGAGCTACAGGTGGATGAGAATATGATCTACAAGCAATGTATTAGATGTTTGCCATACAACAAAGTAAAAAAATTCTACAGGTAAACAAAATAAAATTAATGTAAACTACAACTTTCTCCCTTTTAAGTTCTCCCATATATAGAATTCTGTACTTAAGATGTGGTTAGCAATTCCTGTTTTTCTAATGAATTTTCAAGGAGCTGTTTTTGAATTGCTGTATTATATTGCCATTACTTATAAGTAATATTATTTGTTTAACTTTTTAATGTCTTTGAATACCACATCATACAGTAACAAGGTTTACCCAGTGGTTTATCAGTACCATATTTTTAGACTGATTTGTCAGTTGTAGCCTTGCAGAAATAATATTAACAAATGTTTTCAATGAATTTTCTCACAGTGAGCAGAGATACAAAGTTATCAGCAGATGGCACTGTGAGACAAGACGTATATGCACATTTACTTGGAGAAAATAAACTAAACATATCCAGTTGATGTAGGAACAATACTATTAACTAATTTTTCAATTCTTAAATTTATCTTGGGCTTTTGAAATGTGAATACCATAGCAACTTGAAAGATGTGTAGGTAGAGAAAGCTGAGACAATCATAGACATAATAGAATTTTAGATTATGTAAATTTTCTACCAAAATTCTTTCTAAAATTATTCCTAAACTATTTCATAGTGAATTTAATGAATCATTGCATACTCAATAGTCTCTCTCTTGGCTTTGATTTAAATACTATTTTCCCATTTGTCTAACAAGGTAGTGGCTTAATCTTTTTCCCCTGTGCGATCTTTAAAAGTCTTGTATCTCTAAGTTTGTATGCTAATTATTTTCCAATGAGGGATGTTTAAGTGCAAAGAGTTTTTTCTTAACTGAGAAGGTTCCCTCTCTCTTTTGTGAGATTGACTTCTCATGTAGTCCTGAAGGACCTCAATTTACTCTCTCTCACACAAAAAGTGACAGGAAAATGATTAAGACTTCCAATGCTTGTATTCTCAGCATGTGAACACATCTTGATGTGGAACTTAAATGGACAACTTTTTCAAAGAAAAGTCTCTTACTTTTGCCCTGAAATTTTGCTCTTATTGGTAAGAATGCAGTTCCTTGGTAGTATTTACCAATTCTTATTGTAGGATAACTTAATAGATTTATATTTTAACAAGAGAAAAATCTGTCTCTTGGTAAAAAAATGCCTTGTTAAAATGAAATTAATTTACTAAATATGTTGTCCTAGCATTATTGCACTACTGAAGAGCTTGATATGTCAATGGTTAGTGTTAGTCTTGTTTTATAAAATTGTATGCACAACTAGTAGAAAATTACTTTTTCTATAGTTTACTAGGTGATGTCCCCTTATCTCAGATTGTTTTTATCCCTCAGTATAAGGCGGGAAGCTCAGTATGCTCTATTTCTAGCAATGCAATAGCTACCAGCCTCTCCTTGAGAATAAAATCTCCATATTGTTTTCTACTTAGTATGAGTAAATGTAATAATACTAAATACTGCAGACTTCTTAAAACATAGGATTAGTCTGGAATTTGAATAGCCTGGGCCTTGGTTTCTGTCTATACCAACAGATTTGAAATAGTTCCATGGATAATAGGACATGGATTTCCCTTATCTCTTTTGATCATTTGAGATCATGAAATTCAGCAGTAACTTTTAGATTAACAGATGGCAAGTCAAATGGTTTGCCTACTGGGAAAGTGGCATATTTGCAGTCATTTGCCTTTGTGCCTCACAGGCATTCAAATTAGGGCTGTTAGGTATTCTGCATCACACTAACTAATCTATTAATAACACTATCCAGTTGTCAAGGTACTGAAGTACTGGCTGATGGTCCTATTTAACAATGCAGTTCTGCTAGTCTCTTGAAGTGATTGCCTGTCCTTCATTTCTACCATCTCTGCAATGAGCACACTTTGCCCTCTTGGGAGCATCTCCCATTGAAAAGTTGTGCACTGAAGATGATTGTGCCTTATTTTATTACTTAACATAAACTGTTTTGGTACTGTCCCAATATTGCTGTAACCAGGATTTACATTACTGTGTTGTGTCCTGATGTTTGCTATTTCACCTTCTTGTGTGGGATGGTCAGGACAGAGCACTGCATCCTGCTGTGATCAGAGCAGCACAAATTTTCTAGGAAGCGTAAGGATTGTGATGGTGCAGATGTTCAAATTATAAATAGTCTCAGGGCAGTCAAAGAGCATATGCTGGGTAGAAGCAACATCAGCTGTGTAAGTGATTAGGCTTAGTAAAAGCACTCAGAAGCTTGAAAAGCAAGCAGAAACTACCTGTTGAACCTCACTATAGAAGACTGGCAAGGTATCATCTCACAGAAGCATAGCAAAAACCAATAGGAAGAATTTATTTGGGAGAACAATAAAAAAGCTATGGCATAGAGATTTTCTAGTTTTTCTAATTCTTGGTGTTATGTTGGAGGGTAATATTACGTTGTATTACTCTCACTTAGAAATTTTGCTTCAGTAAAAAAAACATAGCAGCTAACTTTCAAGAGTCTTTTGTTTTCTGATCTAGACCTGCTTTGATGACAGTGGAAGATGGAGGATACGAAATTTCTGTTTATGTGGTATCTGAGTTAATGGAAAAAATCTTCCTCAATATTCCTGCAGACTGGCTGAACAGATTCATAGGTACTGTTTAGTGAATTACTTGTGACAAACAGGCAGCAAAGTTCACAACAAAGTAACATTTTTAATTATTGACAATTTAACATTAGAATGAGATTGTTCTGGAAATATGATTGCTTATATTTTGAGAGTTACAAAAAAAAAGCCTCAAAGAGAGCTCAACTTCATTTGCTTTCTGACAAACGCAGAAGTTCAGAGTTGAGGTAACAAAAAGTGAGATGATATGAACACTTATTATATGTTTTACAACTAAGTATTCAGTAATTACATGGATCCCTTATATGCAAAATAGAATCTCTTAACAGTTTTTATAAAAGCATGTTAGCTATTTCTGTAGTAAGAGTGGTGCTTCAGACAGTCTTCCCATGATACATCCTATTTGACCTCTTGAGAGCTGTTATAGTTTAATGAGAAACAAGGCTTAGCACATTGTTTTTAAAAATGATTAAAAACAAGAGCTAATTATCTATTCAGATGTTGAGCTACACTTCCATTAACTCAGTGTAGTTTTCATGGGGGTGGAACTTGAATGTTAGGTGATACTATGAAAATAAAGAGTGAATTGGATTGTTCTGTCTTTTGCAGTGCCCTCTTCAGGTATAACCTACAGCACAATAGTGGCAGATCTGTGTCATTTGCTGCTAGCAGATACGGAAGCATCCTATTTGTTGGAAATTAGGAGCCATTTTGTGCTAGATGAAAACAGCTATCCTTTGCAAAAGGACTTCCATCTGCTAAATTTTCATCCTGATCTTTGAAGCATCGACCTCTGCGATAACTGAGTAACAGAGACCATAGAAACACAGATGGCCAACAGAAGAAAAATTAATTAGCTCAAGGAAGCAAATATTTTTAAAAATACAACTTATACAAAAAACCCAAAAGGACTGGTATGGAATATCTGCTAATAGTATATACTGCTGTTGTAATACTGATAAATTATTATAAAGTGTATTTTTATACATATGTTTTTATCTTAATAAACTTTTACTGGGTACCCGTTTTCCTTTTCTCCCTAGAAACATTCACTAGTATTGAAAAACTCCATTTTTCTCAGATATGGCAGCTTAGAGGAACACAGCTACAATTCAGTAATATTATTTTAGTTATAGGATTTTTGTTTGTTTTATCCTATACATTGTCTGTAACTTGGTTATGCATTTGCTCACTTTGCTGTCGTGGTTGCTTTCCTTCTTTTAACAGCAGAATTTCTGCCATTTACCCTTGGCAATTTTACTGCTGTTGTTTTCTTTTGTAAAACATAATTATCTCACTGAATCTAATTTTGTGTATCTAGAAATTGTTGCACGAAATTAAGAGGTTTTAAACAGTTTAAACAGGTGCATTCTTTCATGGATGCTTTAAATTATTTAATTGTTGTGGTATTTATAGTGGTAGTATTTATCCAGCATAAGCTGGCAAATGAACTTAATTGCTGTAAGCCAATTTAATCAGTTAAACACTGGTCTGCAAAATTTTCTCGCAGCTTGATCAGATTTAGAAATTAATTTAAATCTTTTTAAAGTCTTAATGTATTCTGATAGCAATTCTTTTTTTAATCAGTAAAAGACTGAGTAAATGATGACTGCACCTGACTTCACAAAGTAACAGTCTTGTAACTAGTGTTCTGTGAAAGAGATTAAATATATAGATCAGTATTTTTCCCTGATATCTTTCTCTGATATAAATTGTGCCTCTTACTGAGGCTGGTAGAAGCTGTAGAGTATGAATCGTGTTTGCTTTCTGGTTGGATCCTTGCAGATCTTTACCTGCACTGCTCTTATTTAGAAAATCAGTTTCCCCATATGCTGTTTCAGCTATCCTCAGACTTCAAACAGAGCTATTCTCAAAACTGAATTTGATAAATCAAGTTGCCAAATGCATTATAATGCAAGTAATATGACTGAGCAGCTTTCATATGCTGTTTCTTGGATGTGGCTACCTAGAATTGAATAACCATGTTTCTTAGTGTTAGGTGGGATTCTGTTGTATCTCATGTGAAACCAGTTTGGGACTGTTAGTTGTTTAATGATGTTGATTAGAGCTATGTGTAAGCCATGTGCTTTCTTGTGTACCAACAAAGGGGGAGGTAGTAATGTTTCTTATCAAATCTGTCAGCAGGAGAGAATCCGGAGGATTACTAGATGACTTTGAAGAAACAAATTCGTAGCCAAAGTTTCACAAGGTCACTGATCTTATTTCTGTATATAACTACTTGTGTACTGATCAATCTGGTCAGATTCTATTATCAAACAAGTTTGTGCAGTTCTGCTTCTCATAGCAGGCTTAGTTTTCTGGTTTAAGCCCTAGCAATTTTTTGATAAAATAATTTCCCAGTATTTTTGTCTTTCTCTGAAACAGTCTCTGACAGTTCTGTCAGCAAGCATAGAAATGCTGATCTTACACCAGCAAGATCAATTTCCTGTTGTGCCAATACACCTGAGACTAGTGTAAGAAAGACAGCACAGTGACACCAAAAACTATGCTCAACACTAGCACCCAGTGGTGTGCAAATGGTGGGACAAAATCTCTAGAATAAATTAGGTATCCCCTTCTACAAAGAATCTGCAGTGTTTCCTTTGTATAGGCATGATAATTTCCACAGTGTTGAGCCTAGGGCAAGGAAGGAACCAGTCACAGAAGAGACTAATTGTGTCCTCATCTGATGATCCAGAATGAAAAATTACTTTTGCTGCTGTTAATAAATTGTGTTACAGATAATATGGAAAATCACAGCTTTGTAAAAGGAGAATACAAGAGACTTGCAATGATTGAATTTCACCTCGCTGTAAAAGCACTTTTTACCTAGTTTCATGTGACCTGGCAAAAACAGGATGACATTGTCCTAACCCATCGCTTAGGGAAAGTCCTAAGCATCTGTGCCTTTTATACCTTATTCTAACTATGCTTTATTCGGTAGTGTTTGGTTCTTGAATTTGAATTTCTTAATGCCAGGGAAAAATACATTCAAGGGAAGAGGAATTTCAGTGTTTGGATTTAAACGAGGTATTAGCACCAATGCTGATCCTGTGTGAGTGAAAACATTCTAGGAACATTCTGAGTGTAGTAAGACTCTTTAAAGCTAGACATCGATTACATGAGAGAAGTCTTAAAGATTGTTTTACTTCTTGTCTATGTGCGGTCTCGTTAGGATGATTTGATAACCTTGGATGGAATTCCTGCTGTCTGGATTGGTGGGCTGTTTGTGGTTAATCACCAAGTTGTACGTACTATGGTTAGGTCTCTCCAGCTGACTTGGACCTGACTGCCTTGTTGCCTTCTCTTGATTTTTTCACCACTCTGCCTCTTGTTTAACAGTATTCCTTCTTGAAATCCAAGTTACAAACATGACAGACACCATAGTTCAATGTTAACTTTAAATTTACCATAATTGTATAGTTTCTCTGGTTCCTATAGTCACTTCAGTAATTGTGTGAAATCTCTAGGTCCTGCTGCCTTGTATTTACTCCCTGTCTTTCAAATGGGAAGCTATTACACTTTCTGTGCCTCCATCTGGCATAGAGATTTCTGCTGAAGGAGCTTTCTGATCCTTTATCACTTGTAATGCATCTTGCTCCCTTTCAGTTTCATCAAGCTGCTGCTTTTTGAATTTACAGCTTTTTGGGAGCAAACAAATCTGGTCTTATTTCCTCGGAGGAAAGATAGAGTAGTGCAGATTGCAGTGATTGTTAGGCTTCCTAAAGGATTAGTATAGGTATAATTTTAATTGGGAAAGAAGGTGAGGTAGAGAGTGATCCACAAAGGAATATAAATAAATACTCTTGAGTAGGGCTTCTTATCCAGGACCCTGTTCTTAAGAAGAATATAGCCATTATTCATGACTGTTCAAAAATGGTGCTAAATTGCTGTTCACTGTCATTTGAAGGGGTTGTACTTTCATTGTTACATGCTAGATTTATTGCAGAGCAGGGTGTCACATTTTGTATGATCTTGTATATTTCTTGGATGGGGTTTTCTGTGCTATGCATCTTGGTAGAATTTTAAGATTTTTTTAGAGGAAAAGAAGCACTGTTAGGCACTGAGAGGTCTTGTAATCATTCCTACTCCTTCATCTTGATGTAAGTCTCAAACACAATACCAGGTGGATGATCTGTAAAAGGTGGTAGGTAAAAATTGGTCTGTTGTATGACAATCGATAACACTGTATTATACCTTCTTATTTAATAATGTTTCTTGCTTTAGTGGATTAACCCACTTCTTTGGGAAGAGTCAAAAAGGACCTTTCTCCTTTACTTCACTTGGATGATCTTAAGCAAAGTCAAGTACATTGGTAAGTGCATTTAAATTATGTTTCTTCATGACTTTAGATAGAATTATTGAACACAAAAGCTGGAAGTGCTGGTACTTTAAGAAGTGCGAAGAAAAGAGACCACATTAGTACAATACATTGTTTTATTACTTGGGCTGTACTGTACATCAAGTCAGACAAGTGACTTCCCACTTTAGAGATTTTTATGTTAATAGACACTGTACATTAAGTAAATCTATCCATCTGAAACATTCTTAATAGTTTACTTTTAAGGTCTTTAGTGTTTATTGATACGATTTAAATCATAAAGAGGGACATAATGTATTCAGAACAATTGCTTTATCAAAGTAATACAGTTATCATAGAGTTTATGTATAGTTCTCCTTTCCAGATCAAATATCTTGTCTATTAGATTGATTTTTCGGTGGTTTTGTAGGAGTAAAATGTGAAAAAGAGCTCTTTGGCGTTGGAGGTGCTGCCATTATTCATTTAACAGAGGTATAATGAGGGTTGAACACTTTGTAAAATTCAATTAAGTGGAATGAGTTTAGGCTCATCTTATATTCAGTGATGTAGTTAGCAAGAAAGACTGAGGGTACCATGTAACATTACAAGTGGGAGATCAGATGAAGTGAGGTCTGTTACCTTACAATTCCTCTCAGATATATTCTTATTCATAATATTTCCTTCAGATAATAATGATATTATCAAAAAGTGTTCTCATCTCCCCAGATAAATATAAATTTTGAACATATTGAATTAATTAATATTGTATCCTGTTTGAAAGGAAGCTGGCTTTATTTCAGCTGCAGAGATTGGAACATAATTGTACAAAATATTTTGCTGCAATAGTCTGTGTGTCTGGCTTATGACTGTATGGTGTGAAAGGTACAGAGTTCAGGTCCCCAGTGAACAATCAAGAAGGGAAAATGTCCTATTTATTTTGATTAAAAATAATTGTTCTGAATTATTTTACAGAACAGTAATTTACTTAATGAAGAAAACTCTACCATTAAAACAGATATATATCCTAGGGGCTTAAGCTAATTGGATTTTCAATGTAAGAATGGCCGTACTAGGTCAAACCCAAGGTTCTTGTAATTGATGCTCTGTCTCTAGCAGAGTTGTGCTTAGGGAGAACTATAAGGACAGGGTAAGTCCCTTGTATTTTCTTCAAGTACTCCTGCCAGCCTCCAATCATTTGGGACTTTTTATACCTCTCCCTTAGTATCAACACAGTGTTGTACGTTGGGGTCAGATGAAAATATCTAACTGAAATACTGCAACAAATACACTGTTCTGAGGGATGTGAACAGGTGTTTCTAGATTTTTGATCAATGAGCACTCAGTGCTTTCCATCATTCCTATTCAAAAGAGGATTTCGCTATAATGCTGCTATTTTAAATAAATTGTAAATTTAGTAGTCAGCATCATTTGGGCTTTGTCTGTTTTGGTGTGTTTACTGGGCTTCCATCCTTTTGCAGAGGACAGTTAGGCCTGGTATCATCATTGATAGTTCTTAGGTCATTTTAGGTTCTATCCATATCACGAATGATCGTTTGTGCCTAGAACTGATGACCAAGAATTGGAATGTACTAGTCAAAACAGCTAATACTAGAAGATCATGTTTGTATTCCTGTTTTTGTTTTTGTTTTCTTACTCTGCTGCACATTAAATTAGAAATATATTTTGGAGAGAGGAAAGATAGAGTTCCAGCCTAGCAGGGACTAAGTTTTCTCTTTGCGTTTGGGCAAGGAAAGAATTTACATATTTTATTCTTGTCTACTTAGTGTAAAATGGTCAAAGATTTTGTACCCATTATCATTAGATTATGAAAGACAGTGAGAGCTTTTCCATCTTAAGGTTGTGGGGTTTTTTTATCTGTGGTATTTACATGCTGTGGCAGAGAGCATGCCATCGTTTAACCAACTCCTTGGGCTTGTTGATCATTTCATTCCAGTGTTCCAGTTCTTTGCCACGGGTGTACATGAAAGGCCCAACGACTACACGTCCTAGCAGATGTGTTTCTGGGGAAAAAAGAAAGCAGTGATTAACACCTGTAAGTGCTTCTTGGAAATTCCTACCTAATTAGAATATTGTGTTTCTCTAAATAATGCATATTCTGAGAGTTATTTTTAACCTAAAATTTTCATCAAGGAATTCACTCTGTATTTCAAGTTTTGTAGTTTCTACATGCAAAGATTGAGCATTGAAAGGTACTGCAGTAGGTGGGTATTTAGTCAATTCAGGCCTGCCCTGTTGCCTGCCCTCTGAACTAGAATCAGTTTAAGGCACACAGATCTGTATCTGCCCAGCCCCTCTACCTCAAGTGTACTGTGGGAGTGTGCCCTGCTTCTGAGCATCAGCAGCCTTAGTAGGATTCATACAGTGTTCTAGCTTGGGAAAGAGTAGTTTTAGTTTCTGAGACAGCTGGAAGTGGCAATACGTGGGTTTCTGCTGACTACCCTCTGCCAATGAGCAGGTTGTTTCTTTGTGCCTGAACTTTTCGGCTGTGGATGGGGAAAATAATTTGAACCTGCTTTACATGAACTTCAGGACATTTCTAAACTGTTTGTTGAGTGAAAATGGTGAAAGGCTTGAGCACTGATCCTAGTTCTTGTCAATCTTCAAAGACAAAGCACTTGCCCAAAAATCTCACCTGAATGAAATTTTTTTTTTTTAGTATTGTATGAATCCAAATCAGAGTATTAATGTTTCATTATTGAGGTCATTCGCCCTGAAGGGAAGATGCTTTTCTAGTGAGCTGTGAAGTAATGAATTCTGATTTGCTTCTCTAAGCAGAAGTCCTTAATGGATTCTCTGACAATTAGTAAAAGCTGACCTCAACCATCAGGTTTCCTGCCAGGGAATGGGGATGTTTGTATTCTCTCTTTTTTTCTCACTGTTTGAACTGCTGTGATAATTAAAATTCCTATTCCTCTTTCAAATTTGGTTAGGAACAGTGAATGGCTTCCAAATTTTGGGGACTATCCACACAACTGTTCACAAACATAATTGCATAAGATGGTTTTCTGAGGATACCACAATGAAACAAAAGTACCTGTACTGACAGTAACCAGCCTACAGTTATTTGTGTCTTCAGTTTAAATTTATCTTTAGCCTCTGAGACACGCACAGCAAATACATTGTTCTGATTTTTAAAGAAACAGTCTGTGAAACACCCCAAAAACTTTTATATGTTTTATGATTATTGCCAAAAAGGAATTAGTTGCTCCCAGGTTTAAGCATCTCTGTGATATATAGGAGATTTATGACATCTTAACTATAACTTATGTAGCTTACTCTCTCCCTTGATACTCTGGAGCACAGAGAGACTCAGGCTTGCTGTATCCAGCTCTGTCTGATCTGCCTTGAAACTGAAGGTTTCATTATACACTGGATTGGGAGATCCCAGGACAGCTGCTGTCTTCTTACTTTTGATGAATTTATTATGGTTCATTAGTGAGACTTTGACATACACACCTTGGAGAAAAAAGAAATTAAAGAAGAAAATACATCAGAGGCAGTTGGGAGAAGGCCTGAGGAATTTCTTGCTCTCAGGAGTCAATATTAAGTATAAAATTAGATCATGAACGATTCATGAAACACACATGGCAGGATGGCAGTGCATAGCATTAAGCAGGGAGTACACAAAGTACTTAAGGTGCAGTTTTGCAGTGCACTTTCCAATTTAAGAGCTGTTAAAAGGAGCAATCGTGTTCTAGCCCTGCATCTTTGATCTTATCTTTCTGTACCTTCCCTTTATCTGACGGAGACTATTTTTTGAAGGCCTGGTTTGTTGGGTCAGTAGTTAATTTCATGTATTTGATCACATGATTGTTTGATCCAAGACAAGGGAGGCCATGAGCTGTGTTGTAGAGCTGCAGCCTGCGCTTGGACCGGGTATGTTTCAAGGGAACAGATTCTCTAGTCAAAGAAGAATCCTTAAACAAAAAGTTTTACTAATGATGTCTAGCCCTGTGGTAAGGTATTCTGTAGAAAATTGAAGATCAATGATCTGTGCTTTCTTCTAGAAAATATTACAAAAAACGTATGTGAGTATGGGGACAAGAACAACAAAAAATTTTTGCTTTGCTTCCTAAAGGGAACCTGTATTGCATTGTGGTCTTATTCAGTAGATCCTTGACAATGAGATCCAAAGCAACCTGAAATTTTCTGTTCTTCCTTACCCTTCTACAAAATTTAGTGACAAGCATGTAGAAATATCATCTTAATTGGTGGCTAAAGATTTGTTCTTTTCCAGTGAAGCAGTAATAGATTCCATGCTGCTGCTGTGTTTATTACTCCCTGCTAGTCAGTTCATTAAGTTTCATCTGTGCAGCAAAAATGATTAGAAATATCAGGACTGAGACGGCATTGATGGACTCCAAATGTCTCCTTATTTCCGCAGATCCAGTAGGCTCTCATTACTGCTTCAGAGGGGGCAGGATTACTGGAACAGACTTTTTTTCACAGAGCTGCTACCTGAGTGCTATATATGGAAAGAGTTACTGTGTACACTACTAACACAAAGCAGGACTTTCCGTTACTTTCTAATTACTTCTTAATACATTTAATTCAGCAATTTGAATCTAAAAATAAATGTCTCCTTACTGTCCTGTACTGTATATCTTCCATCAAGGATTAGTGTTACACTAATCCCTGTTAATATAGAAAGCTTTTTATTTCAGATTCTTCAGAATTTACCGGAGAATCTGTGGACCCCAAATCATACTTGAAGGGCATTACCAAAGGAAATAACACCCAATTTATTTTATTTTCCTTTTTTTTTTTTTCCTTAGGAACATATTCTGGAGAATCGCCTTCTGGCAGCTCTTCCTTCCAGACTGTTCCCATGACTCCTGCTTATTGTGATAACCTTAAGTGTACCAGCACTAAAATAACATGGAAGACTAACATTAGATTTGTAAAAAGAAACACATTGAGCTCTGGCTTTCTGTGCTACAGAACTTCACAACAACCTGAAGGCAGAGACATTGTGTGTTAAGAAGTGTGTTCTCCCTCTCTTGTAAAGCTATTGAGATGATGGAAAATTAGAACATTTACTCTTCATGATGCTACTTTGTTCACCTGCCACAAGCCAGTCATATTTTTTATGGCCATCCTTACCTTAGTTATTTGTTTTTACATCCTGTAATATATTTCTCTTTCAGCAAGTGTACTACAGGGTATGATTCTGCTTGTTGGAAACCTCTATATTCTCATCATTTTACTGTGCATGTCTTCATTTGAGTTCTACCGTAAACAGAGCAAGCTTCTCTCTAACATTATGAATGTAGATTTATTTATTTAGAGGGCATTGTTTCTAAAGTTGAACATCCTGGTACCAGCCCACTCAAACTTCAAAAAACCTTCATAGTTGATGTGTTTATATAGAGAACTAAACCTATAAAGTTTAGTTAAAGTTAGTTTAAAAAACCTAAACTTTTTAATTGCTGGGTGTGTTTTGCATTAATACTGTTTAGTTTCAAAGCCCTTCAAATAAATCACGACAGATTCAAACACAAGTTTGGTTCTTCCTTCTGGTTTTGCTTTGATTTTTTTTTTTTTTTTAGATTTTAAACAGCATTTTGAGGAGAACCCTACACTGAACATCTCTGAGGCCAAGGACACATAAGCATGATGTATGAAGGAAGCTCCTACTGTAGAAAGGGAGAAAAATTGTGACTCCATGTCATCGGCCTTTGAACAACCGCTAGGCTTTTCTAAAATGGGAATCTTTTCCTAATTCAGTTCTCCCCAGGACAACTGTTCAGCTTCAGCAGTTGTCCTGCAGCTGTTACCTTTGCACTTTTGCCTTGAGTCAACTCTGTTAATGTCAGTATCTCCTGAAATACTGCCTTCTCTGGAGTGCAGCAAAGGGATGTTGTTAACTGTATTAAAGCAGGAGAAAAAACTGCTGCTGATGACATGAGACAAAACATTTGTCATGAAACAAAACCAACAAATAGCAGAACTGAGCTATCAAAATCTAATTACCCCAGTAACAAAGTATGTCTTGTTTCCACTAAATTAAATCACCAGGATGTTTATTTGTTCTTTTCAGAGTTGCTCAGTGCAAGCCTGGGTGGACAGATGAGGAAGGAGCAAATTAAAACAGGAATTCTGGAGCTGATAACGGAGAGGAAATCACACTTACTGGCAGCATGGCTCTCCTCCTGGAGCTTTAATCCCCTTGCCCTCAGAACCACTACAGTGAGGCGGCCCAGGTAGTCATTGTAGCTGAGGGAGAACTGGATATCACCGTACTCTGAAGGAGGCTTTGAAAGCAGAAGAACACTTGTCAAATATATCTGAAAACTCTCTCTTCACACAGACAAGGTGGGGGAAGTCATACTAGTGGTTTGTGCCACACCAAAGCATGTGAGTGAATTTTAATGGCTCTATTTATGCTGGTGTGACATTTGATAGAACCAATTAATCGGCCTTTCTGAACCTTTGAATTCCTATCTCTTTCAGGTGATGCCTATTGCCTTGCTGCTGCTGCTTTTTTCTGCTCTATTTTAAACCAGAAGCAGATAACAAAAGGTGCTTTCTTATACTACTGTCTCCTAACTTGTAACTTTTTCTGAGCAGTTGGATAATCCCTATACAACAGGTATGGATCTTCAGGTTAAGATGGGAATTTTGATTCCAAATGTTTGTCAAATACTTCTGCATTCAATGTATTTGATACCACAAACCTCTACTTCAGCTGTACCCCTTTAATACTTGTAAGATGACAGAAGTTGCACAATGCCAAGCAGCCTGCTATCACATACCTCCAAGTTTTCTTTCTCCAGATCTCTCCATATGACTAGTTTGTTGTCATCGGTTAATGTTTCATTTTTCAGTGGGAAGATAACTTGGCCTAGGAGATGATGCTTTTTCTGTTTATCAACATGATAAACTAAAAATTTCAGTGTCCTTTGGAGCAACATTTTACTGGAAACCTATACAGGAAAAGGAAGACTATATTAATAAATCGTAAAACGTGAGACTTTTCTACTCTAGCATGACTTCAAAGAAAATTTTTCAAAGCATGTTAGAGGTAGGTGGAGATTTCCTTTGGTTATTTGAAGTCCACTTTTTAAATTTGCCTAAAGTTTTAGCTATGTCAGGAGTCTAAAGATCCAAGCTAAAATAGAATGAGTTAATTTGAAAAATGTGAAGTTAGCTGGTGGTTTTTCAGCTCATAGATCTAATGTTATATGTTGCGTCCACTTCCAGACACAAATGCCTAGAAATCTGCAAACATTAATTTTTCCGTTGTCTGAAACAAACTTTTTTGATTTTAAAGCTTTTTGTCTTCTGGCACCTGCTCAAAGCCTCCTGGCATATGGAACCAAGCTCCCTAGCTTTACAGCACTATACATACAAATAGTATACCAGACATCTCTTGAGTTCTAGTTTCTAGCTTACTTCCACAGCCAAGAAACTAAAAGCTATGAAAGCATTAGTTTGGAATAGAATGCTTCTGGACTTCTAGAGCTGCTGGGCTGAACTGCTCAGCCATAGTTCAAACTGGAGTTTTTGTCATTTCCAGGGTAAGTTCTGGAATCCTCAATTTTGGTGCAGACCACAAGAAAGATCAGTTCTAGAGCCAGAGACTTAAGTAGCCCAGGATCTCCAGAAGCCCTATCCCTAGTTGAAATGACTTGGTACAAGTTAGTGGAAAATTACTTTTCACAAAACATGTACTGTAGTTTGGCAAGTCAATATTTGCAAACAAATATCTGCTTCATCAAAAGGAAAAGTACCTGGAAAACAAAATTTTCATCAAAGTGCGGGTTAAGGGTTTTGCGTTTTGTTTTAGACTGCAAGTAGCTTCTTTCATCGGGCAGCAAGTAGATTTTCACAAACGGACTACAGGAATCAGCAGGAGGCTGCAGCTTTCTGACTTTGATCAAGGAGACGAGGAGCCTTTCTGACTCCTGCTCGTATTCTATAGAGAACCAGAGGCGGCCAATGTTGCCTTCAGGAAAATCCGTCTCACTCTTGTCTTCAGGAAACTTGTACAGCTCTGGGTTAATTGTCCCTACAACGTAAGCTCCAGCTTCATGAAAAAAAAAAAACAAGTACCCTCAGATTAGTCTCAAGACTGTAGCAGGCATTTTTATTACTACTGCTCTATTAGGGATATCACTTTAATCTATTTATTAACAATCCATTTTTGCATAAGCTTGGTATTTTAATTGCTTTTCCCCTCAAATTTGGGGGAGTAGTTGTAGGCTGCACTGCAAGGCATGGAAGGAGAGATTGCTTTGTCTTCCATATGTGCAAGATCCCATAGCTGTGGGACCACAATGGCTACATTCTGGCCCAATTCATGTATATATATATATATGTAGGAAATATATATACATGTAATCTTTAGGGCTTATACTGTGTAATGCTATGTCTGGTGTGCCCCCAGTAGACTTGCTTCATAATAATAAAGTCACCCTTAAAAAGAGTCCTGTTTTTGCAATGCCATACCCAAAGAATGAAACGATGACCGTGGCCCAGACTGAGGAATCATGTAGGGGTCACTGTCTTCCTGAACCTGTTCTTCTTTCGTCAGGTTAATCCAGTCTCGCCCATGCAGTGTTGGTGGAATGATAAACGGAACGCTTCTGGATCTGCTCAAGACAACAACGGCTACTGACTTTTCTGGTTTAAATATGGGAACCAAACTTGGTAACAGTAATTATTTTACTGTTCTTCTCTCACAATTTTGTAAAAATTCTACAGAAATGCATAGGTAGAAAGGATAAATACCCATTGTTTTGCAATTGATTTTATTTGTATAATGCCTGAAGGTCCAGAGAGATACATCAGATCTTAATTCTTCAGACAGATCCCTCACTTCTTCCTTTTCTTCTCCTTTAGAAATAATCTTCTAAAGGAAAGGAAGAATTAACTGCACCTGCTTGTTTTAGAGCCCCAAAGCCCTGCAGTAACTAACTTTCAAAGACAGTCTTCTTTCTGAAGTCCTTTTGTTCTCAGATGCTTCCTTATGAGAGCACCAGGAATGACGCTGCAACAGAGCCCAATTAGTCTAGGTAACAGATAAAGTTATCCATGCACTAATTACCCTTGAATGTATTACCTCTTTTACGTAAATCACAAATATAATTGTATTCATAGTTACAGAAGGTATTATTTTCCTAAAGGAACATACAGAACATGACTGATGTTTTCATATAATTTAGAGATCTTGTTTATTTCAGTACATGCATATATTTAGATCACCCCCTTATTTGAGACTTGACAAGTTGAAATAAATTACCAATAGTGTATGCTTTAAAAACAAAAATACGTACCTTGTGCTTTTTAGTTGAATTTCAGAAGTTGACCGATCCTGAAAAATGGCATTTGCATTTGTTGTTTTGACAGGACTGGTGAGCTTTTCGTAAGAAAGGAGGTAGCAAAATTTCTTCCAGAGCAGGTATGCAGTTATTCCAATGAGAATAAATAAAAGGACCGCTCCTATTATACTTCCAACAACAGCAACTGCTTGTTCTGTTCAGGCATAGAAGCACATAAAGCATCACAGGAGGACCAAAATTATGTACATTTTGGGGGTAGACAGGGATATTTTAAAAAATCAAATATATTTGATTTACTTTCCAAAATGATTTCTAAATGAGACAATCCATTCACATGTGTGTGTTTGTCTTTGGTTAGGGTGCAATATCTGAAGGTGTATGACATTGGCAGTGAGAGATTAGGAAGTGTTTAGATATGCTGGCAATGACTGCAATGTGAGAGACTAGACAGGAGAAAAAACCCAAAACCCAAGGAGTTGTTCGGGCTCTTATTTTACATTAGCATAAGCATTTACCTTAGCGTGGCAGAAGTGCTAGAGCTTTCATAACAGAAGAAAAAGAAAACCCGGGAGCACCTAATACAAAAGGTACCATTATTTTGGAATGGTTTGTTCTTTCAACTATTCATCTATGTTGAACTGAGACTAGATCCTGGCACGAGGAACAAAGCAAAGCTCTGGGTTGTTTTCTTTCTAAGGATGCATGTGTTTCCTGATCTCTAAAGTCAAATTTAACTGTTCATTAAACACTGTTTCCTGAATCTTGATTATTTCAGATAAAACCAAATCTTGTATAATTTGGGTTTTGGGTTGGTGGGTTTTTTTCCCACTAATAAAATTGAAAACTTAATAAATGTCTTTAATGTGAATATGAGGTATTCTGTTGTGAGAATTTCTCACAAGACCGAGGGTAGTCAATTGGTACTGGGCTCAGTTTCTTCTTTTCTCCTGTTTGCTGAGTGTGCTAGAGTAAAAAGCTGGAAAGACTGCTTCGGCACTGTACCTTATACCCAGCCTGCCTCGGCCTGCAACTAAACTAGTGCTGGTGTATCGAGATGGGACTGGGTCTCAACTGAGAATTGATCCTACCACAGTATCCTCTGTCTGAAAATGAGCCCAAACTGCAGAATTGTCTTCCGCTCTGCAGCCATGGGAGGCAGCTCGGGGTGAGCTGAGTTTGTGTACTGCCAGTTCTCAGGGTCTCCCCTGAAGCTGAAGCAACAGAGCCCTGGTGCTATCTCACAACTGATGTTGACTTTTTTCCTCTTCTCGGCTTTTAGGTAGAGATAACTGTGATTGTGCTTTATTCCTTTCTCATTTTTATCTGTCTGCACTTAGTAGATACCTTGCAGTTAGCCACCTCTGTGTGATGGAACAGGTAAATAAAGACAAAACAAGCAGAAGATATTTAGTCAACAGTAATAGCGGTACAGTGGTTGGTGAGAACAAGTGAGTTGCAAATACATGTATTTCTGATGTTTTTCACTGGTGCCACGTTGCAATAAGTGATATGAAATGTCCTTCAGCTACAGAATGCTTATGTAAATACCTTGTGCTATAAAATTAACCTGGCCATAGTGCCTCAAAGGCCTTTATCTGATCCTATCTCATTTTCCTGCCTTTTGTACAGTCATACGAGCCAACTTATTTTTGCAGCTCCCCTCCAGGTGTGTTGCCTTAGATCTCTGCAGGAACTGGCTGGCTGCTTCCACATGAGTCATATAATCGCTCGTATCTCCCAGCACCGTGGAGCAACTGCCCTGCTCATGGTGATACCACAGCAACAGGAACCAGTAGGTGGGCTGAATACATTTCAGTACTTAGCCAGGCTGTTAGTACAACACTTATTCTGAGGAATAGGAAGCAAGTACCTATTTGGGATGGGTTAATATTAATACAGAGACAAGTCTGGTTGTGCTACATTGGTAAATTAGTTTTCTTTCATAAGAATGCACGGTATGAGGAAATGTGTGACAAATGTTGTCCAGAGTATGGAAATTCCAAGTGTGTGTTTCTCAGTTTTGTAGGGCATGCTTGAGTATGTCTTCAGTCAAGATTGCCATTTTGTTACAGCTTAGAATGCCTGATGTAGAAAAAGAAATGTTTTAGTTTAATGCCCATGAACATAATAGAAATTAATGGTTCACTTCGTACAGGTGTACTATCAACAATATGAATGTTTATATGGCTGGTGGTTTTACTGTCTGACATAAGTATCTTAAAGGTTAACATTTCAAGCAAGCTCAACAGGATTCTGTCTGTTTACCTTGTCCTCTCCGTTTCCAAGGCTTTAATGCTCTCAGCAGTGGTCCTGTGTTTCCCCATAACCAGTTTGTCACTGTTTACCATTAAGGACAGTAAGATGAGGTGGGCTGTAATGCAATATATAGTATAGCAGCTGTGCACTGATTTTGGAGT
>JAHREE010000128.1:5715975-5754768 GCA_033628505.1 Tringa tobata
AAAAAAAAAAAAAGGGAAGAATTCGGCAGAAGTTCCAACCTTACCTCCTGGCCCGCGCTGCCAGCCCCAGGGGTGCGGGCCGGGAGGGAGGGACAGCCATCCCCGGCTTCTCTTAGTAGCTCTTCGCCTGGGCAGGGAGACGTGGGAACAGGCGAAGTAGCCGTTGGGCTAGGTACATCTTCGGCCGGCCCCTAAAAACACCTGCGCGGCATTGGTTGTGTGAGATAACTCTGAAAACTACAACTGTCCTCAGAAAGAGGCTTTGGAAGCAGCTTAATTCGGAAAAATCAGGTTGGCAAGAAATCAGCCTGCGCTTGTTTCAGACTTTTGATAAAATGCATAAACACAAAGGAACACAGAAAGTCTGCTTAGACAATTGCAGTCACAGCTTTTCCTATTTGTATTTAGAAATGTAATGATCTTTAATCTCTTCCATGTGTAATAAATACAGCCGAACAGATCTTAACTAACAAAATTACTCATGTGTAGTTCAGAAACAAAATTATTCACCTTCACTGCTTTTTGCCTGCTAATGCTTGCTTCCTTCTCAGCGAGTATGACAAGAATCCATACCTTAAATTTAACAACTCTCTGTATTATACATGCTTGTTCTATTCACAACTGTTGCGTACATTTGCAAACTTCCATTTAATCTAAAAGCCAAAGAAATGTGTAGGAAGTAAATTGGTAGGATTCTAATGAAGTATCATGTGCTTCTGTGGAATCTTAGAATTCTTTCAATTGCATTTTAAATGCTTTGCTGTAGATATAACATGCTGAGCTTTTTCTTTTAATTGCTAAGTCCTCCGTAAGTAAGGAAGTATTTAGATAATTTTTACTCTGAAAAGAAAAAGCTCCATATATTTTCAGTTTTGCACAGTTAGATATTAAATAAGTATTTCCTAGCCAATGCTTTTGCTATTCTAATTTCTGTGTTGCATTAGTTGTAATATTGAAGTATAGATTTTTTGCTCAGCAGTTTTGCACTTGTCAGGGGAATTTCTATAAGCAAGTTGGAGACGACTGAAAGCTTTGAGTTGTGTGGCACGACCAAGAACTGTCCGCTTTCTGTTACAGCGTTCTTGTTTGAGTTCACTTTTATGTCTGTGTGAGGAGTGCTTTGAAGTTGCTTTAAACATCTGACTGCTTTGCAGAATGCTTCTGAACAGTTAAAATGATCCTGGCCAGATGCACTGTCTCTGTCTCCCATACAGGCTGTGCTTGTGTAGAGGGGCGTGAAATACGTACGTCTGGGAAGCAACAACCACCTGCTGATTCAGCTCTTGTTTCAACAAGTCCGTGGATGGGATGGGGTGAACTTGGAGGAGCAGATCTCATCCTTTCCAAGTTCCTGTGGAAGGAATTAATGGCAAAGTTGCTAAGCAGGGAACTTTAATTTTGATTCTGTGTTGTACCACAATCTTTCTGTGCTGAGTTCTAGCACCAGTTGGAAATCAAAATAATTATAGGATCTGAGGAACACGATTATGCTCTCCTTTATCCCGGTTTACTAACTTCCTTCCTAGCCCTAATTCTTTACAGATTCTCTGTTTCATCCTATACGTTATGATATTTGAAGGAAGTAAAACTAATTAATATAAACCAAATGTATAAACACTGCTTGCCACATGTCTGAATGTGTCTGCTTCCAGCATGAAGTATAGGAGAGCCCAGGAGCAACACATGAGGATATTTCTCTGCATCCACTGGGTGTCTGATTATGGTCGCGATTGCTTCCAGCCAGAAGCTGGTAGGATTTCCTTTATTGTTTTTAAAAAACAGCTCTAAGCTCAAATATGAGATAGTGATCATCTTCCATGTTCTCATACTGTAACTTCACTATTGTGTCAGAGAGAATTCTGAAAATGATGTAAGAGACTGCCTAAGTTCAGGCATTTTAACAAGTCTATTAATTTCAAGTATGTAGTATTGCCATTACAAATGTGTATTCTGCTTATTCCAGCCTTGACCAGGATTGATTCACACTCTCTTCTTCTCAGCTGATACTGTGAATATTTATTCAGTTGTGTTTCTCACCTGCTGGGTTTGAAAAATAATTTTGTTTTCTTAGCAAAAGTTTATCTCTGGAACAGCTGAGAGCAAGCTCAGAATTTAATGGTCTGTGACCTAGGTATTTATACTATAAATATTTTAAGTTTCTGGTGCATTTTTTGTAATATAACATACATTTTTCTGTGTGTATATCTAAGTCTTGCTTCTTACAGCCTTTGTAAGAGCCTTTCTACAGCTTCTTGCTTCTTGGCCTTTGAAACCCCACATAAAAATTCCAGTTGTAGCTACAAAACTGTATTTACTATACTTCAGGATAATCATCAAGGTGTCCTAGTTTAGAATACAGGGTAAAGGATGCTGCATTCTCCCCTGTTTTTAATGATTTTTGTAGTATTAGCAACAAAAGTAAGAAGTGAAGCTCCCAAATAGTAGCATATAATACATATTTCTTAAGTATGTTTTCCTTTGTGTTCTGTTTTTCTAACTCTGGTGGCACATTCCTATCACATTTTTGAAAATATGCAGTCTCATGAAATTGTACAGCTCGTCATCTGGGGAGATACCAAATACTGTAGTTTCTACTATGTATGTCTGCCACTGCTTTGCTTGTAGGTAGGTAGGTAGTCATGTTTTGAACTCTGAAATGATGATACCACTTTTTATGGCTGCTCAGGTGGAGGCTTTCTTCTTGCTTTGGCAAAGCTGAAACTGATGTTGAAAAGGCAGACGTGGTCACTGGGAGAGATACGTAGAAAAGGTAAGCCTGAAAATCTGCTGTAATATTGCTCTTAAACACTGAAAAATATAAAGAGAAGTTGGAAATGGATTGTAGTCTCTTAAGGAATTGATTTAAAAATCAGAACATTCAAACTAAAGAATATTCTGGCACAAAACAGTTTTCTAAAATGTGTTAATTTAAAAAGTCTTATCATGTTGCTTGTGAGACACCAATTTAAATAATGTATTTGCATCATTTATCATATGATATTCTTATAATTTCCACTAGAGTGGCTGAAATTGAAAGGTATCTGTTTTTTTAAACTTTATATCTTGTGAAATATTTGCTTAGCACCTTTCATATCATTCTGTTTACAATCAAGTTGACTGCATGTAATTACTTAATGCTGTTTGTAAAAACACCCCATGACAGGACAGAGAAATACTTAAAGAAGATATAGCTGTAGAATCACAAGCATCAGGAGATCCTTCTAATGACAAGTAATTCTAGTATAATTCAGTTGACTGTTTCCTTCTAAAGTCTAATTTATTAATAATCTTAAAGTTACAACAGATCTCTTTCAATGAAAGGATTTTTAAAAATTTTACCCTTTAAAAAAAACCCAAAAAACTTTAGTCCCATATGGCAGCCCTGTATTGATCTTTAAATTCAGGCATTTTAGTGAAATGTATTCAATTTCTGTTTTCACACTCCCTTATCTTTGGGATTTTTGACTTTCACGTTGATACTACCTTCAGCTGGAATGGCATCTAGAAAGAGGTAGACTTTTTTTTTTTTCCAATTAAAATGTGACTAATTTTATTGAGGTTGATGAATCAGTCAGGGACAAAATAGATTAGAGACTGCAGGGAGCGTTGGTGGGCACCCTAACTACAACAAAGATTGCATCAAGGAGTGTCATTGTGAATGGCAGAAATAATGAGTACTTAGGAATTTCTATAGTGCCTTTCATTCCCAGGCTCCCAATTTCTGCACCAGCATTAATTACTGTTAGTTAACCATCACAAAAACTTTTTGAAATAATAGTTATTGTTGTCCTTATTTTATAGATAATTTAATAACTGGAGTTTCTCCAGGTGACTGAAATAAGAATTTCTCCCACAATCTGCTGGTGGCCTTGGACTAACATCTAATTCTTAGCTCTAGCAGGCTACGAAAAATTGACTGTTTCAGAAAAGAAAATTTGAAAGGAAGATGTACTCTGTCGTAAAATACCATTTGGAATAATTCTGGGAGTCATTTGTTACTTTCCTTTCAAAAGACAAGACGGGAATGGGAGAGTAAGTACATCCAGAAGGGAATGAGTCTGCCAGAATTGTTTTCTCTCAGCTTCACTGTTGAAGCTCTAAGCACTCTAAGATGTGTTTTAGGCTACAATCCAGAACAGCTCTCCCAGTAAAATTTCAGGCATGAAATGGGTATAGAGACAGGGCCAACAGGAAAAAATCTTCAAAAGTTGCCATGTTTGGTGCCTCTAGAAAGGCCTAGGGAGAAAGGCAGCAAAGGATGAAAAGAAGGGAGATAGCATTAACCCTAGTTAAGGGGTTTGGATTCCTACTTTGGTATTTCATCTTAGCCCGGTAAAGCCCCTGACACTGCAGTGAACCTTGCTATTCTTCAGGGAGAGGCAGGCAGGATGCTTTCTGGATATTGGCAAACCTTCCATGTTAAGTGTATCTGTCCCATCAGTCTCCTTCTGGCACAGAACTGGTCAACGGAGCCTTGGGCACACAAAAAACTGCTACTGTTTGCACAGACCGGGCAATGCAAGACAGATTTTTTTCCATGCTTTGCTATTCATCTTTTGCTAGATATTTGAAGTCCCTGGCAGACATGAACACACAATGCGTTCTCTTTCTCTTGTCTCTTGTTCTCGTCTCTTCTGACAAATCTTTACAACAGTGTTATACTTTACCTACTGATATGAAAGTATACACGGGTAAAGTCTGCATATCAGCACTTCTACAGAACTCAGAAGGTTGGGGTTTTTTTGTTTTTTGTTTTGGGTTTTTTTACTTTTTCCTTTTGCTTCTAGTATGCTCTGTTGGTGTTGCCTAGAAATGTAATTTCCGCAAGCTATAGCACCACCTTCTGTCCAAGGTTGGGCCTTGGTGCGAATCAACAGAGCAAACCAAAAAGTTCTCTTGAAGGTGACTTTCCTTTTTTATTCTGTATAAAACACAATGCAGAAAATGTTGAACTTTTACTCCTTTCATTTGACTTCTCCTTCCTGTGTT
The DNA here is from genome assembly GCA_033628505.1 of Tringa tobata. Taxonomy (NCBI): domain Eukaryota; kingdom Metazoa; phylum Chordata; class Aves; order Charadriiformes; family Scolopacidae; genus Tringa; species Tringa tobata. The sequence goes on from JAHREE010000128.1 coordinate 5,720,965, forward strand.
TTACAATAGGAATTTCAGAAATACCAAGTCTACTTTTACTGGAACATGTTCTCATGGTTGTGGGGTTTTTTTGCTAGTCTAAATTGTATTTGGAAATTTAGCAGCTCTTGCTGTTTTAAGAAAAACAGTACAAAATGTTCCTTTAAAATTACTTTTATTAATAACGTCCAGGTTCACAGATGATGTGCACAAGGCCTGTAGAGATTTTTGCAGAGAAAATTACTTGCAAAGCTCTGGCTGGAATGGCTTTAAAGCTTTTGGGGGACAATATCTGGCTTTTTGTTCTGGTTTTGTACACCACCTGGCCTTGGTAATAGTAGTCTAAACTTTGTAACTTTGACAAGGTCTTGCAAGATTACTTATGTACACATGGGAAATAAACTGTTCACACAGCTGTAGTGATGAGCATCAAATATTGCTCTAAGGCAAGACTAGTTTTTATTTGATGCAATATTTCCTAACTCTCACTCCCTCTGGAATAGATAATGGATTTAGGCCAAACATAATGTAAATAAGGTATGAGTACTCTAAGACAAATGAAGAGGGATTGCTGAGCAGGCAGACAAATCTGTAGACACGAATGCATCTTAAGATTTGGGTGAAGTGTAGGAAAGCACAGTCATATATATGGCATGTCAGTTATACCATACATATACTCTAAGTAGTACAGCATTATGGGATGCAAACTTTTAACTGAGAGCAAAATTTGATGTTTGTTTTTGGGAGCATATACAACTGGAAAAAGATACTGAAAACTGAAGATCTGTTTGTTTTAACTTACTGTTGTATCTGCAGGCACATGCACCTAAAACTGCACTGTGCATAGCAACAACAGATTTACAGATGTCATCCCATACATTTTTGCGTTTAAAAAAAAAAGGTGCCCAAAAGCTTGGGCAAGACTGTAGTGACATCTTGAGAGTCAAGGATGTATGAAAGTAATTTTTAAAATCCTGAGTATAGGGGGGAAAAAAGAACAAACTTTTCATATAATGAAGTCCTTATTTCATCTGCATTTAGTGATCCCTTTCTCTTTGAGAGGTGGCCGGAGGCTGCAGGGCTGCTCCATCCTTGGGCTCCCTCTGCAGGCTTTGCTTTGCAGACTGCTGCACAGGGCAGAGCTGGAACATGACTGATGTTATCTGCACCCAGCTGCTGACTCTGCCAGAATAAACGGTTCAATATGGTCAGAATCTGCTGGGAGAACATCCTAATGTGTAAAGGGACTCGCTAGAAAAAGGCACTGGGCCTGTTCTTATGCTGCTTTTGCAACAAATAATAAGGATTACCTGATCCATTTGCAGAATATTTGCCTAGCACTGATAGTATCTAGTATGCATCAAAAATACATAATGACCTCTCCTAATGACCTACCTAATACAATGGGATTTGGCTCCAAATACATTTAATTCCAGCTTTGGCCCGTGAGTGAGTTCTCAATACAAAGGGTTAGAAATTAAATCACGTATAGTGTAGATAACAAGTGTCACATGAGATCAACGCAGCAGCTATGTGAGCTATTCAATTGGTAGCAAAAAAAAAAAAAAAAACCTACAACCCCCCAAAACCAAAAAAAGTTTCATCTTAACTCAAGTCCTTTCACAAATCTAGGTTAGAGCCTAGCTAGGATGGGGCCAAAATACACTGTTGTGGGCACACTTCATGTAATAATCACTACAACTCTGACTGCTGCAGCAAGAATGCTGCACACCCTTCCTGTTGTTAGCTCCTCATTTCAAATAGATGTGAAAATGTTCTAGGAAAATGCAAGAAATAGGAAAAGGATGGAAGTAAATCTTTCAAATTAAGAAGAATCAGTGTCATTTCCACAGATATTGTTACCTTGCTTTACTCAATGTCTGAATGCTAGAAAGCAATGTTTTTTTTCCTAGCAGCTAAGTTAAGTAAACAATTTCTGTTCCTTTCCCAGGCTGTGGCTCAAATGTACATTCTGTGGTTGGAAATGCTAGCCGGAAGGACACCTGCCTTCCACTAGCCAGTTTATTATATAACTTGGGCTGTATGTATGGAGAAATACATTAGTTTTTAGGACTTTAATTGATACCTTTTTTTTTTTCCGATGTAATTTTGCTTCAAAGAATGAACGAGATCTCTGGCAATCTATTTGTTTATTTGACAGCCAGGGGTTGAAGGATGGGAGAGAGTTAAAAAAGATTTTCTTTAGATTCCTGAGACCTATGAGTCAGTAGTCCATGAGCAAAGGTTACATAAACTAATAGATTAGAACAAGATTTAGTTGCATAAACACTGTTACTGCATTGCAATCTGTCACAGAGTCAACCCCGCAGATTATTGCAGGCAGAGCTTGCCTGGGGCTTACATCCATCTCTCTGCACTGCCTCTGGCACTGGATACACTTGAAATAGCATTATTCCCTTGCTGTGGGGCTGCTCTGGAATCTGTGTGTACTACTTTATAGGTCTTATTTGTGCAAGCCTCATTTAATATACAGTGCTCTTGCTCTCGGCTTGTGTCTAATTTGGAACGTCACCCTGGTATATTGGTTGCATAATACTTTTGTCTCTGTTTTGTTTAACCAAGGGTCATTCCTTTTATGAGGGTGGTCCAAAATAGGCAGCCACAGGGGACTAGATCCAAATCCTCTCCAAATTCCCCCAACTTTCCTGAAGCCTGTGTCCTCTGTCTCTCTTCCTTCCATCATACTCTCTCCCCAGCATATCCTGGGTGAGGCTCTGAGCTCACCTGAGAGAAGCTGCTGGGACACCAGCATCGGAGGGCTCCTGCTGCATGGGGCAGAAATGGGGGTGGGTAGGTGTGCTAGGTGTGCTGCCCGAGCATATTGTCCAGGGAAAGGGAGGCTGGATTTAGGAGTATTGAGTGGGCTGCAGTCAATCCACAGGCTGTGGGGCCAACAAACAACTACGTTATGATGACTGTGGTCTAAATCGTGTGGGAATATTCCAGGTCACATGGAAAAACAAAGCCTTTCTTGCAGCTGCAGAGCTGTTTTTTCAAAGCGCATCAGGGCCAGAAACTATGCTCCCAGGCTGCAGTACTTTCCTCTCGTACAGTGTTTTTCTTGGTGCTTTCCTCAGCTTCTCGCTGATACCATTTCCTCATTTTACATCTGGGAATTGAGGCATCAAATTCAAGGCTTTACTTAGATGCTTGACTCCTGTTTTCAGAGCTGTCTCTACAACATGCTTTGCCCACAGCACTAAACTCTGGGCACCACCTAAGATCTAGAAAAGACTCTAATACTTTTGTTCCTGTGTGTTGTCCAAAGACAAAATAATTTTTTTGAATCATACCATTTGCAAAAGTAAATTAAAGAGATTTAGTGTATACATGGATGTGTTTTTGAGTGTTTTTGAAAAGAGTTTAAATCCAAATTTGCAAGACTGTCTTGGTGGATAAGTCAGATAGGACAGAATTATTGGTGACTTTTCAAAATGTAATGTTTTGTACTGTTGTTTTTCTCTGGTAGCAGACCTGGGGAGCCCTGCCGGCTTCTGTGGTGCTGGCTTGTCTCCTTTCCACTTGAGAGTAATGGAACAGATGGAAGACTAGCAATGAAATGCTAAACACGTGATTAAATTCTTAAAAAGGCCAGAGCCCCTATTGCATGAAAGGCTGCTTAAAGCTAACCCAAAACTGGCTTCAAGGGGGGGTTTTTTGTGATTATTTATTGTTTTTTGCTACTGGATATTAAGCAACTGTAGAGAACAGAGGAGATATTCTGGTGGTTGTGCATGGGAGGAAATGAGATCTGGGAAAAGGAGAAGTGAGAGCAGAGTGCCCATGTGATAGTCCCTTGATTTAAGATAAGATTTATGGTTTCATGTAATGAAATCTTTGGTTTATAACAAAGTGTGCTTAAAAGAGGGATCTTGTTTGCATTCTCCGTAATCAGCTGTTGTTCTATTCATTTGACAAGCAAACAAAAAAATAGTGCTGTGTAGAGATTTGCTAAGTCTTTGAAATATATGAGATTGCTTATATCAGCAGGCAAAACTGCCAAGGCAAAATAAAGGCAAAAGAACTCATCTGCTTTGTTGAGAAAGCTGCTCTTAAATCCAAGATGAAAAAGAAAGGAGATGACACAGCTCAAAACCACCAGTTTTCACAGTACTAAAAAGCCTGACAGCTTTCAAAAAGATTAATCCCACAAAGAAGAGCACTACATCTATGTTGCTCCTTTAAAAAAAGTCATGCTAGCAGTGTTACAGCATTACTCCCAAGAAAGATGAGTGTAGATGACCTGTCAGATTTCATAATGATTTTAGGAAACCAACAGATGAGATAAACCCACACAAATCATCTTCCTTTTCACAGGAAAATAAAATTGCAGAATAGAGGCTTATTCATAGACCATACTTGCTATAATTGGGCTGTCTAACCAGCAGTTATCTTCTCCCAGGTAGAAGCAGAAGTCATCACGCAGCTTGCTAGATATAAACATTCTAAATGCGTCTGACAGCTAGTCTTTTCTAAAAATAGATATGCAGCCCACTAACCTAGCATAGCCTTAACTATATGTGTAAAAATGGCTTTTTTTTCTATTGATCTCTCTATCTTCCATATATAATAGTGGAGTCCATAAAGAGTAAGACTATGTTACTGCTGTTTAACGGTGATTTTTATGAGGCTATTGTCTGTGTTGTAGAGCAACTCAGGCCATAAGTCTCAGATACATTTCACTTGAGTCAAGTGTGCGTGAAAACACTTGCTGTGCTAGCTCCTATATTGGACCATATGGAATTATTTTGGGTATCTGAAGATAAACAAAAACTGAAAACCTGGCACTGCAGACAGAATGCCAATTTCAATAAGGGACTAGCGGTATCTGGAGTGGAGAGCTTCTGGCTGGTTATAGGTATAGTAAAAGTTAAGTTTGGCTATGGTGCATTAGTCACTATTTGAAGGCTCTCTCAGACTGTCCTGAAGTGCTATTACTCTTCAGAAACGCTCAAAAATACTTTACAATGGAGATATCCGAGACCTGATCCAAATTGACTGTGGCAGATGACATTCAGGCAAATGAGCAATGTTACCCACAAGACAACATATTGTTCCTGGAGGGCTACATTATTGTTGGAGACTAGGACATATTCCAGAAATGCATTAAGCTAAAATCGTCCTGGTTGCAGGTGCAGTTTCGCTGGCTTAAGTGGCTTTGAATCAAAAGACAGCAAATACCAGCCTTCCAGGGTTTTACATACAGAGCCCCCAGACAGAGATATATGAACAAATTGCAAGCAGGGTTTTTGTGAGTCAGCTCAGAAGGGTACTTCCAGCAGGGCATTCTCCCACCGGGGACACTTGAACCTGCCTCCTCAAAGAGCAGCTCTGCCAGCAGTAGAGTTTGGGGGCTTCAAGGCTGATGGAGGACTTCAGCAGCCGCAGCTTGGGCAGGTCCAAATCACCCCACCTGGCATGAAAAAGTTACTACAAATGACAGTCCAGGCAGTGCAAGAAAAGGCTGTAGGGTTATAAATGGGAAGGGGCGAGCAGAGGGCTTCAGTAAAAGTTCTTGGGGCTCATACAGAGGAACCAAGACATCAGCATGGTTTTCCCACCCCATACTCTCTCCTGAAGATGGGTAGCTGGCTGACGTGGGGTTAATGAATTTTAGGTTAGACAAAGGGTTTCTGGTCTAGGAGTAGGCTGCTTCTCTCTCGGATGTGGAAGCCCTGATTGCTGGGATGGAGGCTGAGGTGACAAAAACCGGCCTGCGTGTCTGACAGCTCTGCCTGGTGGTGTCCTTCTTCAGCAGGCAAGCAGAGCTGACTGCCTTTCCTCACATGAGGTGACTCAAAGTCATGGGGCTGGTGGCTTGCTTTCTTATGATCTTCAAGCACACAAATCAGTAAACAGTAATTTTGAAAGCTCTTTTCCATGGCTGGGTGTAGGACTTCAATTTCATGAAAGTAAACACATTCTCACATGTTTAAACTCTAGGCGGAATTCTCAGGGAAACACGAATGCTAGTCAGGCTGAGCAACAGTCACAGAACTGTTCTGCAACAATCTTGCTGGCATTAACCTTCTTCCCAGAGGAAATTCATCAACATTGTCTGGATTTAGTCTAATGTATCTGTAGGCTATTGATTTTTCTGTTTCCCTTAACTGTCAACTTTGTTAAAGAAAGGTACAGAATAAATTCTCCAAATATGAATTTGAGATATCTTTGCACCTTTTCTCAGTAAATGTATAACGAAAAAGCTGTATGCCAGTTGCATCATTGTGGATGCCCAGATGTGTAACCTGTTGAGGTAAAAGTTGGTCACCACTATCTTACAATAAGCACATTTTGATGCTTTTAATTAAAATAGTCAACCTTGCTGGACATACCAAACCCAGGTCAAGAGAAATATGCAACTTCCTCCTGTAGAGGGCTTTAATAAAAAGAGAAATGCAGTATTATCTGCACTTTGTACTCTTTGTATGTTCTTAGGACATCAGTTGGGCAACTTGGGACAAATATGGAAGATGCATTTGACTGGAAGGGTCACACACTGAGTTGTTCCACAGCTGGATGTGGGGACCCATGGAACAATGTTGGAATTGCTATGAGTGCCAGGGGTGTCTCTTATCATGTCAGCCAAAGTCTTTTGCCAGAATAAGAAAGGAAGCAAAATTCTCTAGAGTTGTCCTCTCACTGCAGCACCAAAGCAGTGCTATACCACTGGAGAAGAGTCGCCTGGGCGTGATCCTGGGCCCCCAGGAACACTGATAAGAGTGCTCTGGAAGGGATGGGTTCAAGGAACTTCTGTTTCCGGCCTTAACGGAAGGACGCACGAGGTCAGCAAAACCAGCTGAATTCAAGTGCCTACTCTGCTTCATTGCTATCATAAATGTGGCAAGTGAAATCCAGCAGCCAGAAAGCTGCTGCTGACCCGTGCATGGCTGTTAACCCCTGAAATGCTTCCTGACCTGTAGCCCAAGGGAGTAATCGCTCAGTGAGTGCATGGGGGTGTGTGTCTTAGGAACAAAGCGTGGAAGCACATAGAAAATGACTGGTTTTGCAGCCCTTTTTGAAGACTGAGGGAGCAATCTTGTATTCCTAAAAGCATCGGGTGGGGGGGCCTTGGTCCCCCTCTCCCGCTGACCTAGGCATGATGGGAGGGTACTGGGTGAAGACCTAGGAACAAAGTGAGAAAGAGCTGTGTTTTGCAGGAAAGGTATTAACTTGTTCCTGAACAAAAGAACAAGAACTTGAAAGGGTCATTTTCTGATGTTTTGTCTTCCTTCTCTTTGCCCCTTCAGAGATCCAACCAGCGTGCCTTGTGTTGAAGCTTTAAATCAATTGGAATAGGCCAGAAGGAAATAAAAGCAGCTCACAACGTGGAGACAAGGAGTGGTGTCTGGGGAAGGACCGAGTGTAGCAGCTGATAAAGGTGAGTGAAAGAGGAGATTCTTTACAGTAATGGACCGTTGTGGACGGGGGCAAGACTCCCCTGGTCACATCTGTCCTCAGTGTTCCCCAATGCACCATGGGTCACACCTGTTAGCTTGGAGAGACCTTGGATGCCTGAGTCTTCAAGGCAGGGTGTCCCTGCTGGGGGAGGACAGGACAGGGGACGCTCAGTAGTAGCGCCCTTGGGACCCTGCCAGTGCCCTTGGGTGAGCCCCTATGCCAGACCGAGTGTGAGGGCACGGTGCTGCCTTCTCACCTGTGGGCAGTGAGGGCCAGTCTGGCCGTGGTGCAGGTGGGCATACACAGGTGGGCAGCCGTGAGCCCACAAGTGCCCGCGCCGGGCACAGGAGGGAAGGCATGGCTGGGAGAGTGGCTGCCAGAGCGTGGGGCTTGTGGGAGGGCAACCAAGGCCACATCTGCAAGCACCCTGATGTGTGTGCTGACACATACTCTTTTTTTAAAGTCACTTTGGTTCAGCTAAGATTTGTTTTAATAAGCGGAAACAGGTTCTGCAAAATTACTTGCAATAGAAAATTTATTCTAAATTGTGTGCTGTCCATGACAAACTAGGTAACTATCTGTAGCAAACTGTTCTTTCCGTTTCTCTTTACTTGGCTCAATCTCACTCTTTTCAATCCATTGGGATGTCCTTGTTCCCAGTCCATGCCTAAATACCTGATGCATTCTGGGTTTTGGGTTGGTGGTTTTCTTCAGATCACTCTGTATTACCAGAAGCAATGGGTGTTTCCAACTGGTGATTTTGCATTTACATGACGGTAGAAATTGAACACATCCAGGGTGGCTTGGCCCAGGCGCCAGTTCCTTTGTTACACCTTTTATAATTTTCCTTTTTCCCCTCTCATTTCTATTCCTCCCCCTCTGCTCCTCCTCTTCCTGCCCCTCTTTGCCTCCCCTCCCTGTGCTTCCCTGGCGGCATTGCCGGCTCTGCACAGGCCCAGTTTCTCTAATCAGATGAAGCCGCAGGATTATCTCTCTCCCTCCCTCCCAGGCTCCATTTTATTTCCTCCCCAGCCAAGGGGGGAGGCAGGAAGGGGCGTCACGTCTAGGCAGAGGAAACCCCATCTCCCAGTCTCCTGCCTTTGATGCTCTCTAACAATCCCTCCTCCTTCCCCGTATCATACGCTCACCTTAGTGTCAACAGCATCAGGCGGATCAAGGAGCCCAGTTTGTAAAGGAAATCTGAACTCTTGGCTTTCGTTCTCCTCAGATTTCTGAGCATCTATTTTAAATACCCTCCAAGTAACTTGGACAGGGAAGCTGGATGTGCAATCTCTGAGTAAGGGCAAGGTAAGGACCACGGGAGTCATGCATTGCCCGTTCTCTCGTCTCCTCTAAGGACACCGAGTCCTCTCTGTTTTGCCAGCAAGTCTTTGAGAGTAACAAAGCAGATGAGGGGAAGGGAGAGGAGCTGCACAGAGACAGACCCAGGCTTCTGTAAGTGCTGTGTTGGCAGCAGGGGGTTGATGGCTGGATTGAAAAGCCCAGGGAAATGGAGTTTTCTCTTTTACTAAAACGATGGGAATTATGGCTCTGAGCTTTAATTGAATTTAATGTAGTTCTGCGTAAGGTGGGGTTTTTTGTGCTGGTGTCTTTCACTTAGATGTGTATGTATTTGTCTTGCAGAAAGTGTTTCTAGAATATACTTGTTATTCTTTGGGGGAGAAAGAACCCCATAATCCCATTCATCTTATTCCTTTGCACATCTGCAAGTTTATGAACATGCTTTTTAATTATCTTTTGTGTGTATGTTGGGGGTTTGATACTAAAAAAAGAAAAGAGTGAATTGTATTGCCATAAATTCTTACCTTTTAGTATTAATCTGTCAGAGAATGGTTTCCCTTGTTTTTTCCACCATGTGTACCACATTTTTTAAATTCCTAAGAAGTTCATATCCAACACAAGAGAAAAATGAGGAATATTTCAGTGCCTCTGCACATCAGCTTTGTTTTACACTCTTCTTTCCTAGATAAATGGTCAATAACATTTAGAATGACTGATAAAATTTTCTTTTAAACCAAAACATGTCTTTTCCAAGGTTTGATCTGGTCTGACTTTTTATTGTCACTAGAATGAATGTGTTAAATTGGAAAACATAACAGATGAGTGTTTTGTGCATATGTTGTAGTTCATAACCTCCTATGATTGAAAGTAAGAATTTGTGCTGATGCACTTCTGGATTTTAGGGGAAGAGGCTTAAAAGGGAGGGGGAGAGCAACCAGTTATTTCTGTTTAGAGAACTCTAAGCATGAAAGGTGACTGGGAAGATAACTGTTGGATAAGTCTATTTTGTAAAATGTTGAGCTTGTGCGTAAATAAGATGGGCCATACAAAATCTACCTCCTTTCCAGTGACTCACGCTTCAAAGTAATTTCATGCAAAAATGTTGATTATTTTCTTGCACCGAGATGTTGATTAAAGCTTGCAAATCGTTGTTTGCATGTTTAAGGTTAAGCATGTGTCTGAATGTTTGCAGGACCTAGATCGCAGCAAGGTCTGAGTTCAAAGACCTCTGCACGGAGTCTTTGTGTAAAAGAATTAGGTTTAGGGGAGGTTTCATTTATGAGGGTGGATTAGATGAGGGCTTCATGTTTTCACGTTGCGACTCAGTTACTCTGTAAAACACTCTTCTCTTATTGTAGGGATTTGTTGTTTTTTACCATCCAGACATTTTATCTTAGCTGTACTTTAGAGAGAGCTGCAGCTACAGTTTAGTTTATCTGACTTATCTAGGGCTGCATAAACAACAAAAGCAGTAAACTGCATACAGCATTGTGATGTCTAAGCTGGTTTATAACGCCAAATATGGTAATTCCCCATTGGATAGCCATACCAAATCCATATTTTTCCTTCCATAGTAAACTATACATATTCAAAATAAACTTGAAAAATAAGAGTATACGAGGGAGGGTAGAACAGAGAAAAAAAATGTTATTGATGACCACTATGCTTCTGTATTTTAAATTTCTTTCTATTAAGGGCAATGACAGAGAGTAAACTGGAGGTAGCTTCAAAACACTCCAGATGAGCAGAGGTATTTACTGGACCAGTGAGATAATGTTACACCTGTCTGTAGGCTGGTTAATTCTGTGCAGAACAGCAGCAAAATCCTCTCCTTTCTTCAGCAACTCTTCTGGAGGTTAAACAGGCTGAATTCTCCATTCCTTTCCCCTATAGTTAATGTTTTAAAATGAGAATGGAGGTACTTGACTGGTCCCTTGTATTTGCAAGCAATTATACAATCTTCAAGGGAATGCAGCCTGGGAAAGATGCTTTCAAATGCTTAGGAACCTGACAGAGTGCTGTTAATGGTATTTATTAATTTTCTGTGTTCTACAAGTATTTTTCTCAATGAATCAAAAAGTAAAAATCCTATTTTTGTTATCATATGTCATAGTTTTATTGTTGCAAGTGATCCTCAAGTCATTGGACAATTCTCTTGCTTCCTAAAAGAGATAAAAGTTTGTATCTTTGGTAGATGTATGTGATACTGTGATATTTTATTGCTTGTAGTCTCAAACCATTCTGGGCCAAGAACAACAGTATAGCATGAATCATAGACTGCAAATGATCTTACACTTTAATTTCCTTGTCAATCTTGCACTCTTTATATTTTATTTTTTTTGCCTGTGTGACCGTGAGCAGCACCATAGGGTTTGTGGGCACTGGCCTTTTAGTAAATTCTTGCGGTTTCATTGAACAGTAATTAGAGTTTTTTAACTGGTGTAAACTGTAAAGCTGCATGCATATACAGTATCATATGTGAAAACACTTCTTTTTGAGCTGTTAAAATTCTAGAAGATCTGAATCGTCCAAACTCTTAATAGTCTTTTTTTTATCTCAGGGTGGGATGCAGGGGTGTTTCAGTGGCGAGAGAGAGAACTTTTCTGTAAAACCAAAAAGAAGGGGAGAATGAAAATAAATGTTGGAGTACAATTGTCGGGATTAGCTGCATGAGGGATACAATGAGAAGGCAGGGAACTGAGAGACAGAAAATGAGCCATGCTCTGGTTAAGACCATTTGATGCAATATTTCTTATGGATTCAAAATAACTACTGAATTAATCTAAAGCTATGCAGCTGACAGTTCATATGTATGTTAAGAACTGTCCTTTGGGAGTATCCTCTGATTCCTTAGTGGATGGTGGGGAAGAAGGTGGTCTCTGTCATTTACAAAAGGTCTTAAAGTTCTTCAGAATCAACTTAAACTTAGAGAATTTATCTTTAGCAGCAGGAACCACAGCAAATCACTTTGGGGCTGCTTAGGTATATATATGCTCAGCAGAGGAATAGGAACAGGCTGACTAAATGAAGTTGACATCAGCCAGGTTTTTGCTAGCGTGGCGTTGAGTGTGAGCATTAAGCACACAAGTTATATCCAAGCGTCATTCAGCACCAAGAAAGCATCGTAAGAAAGGTCACCTTTAAACTGGCCTGTCCCTCTGTGCATCCTTAAAGTAGTATGTCTTCCGAAATTATGGCTTCACTCTTACACAACGTGGATTTAATACAAAATGGAGAAAGGACCAAGAGTATTTCTCCATCTGCAGAATATTTGCTAATCAAGCTTTACCAAGGGCACACCTGAGTGTGCAAATGAAGGTTAATGGGATTGAGCAGTTGTTAGACCTTCATTTGACTTGGAGAGCTTTGCTGTAGTCAACAGCGCGTAAGACTGACAGAGCCCAGTTCATCTGAACTAAATTGAAAGATCCAACTTCCTTTTTAGCTCAAACTAAACAAACCTGACATGGAAATTGGAGAGATGATGAATGCACAAAGTCACCCCAACTCTTCTAAACTGGATTTTTTTATTAGACTTAAAATTATTTTATTGCTTTTTGCAAAGAATCTGCTGGGAAAGTTTGGTGTTTATGACTGAACGGGGTGGATAAGTACATTTTGAAAGGAAGACACATCTTGTTTTAGCATTTTGAGTTGGTTCTGTGTGGCCTCTAAACTGTGGAAGGAGTGGAGTCCTTTTGTTGATTTAGTAACAAGAAAGGTGCTAATAGATTGGAAAGAAACTTTTGGAAGTTCCTTGCCTCCTTCATATGTATCACATTGCCTGTAGAATACAGGGATCACTTTTGTGGTTCCTTTCAAAATTCAGTTCTGTTTTACCTCGTTTCAATAAAAGGTACAGGTTCCACTAATCAATTAAACAAATGGTTTAATATTGCAAAATGATTCCACATTCCAGCCTATTTTGAGGATGAGAAGCTACGTGAAAACTTCTCATTGGCAATGACAGCTAAAAGCACAAAATTATGAAAACAATTAAAAAAAAAATAATCATTGAATCATTCCATTTGGAAGGGACCTTGGGAACTCATGTATTCCAGCCTCCTGTTCCAAGCAGCAACAGCTATGAGGTCAGATCAGATTTCTTAGCGTTTTTTCAACTTGGGTTTTAGATATGTTCAAACCAGTGTTTGAAAAGCAAAAAAATTCCTGTAAGAGAGACTTAATTCTTCATAATCAGTATCTTGCTGCTAGCAGTTAACAGTGGATGCTTAAAGAGTTATCCTCTAGCTGTCCATGTTGGACAGGCAGGATCGTCCTCTACCCTGGTGGTGGCAGGAACCTGCATTGCCTTGTTGTTCTGAATTTATATCTCAATATTTTGTATTTCTGACATCATTAAATGGTAATAAGGAAGTAGAGACTTCTGCGACTCATTTTGTGGTTGAGATTAACCAAGAAAAGGGGAAACTTGCTTGTTTACATAAAGCAGGGTGTAAACATAAGTTCTTGAGGAAGTTCTTCGTGTACTTAGATTTGACAAAACATTTGCAAGCTTTAGTCTGCTGCTTTACTGTGTCTTGGTTTTTCTCTCCTTAATCTTTGGATAGCATCTTGGGAGCATGGGCTGTCCTCTAGCCAAGCTCTAATGTTTTTCTTCTCAGAGTAGAGAGACGTTCCCTTTCATCCCTTTCAGATGTTTTTTTCCGAAAACTGTAGATAGTAGTTGCCCACATAGGTCTGATTAGACCACAGGATAACTGGGAGAGTTGCTTTTTTGAGAAAGAGACACCACACTTGGATGTAATAACTGTTATTTATGACAAAATATCAAGTTTGAAAAGGAAACTTATTCTTTCTGATTCCTCCCATATTCTTTGTTTCTATAGTTTCAAAGCTAGCTTATACTGCAGTCAGACAAAGACAACCTTTAGCAACACTGTGAAACATGATTAGATAGTCTTCTTTTTAGTCCTTTTCAATACTCGACTATATGTGTGTAGCACCACTTATCCCTCTGGATAGAGATTGCCAGTTCTTTTCCAGCTTAAAGAAATATAAAAGAGAGCTTGCACTGTGAACCAAAGACTTAGATTTTTCACAGAATCTCTCTGCCAGAGAGATTTCCAGGAAAAGTTCATCATAGTAAATAAAAGCTTGTAAGTGAATGCAGGACAATGTGGTCTGCAGTTGTCACAGCTGTGCTTATAAAGGTATAATGAATCTATGAATATATAATAAACCGTTACTACTTAATACACTATGTGTATATAATAAGCATCTTGTTAGCATATATATATTTATATATAAAATATATAAATATGACACCTAATTTGAGAAATATTATTAATACTAGTTCTATGTATTTGGAATCCTTAAGATTACTCATCCTCACCTCATGCTGGGAAGCTGGAGGAGGGGATGATTTAAGCAGATGCTTCTGAGCTGAACTTTACTGGTAAGATGTGTTTTTTGCAAGTACAACAAGAATTTCACGTAGAGATGCTCTATTTATTTATTTCAAAACAAATATTATGAAAGAAGAGCCAGAATACATTCTTCTCAATGCCTTATATTTAAAATCTTTCATTCTGGGATTTTAGAATGTTCTGCAATCATGAATTAAGCCTTTAAATACCTACATCAGGGGCTTCTGCATCTAATCCCTGAGTCACAGATGAGTAAACTGAGTCACAAAGTGAATGACTTGCTCAAGGTCATACCGTATGTCAGTGAGCACAGACAGAATTAGAAAGCAATTGTTCCCTCTTTCTAATTACTGAGCAATTGTTTTTTTGTAATCTAGAAGTCAGTCTTCTCCCTGCCACTGCAGAGAGCAAATTCTGGAGGTAGATGCCTTTTTGAATCTTTTTTTTTTTCTCCAGTATTTTGTGTACAGTTCATAAACACTGTCATTTAAATAAAAAATTAAAAGTTTTTTGTAGCCCTTCTGTAGTATTCAATCACAGGGAAAAATAAGGGAACAAGAAATGAGGGTAAACTACTACGTCTTGCTAGATAAGTTGTCAGGGTTTTTTAGGCAGGAAAGAGATTTAACCACTACATATAGAAGAAGAATGAACCATCTTTGATTGTTTTGGTGGGGCATCTTTCAATCTGTAAATATTGTCTTCCTTTATCCAAACAGACATGTTTGGAGAGCTTCATATTACTGTTACTTTTGTTTGTCACCAGCTGTAGAAATTCCCATCCTTCTATTAAGGATGATATGTGAAACGTGAAAGCCACTGTACTTGTGGCTATATCTAGTCAGTACTTTTAAGGCAGATCTGAGCTTGCTTTGTCTGCCACCCTGGCTAGTTATCAAGCTGTGATGGTTACTGGCATAACAGTGAGCCAAGTGGGTGAGCTTTTCTGGGAGGCTGGGTGAGTACACAGTGGCCAAGCTCTGCCCTTTGGCCACCTCCTTCCAGTCATCACAGAGCACACACACACTAAATGTCCTTGGACTCGCACAGATTGTGTGACAGAGATTTAGGTGTCAGATGCACTTTCGTTTGTCAGGGTGGAGTGTCTCTTTGCCCTCATATTCAGAAGTAACTAACTACAGTGCTGAATCCTGAAGTTAAAGCTAGGATACCCGTAGGGCAGAGAGGCTAAGCCAAGCTGAGTTCACATCTTCCCTCTAACTGTTACTGTCAAGCTTTCAAGCAGACAGCAAAAATGATACTTTGAATATTTTCTACTAAAACACATGAATTTACAAGCCACAATTCTAGCTACTTAGCCAGTTTGGGTGGCATTTGTTGGATGAGCAAACTGCTGCCCTCTTGTAAGAAGATTGCATTAATATGTAGCTGCACTCCCTTGCTGTGAGATTGCAAGTAGGCCACAAGCAGGCTTTTGTTTTTCCGTATGATTTTTAAGTTCATGATGCTTCACAGGCCACTGTGATTCACCCAGTTTGCAGGCTTGGGCCTCTGGTGGGTAGAGGTTTGCTGAGCAAGCTATGGTAATGGTTTTTTTTTTCAGAATTCCAGATCAATGGTTTGCTTTGGGGATAGTCTGTTGAGGATTAAAGAGTGGACCCAAAAAGGGAACTCTGAGGAGGATGAGTCGTTCAATACCAGACTGAAACTGTCCCCTGCAAATTGGTACGTGTGATGGAATAGGATTTGATCCTCAGCTGCGAAGAGGAAAAGGTTCACCTAGTGTCTGTCTCTCTGAAATAAACCCAAATGCAGATAGCTCCCTAAAGAAATTACAAAATGTTTTTCTCACAAGACTTTTGTACTGCCAGTGGATATCAGCAGCCAGCAATTCTTAACAGCATAAACCAGGCAGCTGAATTAACGGTTTCATTTTGTATAATTCTGTTCTGCTTAAACCAGAAAGGCAATTGGATTGCCTTTCTGTAAGCACACACTGTTCACTGTTAGCATGATTCTAGGTCAATGTTGCCTGCTGTCGTGATATTTGCTGGATTTTTTTTTTAAAGCCCCAGCTGCTGAAAATAACTGATTACATGACCATATCAGCACATTTCATTTGTAATAAAAAAGTTTTAAGTCTTCTGACTGAAGAGATGAGCTTTAAAGAAGTGAGCTGTCACATACTAACAGCGAGCATCAAATATGACTGTACAATATCTCCTGTTCTAGCTCTGTGATGTATATTGTAGGGCAGCTTGGACACTGAGGTAGGTCTATGTGCACACAGAGACATAGTGGGAGTAATGTTTTACTTATAAATTTCTTCTATAAATAGATCAAAATTCTAAGAGATCTTTGAAGTTGTTTCTGGGACAGATGATTAAATAAGGAAGGGTGGTGAAGAGGATGCGTAGTTGCACAGTGCATCATGTGGTAGTGTCGGGACTACATCCCAACACATGCCTTCCTTGTGATAGAGTGCACCCCTCTCTGGTTTCCCAATAATTTATTTACAACCCTGTGTCAATTCTCGTTCCTGGGAATTTAAAGTTGTCATTAAAATAGTCTCCTTCAGTTCATCCTTCTCAGGCTCTTCTCTCACTGCGCTCTCATTTTACCCTTTTTCATTTTAGAATTTAGAGCTCCCAGCTCTTCTTTCCTGACTCAGACTCTACCAGGGCTGTGAGCTGCCTCTGCTGTCTCTTAAAAGCGAATGCTCATCCTCTTGCATGTCTTACGCTGTTTGGATAATTGTGCACACGATGGCCTTGTCATTCTGCTTTGAGGTGAATATATTGGCAAATGTTTGAGTCTATTCACTTTCTGACAAGGCAACTATTTTATTATCCTGTGGTAAGGTCACTGGTAACCATGAACGTAACCCATGGTAACTTCAGCGTTAGGGGGAAGAGATCTCTGCTTGGGTCCTGAGTAAGGAGAAGGCTGAAGTTCATTAACACTCAGTAATAAGGGCAATCTCTCCTTTACATCTTGTTGCCAATCAATGCAGAGAGATGTCTGTCCAGCGTGCCCAGCTTCAGATGGGGAAAAGACAGAGTGAGGGCTGGAAATTTCAAGCCAAGCCTGATAGGCAAAGTTATAATTAACAGAAATGAAAGAAAAGCTATGATTAATCAGCTTATAGGTACTTAAACCACACACAATCTATGCTTCTGCTGTGCTGAGCACTGGGTGTCATAACCCTTCTGCTCTTGGGGTTTCTAGCCTGTCAAACATACTCCTCTTCCTACCAGTGAATTATGGTGATCATGTGCAGCACTGTCACTGGTGCTTCTGGTGTTGCAGAATTGAAAAAAGAATCCCATTCATTCACATACTCTGTATGCACTTGTCTGTTGTGTGCATCTGATGGTATTTGTAGATGCCCAGATCAGTCTGTCCTGTAGATCCGTCTGATACTTGGGAATATCATAAGATGACCCAAAATATTTACAAGAGGGCATTAGCAGATTGAACTGAACAACTGAACTGGTAGTTAATTTATAATGCTATTCCAAAGTGGAAAGCCTAAAGGAAGATGATGGATTAGAGGTTAAGTAATTGGGGTCTCAACCTGATTTTGTATTAATCTAGTTGCATTCATATAATTGTATTTACAGAATTTAGAGAAAGTCCTTGTAGTTCCCTGATGAGTGATACCTCTTCCCTTATTTTAACTCCTCTATTTCGCCCTTTCCCTTACACCTCACAAAATAAAATAACAATTAAAACCATAAAAACCTAATCCCAGACTTTTGAATCTCTAAGCTTTTTACCATGGCTAATCTTGTTTTGCCAATGCCTTTCAAGTGGTTTGACTCCCCCTGCCCAGCAGTAGATATTAGTGATTACTGTTAATGGAGTATTTCTTTCAGGGGAGCGTAGTCAGGGAGAGGCCCTCAGGTGTCATAATACTAGCATGTCAATCTTTGCTTAAGTGCAAAACAGATCTTTCTTACCCTGTGCAAGTTACCAGTAATTCTTAATGTGGGCAAAAAGGGACAAATTTTTAGACATTACTATATTTGATTATTTTTTTTTTTAAATTTTGGTGGTATAGGGCTCTTTAAAATGAGTACAACTCTTAAAGAAATTAATATGATATTATAAGACATTTTGACATTTTTACCATGGTAAATATCTATCTTTGAAGTTCATTTGTAGATGCCAATAAGGAAGACACATTGCTTAAAACACCAGGCCCGAAGAGAGCACAGAGTGTATATGCTGCATTGCATCTGGTACCCGAGGTAACCTGGCTGTTTAGGCAGAACTTTAGTTATTTGTGTCTGTGCTGTCACAAGGCAGGTGTTAGCACTGTTTATGACTAAGTGACAGCTGCCCCTTAGGTTATAATTAAAGTTCTGCCATTTTAAACATAAAGTCCTCTTGCCTTTTCAAATTTATAACCGTGGTATCATAATAAGATTAAATAGAGTTAAGAACCTACATATAGCAGCCTTCTATTCAAGTAAATCTCATAAGTTAATTAAAATCACACTATTCTGCTTGTATAAAACATTCATGTGTTTGTCTTGGAGTCTGGGGGTACTGCAGAAATTCTGTGTTTGTCTCATGAAGCTGATTATTGTACAGGTTACCAAAAGCTGATGCACAGCAGGGACAGAATGATGCAAATGAAGGAGTAAATTCTGGGCAAAGACCTTGCAATCCCCTAATGCTGCTTGTCTTCTGAAACGGTGCTAGTTCTCGTCCCGGAGGGTCCTGGTCAGTACCTGAAATTAACAATCATCATCCAAAAATTTCGGTATGGATCAAATCACCTAACTCTTTCAAATTCCACACTTGCATATTAATGATCTCGCCTCTGAAATCCACTCTGATTTATCACTTTTTTTGTAGTCAGATGCTGGGTTTGAAAGCATAAAATGAAATGTATGAAGAAAAAAATTTTATTTCTGATTGTATGATCTACAAAGTGAAGAAGGGTGAAACAGTCTGCAATCACTATTACAAATCCTGTTGATTTTTAGGTTGATCATCACAGTTCTATAAAACAAAAATAAACTGTGGAAAACGTAGAGAAATGACTCTCTGGCATTGCAAGTATTTTTCTAGTAAATAGTATTACATTTTAAATTAAATCTCTCTTTGTCTCATCCCAAATTCTGCAACTTGTATTGTTTAATTTGTATGGCGATTCATACCACATCACAATATATTTAGTTACTGTAGTAACAGAGTACTTAGAAAAGAGCATAGACAGTGTGCTAACTTGTGGTGCAGATTTTTGCTCAAGACAGACTTTTGTTCCAGCAGCCGAGTTACTTTTATGGCATTTTTGTAGTTTCTTTCTTTGCTTGTTGGAGGGAAGGCAAGCGTGGCTGGAATTTTTCCATTATTAAGTTATCTTATGTTCATACCACATGTCACTATTCTCATTAGGAAAACCTCTGATTTATTTTGTGGATGTCTTGTTTATCATATCACTCTAGTGAAGCCTGCCAATGCAGGGATGAAAGCAATCCCTAGCAAATACATAATGCAGGAACTAAACACAACCATACTGAAATGTCATGTGGTATTATATAGTACATGAGAGCTTGCTCTACATATTGATGTGATAGCAAGGAATTATTCCACTTGATTTCCACTTGTGTTTCTTGTCAAAATTGTACTGATAAGTACAAGCATCCAATATGAAAATACTGAAGAATTTTGGAATCATAGTTAATTTACCAGTGAACATCTTTCAATCGATAACATACATGTTATTTACTATTCTGAGACTAAATTTACTAGTGCATTAAATAGGTCGCAACTTTAATCATAAGTCATAGCAAAATACACATTTGTTGTTTTAAAGTAGTCCAGTGGAATTAGTGAAAGCAGCCTAGATCCCCTCATAAGCTATCTGAAGCTAAGCCAAAAATAGTGGATGTTAATTCCATTTCTATCCTAATCCTTTCTCTGCTTGTCTAACAATTTTCTATATATTCATAGCAAGGTATCTGCCTCAAAGTTCACGCTTTCTTGTTTGTGTGTTCTGGTGCAGATTTCCTTTGAATTTCCGAATGAGAATCTCTCAGTTCAACTCAGAATCTACAATAGGTATTTCTGAATAAAATTGCTATTATGTATTTACTTTTTAGAAATCAAAGTTAAGCAAAGTAGTCTTCTCTGCCCAGCATGTGCAAAAAAGTTGTTTCAGGTCCCTAAGTACGCAGAAAGTCAGCTGTGTTTATGCCCATGTTTTGCGTGGGTAATCCATTCCTGATTAGCTGATTCACAAAATGCAATGGCATTGCATGACTGTGAAATTATAATAGAGAGATTCCATATTTTGTTGGGCTTAGGCTTTTTTTGAGCAACCTGCTTTAGTGGGAGGTGTCCCTGCCCATGGCAGGGGGGTTGGAACTCAGTGATCTTTAAGGTCCCTTCCAATTCTAACCATTCTATGATTCTATGTTTGAAGCTTCCTTTCACCTGAGACTCATATTTGTGACTGAAGATTTCCATTAGTAAATGTTGTTTCATCTCAGTGTGTGTGAGCCTTGGCAGGTGTTACCTTTTAAAGAGATTAAATGTAAAGTCTTCACCTTGCAGACAGCTATGCTCTGGTGTTTAATCCTATTGACTCCTTTGAACTTTGTGTGGTAGCCTATACCCATATGTGTAAGTGGCTGCAGGATAGAAACACGCTGGAGGAGATGAGTGAAATGTTTTAAAACTGTCACTTTCCCAGTTCTTGCTGCTAAATGTTGAGTGCGATTTTGTGAGGGTTTTTGAAACACACGCAGAAATATATTGATGTATTGCCTGGCAAGAAGTGGTTGCTTTTGAGTGCCCCTAACCCAGGAATCTGAAATTCCGTTCCTGGAAGACAAAATGCTTTCGTGTTGTCCTTAGATGCCACCAGCCCGCAGAATCCCACAGGCCAGAGAGGCTGCGTGGTGTACAGGGCAGGCTCGGTGCGGCTGGAGTCTGTAATGAGTTTAACTTCCCACTGAACAAGCAGATATGAAGGAGGGGAAACTGCCTTTCCTCTGCACGCAGTCCAAATTTGAGTGAACCTTAATGCTAGAAGGTGTTGCTGCCAATCGCAAGTCCCTACTACGCAGCCCACAATGAAAAGCTTCTCAAAGCAGTGATTGCAAATACTGTTATTTTTTAATGTTGTCTTGCTCAATTTAATTTCATTATGGAAAACAGCCAACGCAAGGGGATTTCAGGTGATGGGAAAATTGCAACCTGAACTATTAGCTTGCCAAAGTTAACAATGAAAATGGATTTAGAAGCGTAAGCACTGATAGCTGTCTGGATCAGCAGTAGAGCTCTTGGTTTGTGGCAAAAGGTGTGCTTTTTATCAGTTATGTTGACAGATGACTCAGGGCCTGTAAATAGCATATTAAAAGGATCACATATTAAAAAGCCTCTCACTGAGAGGTTTGAATGTGAGCCTTTGCAGCCACTGGTCTCTTGGTGTTTTGAGTGAACTTTCCTGTTACATTTACCAAGTGCTTTTGTCCACCACGTGTACGTACCTTTCTTATAGAATCATAGAATCGTCTAGGTTGGAAGAGACCCTTGGGATCCTCGAGTCCACCCATCTACCCTACTCTACAAAGTCCTCCCTTACACCATATCCCTCAGCACCGCATCTAAACGGCTCTTATTCCACACATTCATTTTTATTTCAGTGATGCAGTTTACAAGAAATTGTGAAGGTTTCTTTAGGAGTCCTGCAAGGGAAGCAGAGTGTAGAGAACACATCTGAGGGAAAGTGTTCTGAAATGGGAACTATATCCACTTTACTTCTGCGCAACAAATCACCCTGCAGTACATGGCCTGGAAGCAATGAAAAAATGCTCCAGATTTTTCTGTTCAACAGAATGGGCTCTTTCAG
The DNA here is from genome assembly GCA_033628505.1 of Tringa tobata. Classification (NCBI taxonomy): domain Eukaryota; kingdom Metazoa; phylum Chordata; class Aves; order Charadriiformes; family Scolopacidae; genus Tringa; species Tringa tobata. The sequence goes on from JAHREE010000128.1 coordinate 5,742,889, forward strand.
GAAAGAGATATATTTATATGTGTGTATGTAGATGGATACAGATATATGAGCATGTTAAAATAATTTTATTATATAAATGTTGCAAGACCTCTGTGACACCAAGGCAACGTGCGTAGTCAATCAGTGGAAGATCCGATTCAATCAACAAAAATGGATCACTGAATCTGGTTAGATTGAAAATCTTCAATTACAGCTTCTCTTAGATGTGGAAGTGCTAACATAAATGTTAACAACATATAGAACACTATACCAACCAGCACAAACAAGTGTTTTCTAACAATAGGGGTGACTAAGTGCACTGGAAAAAGGACAGAAGAACCACAATACTTTGGTTAAAGATTTCCTTGTTTTGTTTTTACCCTGCTTCTGGTCCAGTGAGTATGTACCTTCCATAGCCAGTGTGAACTTGTGGATTCCTGAATGTGATTGGCACAAGAAGGCCAATGCGTGCACTGAAGCGTGTTCCCTTAAGAGACTGTGCTGAGGTGCAGACTTTCCATCCAGCTCAGTGGTTCCTAGGGGCGTTTCACCTCCAGCCTTTCACTGGATCCCTCTTTGCTGCCAACTCCTATCATGCCAGTGGTAAGCACAAACTAGAAAGCCCTCTGACCCTGTCGTGGGCCAGCTGGGAATCTTTGCCCCATGCTGCCCAGCGTTACTTGTTCTGGGAACACTGGCACTGACTTCACACAGGCCTGGTAGAGGTCTTTTCCTTGGGTTTCACGTCATGTCTCCTCTGCCACAGGTGATCAAAATAGTTTTGTCCACATCTTCTGTACACTGTGTGGACTCTGGGAAAATAGTTGACTAAAACAGTGATCTTCTTGTGAGATGAAATCCAAAGAAGCTTGTAAGGATGGGTAGGGTGAAAAGGGAGAACTTGTTCAGTTGTTGAGGCTTTGTTAATGTTTGAAAGCTCCAGTGGTGATTGGATGACTTGTGAAATGACAATGCCAAGACACTAAAAACTGAACAGCTTTTTGTTTTGTCAATACAGTTCATAGGCTTAATGAACGCCATGACATAAAGCTATCTTGTTTAAAAATGCTTCTGCCTTTGCTTAAGTTATAGGACATCTCTGGATGTCCTAAAAAGGGCTCCAGGAAATTCAGGGGAGATGATACTTGGAAATGTTGAGATTGTTATTCTTAAAACAATTAATTTTTTTCCCATTGTGTTTTATGAAATGGAAAAAAAAAATCAGAATTTCAATAAATCCTGAATCTAATTCAGGGAAAAACCCTTTGGGGAAAATGAAAATGGAAACTGGCCAGTCTGAGTACCAAGAGACTACAGTATAGTGTTTTTTTTAAAAAAGTATTTGTGAATTGTGAAAAGCAAGAAGCCCAGGCAGAAAGTCAATAGTGATTATAGTTTCCAGTGCATATATTTCCTTCTTAAATTGCTTCTTTTTCTTCTCTACCATTTCTTGCAGATATCTCTTTTTTGCCATGTCAGCTGACAGCCACCAGCTCCACACTCATTCCTACCAGGATGCACTAAGTTCTACTTGTCACGGTCTCTTGAATGTCAACAGCCACCCCCTGTCAAAGAGCTCCTCAAGTCTGGCCTGTACTGGGCAAACAAGTTTAGAGGAAAGGCAAAGCAACAAACAGGAGCTGAAGAAAAGCCACAGTAGCACCATCTGCTATAGCCCAGGAAATGAGAGTGATGCCAGGAGTGCGCCGAGTGCTGGATGGTCCTTCTCGCAGTCTGGGATGATGGGACTTGGATCAATGGTCCAAACCATAAGCGATCAGTCACCCGATGGCAATTCACAGAGCAGAACCAAAACTACAAACCATTTTCTTACCACTGAACAGTCCCCAGCATCCTGGGAAGTGGGGGACACTAGGATGTGTGTAAAGAGCAGCACTGTTGAGAATGTTTCTTCAGCCTGCATTGTACACCAGCAAAACATGTGTGAAATGGAAGAACCAGGAATTGCCCTTCAGAGAAGCCACTCAGACCTCACTTGCAGTTGCAGCCAGCAGACTTATGTCACTCACATAGAAACCAGTGCTACTCACTCCAGCCTAAGCTCTTCCAGCTGCTGGCATGGTCCACCAGTGACTAGGATGTCTTTCCAAACACAGAGATATGGATCAGAAACAAATGAAAATACATCTCACTACCAAAACCTTGTGACTCATCTTCCAGTTCTACCTAGAGACCAAAAAGTACCCACAAATAGCTTTGACAGCGGTGGTATTCCACGCAACACTACTGTTTACACAGACCCTGGAACCTTTCACAGTGCTGTTCTAGGACCTCACATGCCTGGAAATGGTTTCTCAAACAGGACAATGTTCAGCCAACCCACTGGGATTATTCATGGTGGTCTGACTTACGGAAATATTCCAAACTCTGCATACTCACCCATGGTGATGACCGTTCACAACAACTCTGCAGGGCCCTGTAATATAAGGCAGGACCCTTGTATGAAAGTAGATGCCACCATCCCTGCCTATTGCCATTCTTTGCCCATACCATCTATACAACTTGTTCCGCGGTTGGTATGCTCGGTTAGCGAGACAGGGAAAGAACAGGCAGCACCTGGCTATTTTCATGCCTCTTCTGCTTCAGACATTCTGACATACCCTAAGCTGGTGTCTTCAGTGAGTGAATCAGGCCTGGATGCCAAGAGAGTCCTGAAGTGCTGCAGCGTTCCTGGAGAACAACCGCAACATGCTCAACACTGTGCTCAGCAGGAGAGAGCTCCTCCAGAAACAAAGGCTGCCTGTGTTGCCCTTAGTAGCCAGCAAGGTGCAGACATGGTAACAGCAACTAAGGATATGTGGACTATGACCTCTATGAATGATTTAACCAAAGGGCTAAAACCAGCTCTTGAGCGTAGAGATGCCGAGGTACAAACTCTTCCAATCACGGAATGCAAATCTGTGGCAACAAGCCCAGCAGCTGCAGCAGAAGGTCACTCGCATGTGTTCCCAGAGGTGAACCTGGAGCAAGACTTGGAGGCCCCCAAATCTCCGGTACGTGAAGTGAGATGGGATGACGAAGGAATGACATGGGAAGTGTACGGGGCATCTGTGGATCCAGAAGTCCTTGGATTAGCCATTCAAAAACATCTTGAGATTCAAATAGAACAATTCCAGACAGAGCCTACTGAGCTGGCTGGGAAAAGCCACAGGGAGCCATCTTCTGATAAAATGGGGAAAAAAAGGCCGTTCAGAACAATGATGCATTCCCTGAGATATCCGAGCTGTTGTGCTCGTTCCAGTACTGCAGTGGAGTGAGCACAGCTGTAGGACAGCTGTGCTGCTTTTAAAGTGTACATAAACGCCGACTTGTATGTGTTAACACAGCACATGTGGGTAATCCACTTCTGGATATGTGGGAAAAATTCAGTGACCATCAAATACACATCAAAGCAAGAAAAAACCCATGCTTGGGCCATATAACAGAGGACGTAAGGTTGTACCTACATCATGCCGTCTGAATGCTCCTGACTGTATATAATGTAGCACTGTTTTATTCTTTTATGTTAGTTTTAAATCATATCGTAAGGAATGAGACTTCTTTTCTAAATGATGCATCTTTTTAAAATGATGGAGATTTTTTTTCTGTATTTTAATAATTTAGGGTTAGAAAACAAAGTTAGAAAATGATGCTTTAATCAAAGTTCTTAGCTTTCAATCCTACTCCCTTAAATTGTTTTGGGAGCTACTTTGCTGTTAATTTATAATAATGCTGACTATAAACCCACCTTAACAGTAGACAAACTGGCAAACTAGTGTAATGCTTTATGACACAGAATTGTAACATTTGCTACATAACTCTGTGAAGTAATTTTGATATTGCTAGACTGAACTCTTCCCTTTCCAAGCTGATGTACAGTTGGAGGATGCTCCTGCAACTTTGGAATTAGTTTGTAGTTACAATGAATTACACTCTAAATATCCAGAACTGGTGTTTACCAAGTGATTGACACCAATGTACAGTATTACCAAAGATGACTCATGTAATGTGAATTACTTCTTGAATGCCTGTTTGTTAGAGACACGAAACACAAGCTGTTCGGATTAGTCTGTCACGCTGTCATACCCTACAAACCAGGAGCAGTTTTGTTTTGCTTATATTAAAAGTGATTTCCAGTGAGTTCTTTTTATGTGCATCTATCCTGAACAGTGGTCATTTTGTTGTTGCATAAACCACGGGTGACAGTTTGCACGTAACCTTTGCTCATCTTGTGTTCCCTGTCTGGTCTGACGTCAAGTGTCTGCTGAAAGTGAGACTTTGTGTCTTCACCCAAGCACAGTGCTGAGGTTATCTGTTCTGAGTGCCTTGGTCATGTGGGCAGCTGAAAGGTTTCTTTTCGCTCAAAAACAACTTTGCAAACAATTTGCCAGTGAGAAATCTTTTATGATACTGTAATGCAGGCATAGTGCAGGGCCTGTTTGAAGTGCAAGGTTTGTCAAGGAAGTCGAGACAATAGTTTCCAGTGTCGTATGTGGCCTTTGGTCAATGTCTAAGATTCTTCATGAAACTAGGAATGTGCAGTATTTTTTGATGAAGAGAGAGGAGGAACATTCATTTCTGTCTCAAAGGAAAACTTGTGGCGTCGGAGAAGTTACTGCTGTGGAATTATCCATTCTTTAAGTGTGTGTGGTTGTGCTTTTGTTGTTTTGGTTTGGTTTTTGTCCCAGCTTCCTAAACCATTAAGTTGTCAGGCTGCCTACATAATGTATACCTGACATCTGTATGTGCTTAGGGCAGTTTTAAAAATTCAGCTAGAAAATCCTTAAATATAGGACCTACTGGACAGAATGTACTGTGATGCATGAATTTAATAACATAGAGTAGTTCAAGATCAAATTTTCATCCCTGGACGAAGTGGAATTAGAGAGCTCCATCCTGTGAAACTCGCTTTGAGTTCAGGAGGCTTCATTCAGGCCCTGGGACTTTGGCCTCAAAGTCTGAACTCAAAACGACTGTTACACAAACCAAGTCTGAAACTGCTGGAATATGACGCCTTACTCAGGATGCCTTCGTAGCTGTGAGCATTCAGGTTTTGATAATGACCTTAGATGTTAAAAGTTCCTTTTGTTAAAGCTTTACTAGAAGTAAAGAAGTAATGACTGACTAAAAAAAGTCACTTCCGCTGTTAGTTAGCGTTTAGCTGGACAGTTTCTATAAAGGCTTATTTTATGGGCCAGAGTATCATAAGCAGTACCAAACATTGATTTCTTCCTTTCTTCAGATATTATGCTTAGAGAATTTTAACCACTATAATGGCCTAAAACTTCATGTTGTCTGCTAGCTTGTCCTCAGGTGTGCAGGAGAATCAAAGACTTGAACAGTTAAACTAAAGCTCTAAAATAGCAACTTGCTCCTGTGACCATCACAATCCATACTTTTAGGCTACTTGACATGTGGAAGAACCTTGATTCTCCTTCCCATCCCAAGCACTCCTCCAAAATAAAGCTCCCAACTCTTGGAAGATGATAAAATATTACAGATCAGAAACTGGTCAGAAAGAGACAGTTTGCAGAAGGGACTGGAACAATATAGCCAAGTGCCTTGAGTGCTTTGGCTGTTGTATACTATAAAAGCTGGGAAAACTCTTAGATTTCATACAGGTCTAGTGTGAATTACCTACGGTGTTTCTGCATGGTGTGGATTTGCTATTACAGTACTAAACCCTGATTATCATTCCTGGATGGGAAAAACAAATGACAAACAAGGAGAAAGGACATCAGTGATTTGCTAATCAAGAAAAACAGCTGCTCACTTACTACAGGCTTTGTGAGTCTTTACGATACTAATTGGAGTCGCTGTTGGGAACAAAATTAGTGTTTGTGTTTGAGGATTTCCTATGGTTTTGAAAAGGATTAAAATATAGGGCATATTAATATAAGAGATTTGGGAGGGGGACCCCAAACAAAATACTTCTGTGAATATTAACTACATGGATAAAGTAATTGTTTGGATTGTTTCATTTGTAAGATGGATACCCCTTAAAAAAGGGAATTTGGATTCACTTTGCATTTGGGTTCAATTTTACTTTTTTGTTAATTTAAATGCAGTCAGGTTGTATATTAAGTATTCTTCATATTAGAGCTCTGTTCAAGTGTTATTCTTCTAAATGTGAGAACTCTACCTCCATTTTTAAATGTTTTCTAACTTAGCAAAATGCAAATCCACTACATTCTACTCTTAAATATCATTAAAGTAGAAGCAGAATGCACATGAGATTTGTCACTGAGGGGGTCAACGCACAGATGCTTGTCAAGCTAGGGTGAAATCAGGGTGTATTATTTTCTTGGGCCCATTTGAAAGCCAGCTTGCATCGCATCCCTTTGCATGGCATCGGCTGCCTCTGCTCCCCAGCCGGGATGCCCAGGTACCATTCACAGCTCGTGAAGTTGAGGTTGCCTCTCGAACAAGTCCTCGGTGAGGGCTGGACTGGGACACTGGGAGCTTAACCCATTTGCCTCAGTGCTCCTTCTTTCCCTTGAAATATGGGAACAGCCACCTGGTAATGCAGTATTTTGGGTACGTTATGTCATCCCTACATGCTGACTAATGTCTCTAGAAGGACCAAACTTTATATTATTACATGGCTGTAGGATTGACAATGGGCTGAGATCCTTAGGTCAGTGGTTCAGCAGAGATTGAAGGGAATTGATCCTGATATCAGTATGCTGATGAAATAGCTCTGCAAAAGAGCTACAATAATTAATTTCACTCTGAATTATTATCTTGCTCTAGTAACAAAGGAGATGTGTGACTGCACTTACTGTTACCATTCCTGGAGGAGAGGCCAAAACCTGTCAGACATTTGACACTGACTGACTATATCTCAGATTCAGCTGTACAAATCTTTGACTGTGGGGTTAAATACTGAAATAGAGAATATTCTCTCAGTGTTTTAAATAAAAACTTCCATAGTTAAGTCAATTCTTTAAAACAAACAAACAAAAAACCTAAGAAGTGGCTTAGTCAATGTAACATCAGTTAGTTTTAAAATGATTGCATTTATTTGTTGATCTTCTCCTGAAAATGTCGATTTGTTCTGAGAAATGCCTTTCTCGAGTCGTGTTAGTGACAGGTTGCTTAATGGCTGGGGCTCAGGCGGGAGGGCCACCTAACCAAATTCACTCTGTGCCCCCATAACAAACTTCCCAGGGACTCCTGCTGCCCCAGGGGCTGGGGGTGTGCAGCTGAGGGGCTCCCCGAAGCTGGCAGCCCCGTGATGAGGGTGCTGTGGGCGCTCTCTCACCCCCAGTTCAGTCTGTGGTGTTTGCAGACCACTTGCCTTTGGCCTCGTGCTGCTGGAAGAGACCCAGTAGTTGCTGCAGGCTGGCTCCTGAGCTGGTTCTGCTAAGCGTGGCCACGGATCCCACCCTATGTAGGCAGGTTTTGCTTTAGGAGCCCCCAGTTATCATCCTTCCAGATGTAGTTTAAGAAATTGTGTGTCAAACAGCTGGAGCGACGCTGCTCTGTGCCCAAAGTCCTCTAAGGAGGGAGTGAGAGGGGAGAAAAATGCAATTGACTGTTCTGTGCCCAACTCTGACCAGGGTGTTTTAAGACAAAAAAAAAAAAAAAAGCCTCTCCACTGTACGGACGGGGGAATGTATTTCTTCCTGATCACTTCTCTGCTTATAGCCGGTAAGAAATAATGGCAAGCTGGGCTAATTGCATTATTGGATAGACCTTTAGTCTTTTAAATCCAAAGCAGTAATGACCTGTCTGAAGACGTGCTGAGGTAAGAGGCATTCTGGATGTTACTCCTTGTTAAAGAATAAGAAAACCCAAGTAGTTTCTCTGAGGAAAAGCGATGTGCAGGGAGGTTGGGATAAAGCAGAATCTTGGAGCAGAGATGAGACCCGGGAACGCCGGCTCCACGCAGGGAGCGGGGCCAGGTGCCCTCCAGACACTGCTAGCCCCCTCGCTCAGGAGCTTTTCCAACTGTGAAATTGCAATGTTAATACTTCGTTACCATCTGTTCCTTTCAGACATGTTGAGGTGATTAATTTGTCTTCTTAAGCCCCTTGAAAATGAAAGCCATCTATTAGTGCTAAGTAATACTGTTAATTGGCAACAGAGAAGGGGGCAGCATGTGGGTTTACGAGCTGGAAATAAATAATTCTAATCAACTCCTGCGGTACCAGTTAAATAACTTGCTGGGACTCGCTGCGTCAGTCACTTGTGTCTTTCCCTTTCAGGGGACTTGGGGACTCCAAGAGTGAAGTGAGTGTTGGTTTCAAAGTTTCTTTTCCCTCTGCTTACAACCACGGATCTGAAATGAAGGACACAACCTGCCTATTACGCTTCTTTCCAAAGCCTTAGTTATTTAGACAGGTCACAGGATCCAGCCGACCCCCTGCAAATAAGGAGACCCTAACGCCGTGAGCCTGGGCTGTGTGTGTCTGCAGGGCTGTGTCTGCTGAGGGGTGATGTCTGCGGAGCCTGGTGCCTGCTGTGGATGTTACAGCCCGGGGCATCCCGCTGCCCTGCCCTCCTGCAGCGGGGACCTCTACAGAGACACGTGCTTTATGAAGGGGAAGAGACGGGTAAGCCGTGGGGGTGACATGTGGGTTAGTGAGAATTTTGTTCCTTTTCTCGCTCAAAAGGAAACTTGCGGCCAAAAAGTCTGCCCAGTATAAAAATAGTTGTGCTCTTTTTCCCCCCTCTGCAAGCAGGAATGAGCGTATCCCTTTTCTGTGGGGCAGCACCCCCCACCTCTGGAAAAAACAGTGCTGTGGGGTCGCTGCTCCTTGCTGGAGCTCCTTCCAGGGCTCAGCACACAGTTGCTTGTGGTTTTTACTGCCGGCCTGTGTCAGTGAAGGGAATGGTGTGTATCCTTTGCCACGGTCACTTGGGTGTCCAGCTCCCATCTTTCCCAAGCCGTAGGGTGCTGGGTCTTGAGCTGATGGCCATCACATGTACAAGGGACGATGTTTTCAGATAGCAGAGTACTAAGCTGTAGCTTGTAAGTCTTCAGAAGCATTAATCCCATCTAATATGCGACCTAAACAGATGTCATCTATCTTATTATCAGCCTTTCCATATACTACGGGCTACGCCGCTCAGACGACATGTGAAGGGAGCTTAGAAAACAATGTGGGGAAAGCACAAGCGAGGAAACGACGCTGCAGACCTCCACCCTGCTCCAGCCACATCCTGCTCCTCTGCGGGCAGAAAAGAAACTCCAGCATCCGCGGTGTGGCTCAGTGGAGTAACGGAGGAGAGATTTTGTCCCCCGTGGTGTTAAAGGTAGTGTAACATAAAGAATCTGGGTCAAGCGCTTCCGTGAACTGCTGAGGGCCAGGATTACATCTCCGAGCTCCACCTGGCGCTCAGCGGCTGCGCTCAGCCTGGCAGGACAGACCCGCTCCTGCTCCCCTCCTGCAGTTTTCACTGTGGTGCAGAGATGTGCAGCGACCCTTGCCAAAACGCCTTTCTCTTTGTTCTTCCCAGCGCAGAGCTGCGGAGGGGCAGCACACGGAGCCATCCAGGCTCGGGTGCCACCATCCCACCTGCACCGTACTGCCCCGGCAGCAGCGGCAGGAGCTGGCGCTTCTCCTCCTTCCCCTGCCACGGGCACAACACCCCGGTAAGGGCACACACATAAAACATCAGTCCTCTCATCTCCCCTGATTGCTCTCTGACACGGTCGTAGGGAATTGGCGTGCCCTGCCCCTGGCTGGAGTGCAAACTGCTTCACCCCAGACTGGGGCTGAGCAGAAATTCACCCATGAAGGTAAATTAAATGCTGTCTTGTGTTCTGGAAAACACAACGTTGTCTGGAAAACCCTGCAGATGCTATTGCCCCAGAGAATCCAATTTTAGGAACGCCTAAATTTGAATTTGTGGTGTGACGGGCTGTGTTGTAATTTCTTCCCTGTTTTCATACAGGGCTTTGCTAAACCTTATGCTTTTTTCAGTATCAACCTCACTCTAACAGTAGAATTAAGGGTTAATTTAGTGCCATGCTGTGGTAGCTGATCTCTTAAAAAGGATCTTGGAAAAAGATGAGACAAGTGTTTCTGAGAAAGCAGAGAGAAAGAGACCTGTTTTGATCGTGTGATGCCTGCTGTTCATCAACCCACTTCTCCACTCAAATGAGAGCAAACCCTCAAGCCATAACACAGCACAGTGAAATAAAGTACTTCTCTCTATTGGGGATATTAAATTTGGAGGCTCCTACCCTGTTCCAGACCAGCTTTTTCCTATATCATTTCCCACCTTTCCAGCATCGCAGAAGCCAATTGTCTTTTGCTGAAGATGATTAATAATAACCTCACCTAGTTTAAGCTCACCTCCTCAAGCCTGCCATAACAAGCAGGAGGTAATGAATGATCTGGAGAAACACCCTGTGCAGGACCAAGTCCTTTTTATTCGTTTTCTAATTAAAATGCAGAGTGAGTCCCTGGGAATAAATAATTTTTCAGAGATAATGTCTTGAAACCAACTCAACTTCAGTTTCATGCCCACTTATCAAACACTAACTGCTCTCTCTTAGCCTGTGCCTGAACTGTCCTCCAAGCCACCAAACACAAAGGGGTGCTCTGTCCACGTCAAGTGGCTGCCCCGTCCCAAAAGCCACTCACTTACAGGCTCAGAGGCACGGGGGGGTTTTAACTCCAAAACTCAGCTCTTCAGGAAACTATAGGTCTGTGACATTTTCGCATTGAGCTCTACACTTGCATGGGAGACTTTTCTATTGATGTTCTGATTTCTTAAATTTACAGCATTTTTAACATCCCAAGTATGACAGGCAGTTATCCAAAAAATGACTGTGTGGTGTATGTAGAACCTGACTAAGGATTTATGTTTAATATTTATCTCCTTCCTCAATACTTCAAGCTGTAGGAGCCACGGAGTCTAGGATCGACGGAGCACTGTTGGGATGTGACTGTGCTTACTGAACGCCTGTCTCTGGGTACCGTGCGCTGTGGCAGAGGGTATTTTCAGCCAAACGCCGCAGGGAGAATTATACCAGGCACCGAAGCAAAGCCACGCTCCCGGCCCCGGTGAGTCTCACTGCAGGGAGACACAGCCTTTACGACCATTTTTCAGTGACACAAACATCGGTGTCTTGGAAGAGGCTGCTGATGGAGCAGGTTGCCTACATGATGGAGTTGTGCACAGCTAAAGGTACTTCCCTCTACAATTGCTAGTAACCCCTATTGCAGAAGAGAGAGCATTTCTGTTACCACAAGTTAAATCTCTCCCTTTTCTCTGTCCCTCTACTCAGGGATGACGCTTCTTTAGGTAAAACATCTGTTGTTATTTTTTTCGCACTGATAGGTTTGGACCACAACAAGTAAAAGATTTGTTCAGTCTCTGGTGGGACCCTGAATTCTCAAAGGTTGGATTCTCACTGCAGCCTGTTGCTTCCAGGAGGAAGTTCTGCCTTTGTGTCTGACTTCCTGGAGAAGCTACAAAAAACCTTTCTGGGAACCTCTTTAAATGGAAGACGCGTGTGGAATTAGGTGTATTCTGTACTTCTCTTTCATGTAAAGTGGGATAGACTATATGCAGGGTAGACAAATAGACAGCAATATTTAAAAGTTTGCAGAAATAAGAAATCCTTAAACCAGAGGAAGGAAAAAGGCCAAGTGTGGGGTGCAGGAAAAAATTATTAAAACATTTGTGTACAATCTAAAACAAACATTTTTGTATAAAGAGTTCAAAAATATTTAGTTTATCTCTGGCATTGAAGTAGCTCCACACAATAAGCAAAGATACAAGGCAAGTAAATACAGTGCAGAGAGCTCTGAAGATCCCCTGCAGGGCAGCAGAGCCTGGGACTGAAGCACAACCCGCTGCTGGGCTCCTGGGGCAGGCTGGTGGCTGCGAGGTCGGCCTGGGGCCACGGGCAGGATGAGCTCTGGGGGAAGGCTGGGGATG
>JAHREE010000128.1:5759261-5790848 GCA_033628505.1 Tringa tobata
CGCCTGCCGTCACCGGGGTCGGGTCGCGTCCGCACCGGCAGTGAGTTGTTTTGGAGCGGAATTTGCGTGGGGATTGAGAAAGAGCTATTGCGGGTTCCGTGCTTGGGCAGGATCGGGGGTGGGAAATGGAAAGGGCTCTGGGAGCAGGGCGCTGCGGGATTGCTTCCTTCGCCCCAGAGTGCAGGTGTAGGTTCAGCTGGTTTTGGGGGGTGTGCGTCCTGGGGTGGGATACCCTGGGGCTGGGAACGGTTCCCTGGTGTGGAAATGGCCAAAAATGGTGACTTTCTTGTAGCCACGTATCCTGCTGCAGAAGTGATTGTATTTAGTTACCGTTGAGTCTGTGTGTATGATCCCGGGTATTTCAGAGCATGGGAGCCAAACGTGTCTGAAACGCATATTGCTATTTGGTGATAATTAGGAAGCATGGAAATAGGTGGTTACCCCCGCTTGTTTTTGCTAGAGGCTTGTGGAAATTGAAATGAAGGATGGATTGACTCTCATCCTCGACTGTAATGTTAGTTTTATTGGCTAGTTTTTGACAAAGCATAAGAACAGCCATTTTACAAGAGCTGGCTGTCTGGAGGAAAGCAGCATTCGTTCTCTCAGTATGCATTTTGGAGAGAGACTCTTGCATTCAAGTGAAAAAATCAGAAAAGCGTCGAATGCAAGTATTTTCAGAGATCATTAGAGGAGCATATGTAAGTTTCTTAAATTTGACTCTGTCAGTATGAAGTTGTTCATGCAATGTGTGAAAAAGTGGCATTTCTTCAGGCACTGGGCCCAGTTCCTTAGTGGCATAAAGTCAGAAAACACAAAAATGAGAGTGCAGCATACTTTGGACTTGGCATTTGTGGATACACAGCTTAATATAATTTTCACAAAACTCTTGTAAGTACATTATCTACTGTGCAAGCAAACATGGCAATTACATTTAGCCTTTCAGACTTTGATCGTTTCTTACATAAGAGTATGGTGAATGAAATAATAAAGAACATTAATACTTTTTTTGTTTGAGTATATAACAGCTTTTAATGTCCTTGTTTTCTTGGCTGTGTGTATCTCTGCCTCTGCATTAATACTTGTAGATTATACCTGAGAGCTAGGGCTCCCGCTTATGTTTTCCTGTAGGTTGTACATGAGAGCAATGAAAAGCAAGATAAAATCTAAGGGGTGTTGCGAAGAGAAACCTTCTTTTTATTTGAACATCACTAGCAAGGTGTAGATTATGAAACCTTACAGAATTGAACCTGCAAGGACAAAACTGGCATTTGTAGCAGAGAATGGAGAATGATGCATTTTGGACTTCTGCATCTTGACTAATTTGGTGTAGAGTTAACATAAGCTTAAAAAAAAAATTCAAGATTGCTTCTTTTGTAGTTGTGCTCTGCGAGTGAGGTGGGATTGAGTTGGGTACAGTGACTTGCTGTGGTTTCTGTGCCTGCTTCGTGTCTCGTGGCTGGAGGCTCCGGGGAGCCCGTGGTGTGGAGGGAACCAAGGGAGATGTGGCCTCTGCCACTGCCTCATGGCGAACCTTGCTTTTTCTGTCAGCTTCCCCTGGCAAACTACTCCTGGCCCTCTGCTCTCTGAAATACACAACTTATATGTATCTTCTGGGTCTTGGCTGTAGAAGGATTTTTGGGTTGCAGTTTATATGGTTGTGGGGTTTGGAAGCTGAAGCCCAAAGAGCTGCTCAGTTACACAAGCTCCGTGGTCGTCTTGTCATATTCAAAATACTGTTTTCAGTTTTCTCCAGAGGAGTGGTAAAATCTATGAAATGTTTAGATTAGCAGATATGTACACTGTAAGTAATTTTGCTGGGAATTTCCATAGCTGTCATTGCTGAAGACTTGTTTTAAGCAGAACGCGTACTACGAATCTTTAGTTAGTGCTTCAGGAATCTGTGAAACAAACAGGAGAATTGAAACTCTTCACCAACAAAATACCCACAGTTTATTAAAAATGCTTGTATTGGCACTTCCCATTTTTACTAAAAATCTATATTTAACTTTTTCCCCTTACTTGCAGAATCCTTACCAGTGTAGCTTCTTTAGAAATGTTGTATCTGAGCCCCTATTACTTAAGGATATGCTGAAGCTCAGTAAGTTACTGTGGCTGTGACCGTGACAAAAATAGTGGGCAGCAGCTGTAAGTTTCAGCCTTTGCAGCTTAGTAAAGAGTAATCTCTGTATCCACACTTGGTTTTTCAGTTGATCAAACCGTATTAGAATTTTCTCATTTACGGGAGCCAGTTCATTTGCCTGCAGCTGATAAAAGGCCATTCTCCTCAGCTCCGGCAGAGCTGCTGAACCTTGCCTGGATCAGCCCTCAGCTGCTGGAGTTTGCTGGCTAGACATAAAAGCCAGAGGGAGGTGAATGGCAGGGGAGGATTGCCTAAGCTTCTGCGGTTGAAGCTGTTGTCAAATATCTGTTGCTTTTCCTGTGATTGTGCAAAATCCGTGGGCCGAAGTGTTTGAGAGACCATTGTGGCCCCTGGAGAAAGCTCTATCTGTTTAGAAAACATGCATCGGCCTAGAGTCTTAGGGTTTTTTTTTGTTCACCTTTATAGCGAAGCAGATGGTTCTTCCTCTTCCCTTAAAGAGGAATAGAAACTATTAAGAAATTTTTTTTTTCCATTGTGTTTTAGGAACACTTCGAGAATGAGTCCACCACAAGATAGAAGTAGAAATTCCTGCAGCAGTGAGCCTCTGGCGAAGTGCCTTCAAGCAAAGAAGGACTTGGAAACAGCTATATCTGGAATTGTCAAAGCTGAACAGCAGATTAAAGAGAACTGGCGAGAGGTAATTTTAAATTCTTTTACTAAATGTTTTAATTACATGACTTTAATGATGTTTTTTATTCTTCCAGAATACTTTCTATTATGATGGTGGTCTGAAATTTTCCTAGAGTCTTGCTGTGTAATTTGGTCATGCTCTTGATAAAGGTATTACTGGCTTAGGCACACAGAATTTACTAAAGCTGTAGGCTGAAACATCAGAATAGAGAGATATTGTTTGCTGATACTTCTTTAAAGGTAGCCTTGGAACTTTTACTAACTTGAGTCATGTGGTGCTGGGGTTAACTGCGGTTAGTTTTTGAGAAATAAATTGCTCCAAAAATACCACTTCTCTGTGACAAATGCTATTTTGTAATCAGCACAGCATCTGCTTGCTCGTACTGTTTGGCAGATGTTCTAGAAACGGCACATGTTACCTTCCAGGTAAAAGCCAAGATTCACAGCCACATCAGCCGCCACCTGGAATGCCTGCGCAGTCGGGAGGTTTGGCTGTTTGAGCAGGTGGATCTCATTCAGCAGCTGAAAGAGGAGGCCTTGCAGCAGCAGGCACAGCAGCTCTACTGGGTAAGAGTTGGTTGCAAATTGTTGCACTGGCATTTTTAAGTAAACTTTCTCCTTGCATGTATTTTCTCAATTTTAATCTTAGAAGCCAAAACAGTAACATGTGTTTTATCTTCCGTGCAGTATCTGGGACAATTCAATTGCCTTATTCATCAGCTGGAACGCTCCTATAGTAACGAACTAGCAAACCAGATTTCAGTTTGCCTGGAGAGGTAAATACATTTTATGATGCAAGTTAACACAATTGGTGTCTATTTTGACATATGAATTTAACCTGACTTTTGATTCTGATGGATCTAATAATAGATCTAACTCACTGTTTCCACATTTTTAATGGTCCTTAGAAATAAGATCTTTAAAGCAGTCTGAGATAGGATTCTTCTCATCTTTTCTACTCTAGTTTCTAAAAACAGGACTGTAATGAGCAGTGGAGGTACTCACTTGTGCAGATAATTTCAAATATCAGTTGTTGATGATAATTGAAGTAAGAAGGAGAAACTTCTGTTTTGCTGGCTAGTTATTCTATTCTTGATTTGTGGATAGGCATCTCTATTTTTATGCAAGTATTAAAAGTCTTTCTGTTACCTAATTAGTGCTAAGTCAGCTTGGAAGCCTTTTTATGAAATAATGCACTGATTCCCAAACATGACTGATCAAGAAGATTGTCTTTTTTTTTTCTTCTTCTTTAACTATCACCTTTCTTTTTCAGACTGGGAAGTCTTACTCTTAAACCAGAGGAGTCTTCCATCCTGAATTTTGAGGCTGACACATCTTACCTTCGCCAGGCTATTACCTCGTTTGGTTCAATTAAAACGATGGTGAGCACCAAGACTTTCCTGGGTTGGAATACTTAAAAAAAATTTTTCTTGAGGCAGTAGTGCAATATATTCCAAGTGATATTTCTACTTTTAGTTACAGCTTGAGTGGATCTTGTGTATGAGTCATATAGTTTTAGCTGTATAATATGTTCATGGCGGTTTATTAGCTATTGCATGTGGTTCTGATTTTGACTGAGCTTAGATCTGGTTACATACATGTTATTTTAATCTATTTTGGCAGAGACTAAGGGAATGATGGTTGTATTCTTACTCTGTTGCAGCAACTGAAAATTATGGTTATGGTTTTCTTTAGATATTCATAGTTATACATTGTAGATGGATCTCTGCAATATAAATATTTTGGGATTTTTATGTAAGCAATGTTATCTCCTGTATTATTAGAGATAATTCTCTTAAAGGTAATGGATGGAAGGTAGTATTTTTATAGTAAATCTTTCTCCATTCTGTTTATAAATGTTGAGAGAATTGTTAGCTGCAAAGAACTGACCAGCTTGAAGAGCACTTTACTTCTGCTTTATTGTAGAATTCATCCTAGAAACTGGACAAAATGGAGATTTAAATTAACTTTTCTTCCCTTACAGCAAACTTCAGAGAGAGAGAATACTTCTCCCTGGTTCCCAGCGCAGAATTGTGCCCTAATGAATTGTGAGCAGGTAAGACTTGTATCTGTGAATGTTTAATTGTATATAAGGGAAAGGAGAACTGAAGCACGGCACGTTACCTTGCTTGAGTAATGACTTCTGTTCGTTAGGATCTTTGAGTAGCCAGTGACGGTCGCTGTGGTGAGCATTAGTGATCTGATGTTCTGGCTGCTGCAGGAACAGATGTGCAAGAACATAGTGTGAAAGTGAATTTGGAGTGTGACTGTCAGTCAGAACTTTTTAATTGAATATTCTTTGATGTTTTCAACTCAGGACTTGGAACTATCCGATTCCTTTTAATGCAGAAATTAACGAGAAATCTTACGTTGGGCTCTGCACATAAACAGTGTCAGCGAAGGAGGGTAGCAAATCAGTAATGGGAACTGTGGTCAGAAGAAGGGGATATTGACTTTTTTTCTAACTTAGAAGGGACTGTTTTTCTTTCCCCTTCGGTTCAGAAATACTGATTCATGTTGAATGCCTGTTTTGATGGACACCATAGATTGTCTCGGCAATTAGACTTTCTCATAACCAAGAACGTTCTTTCTCAGCAGAAGAAGTTGTGTGGGACAGTGAGTGCCTCACTTGCTGACTGGCTACTTGGAAGCAGACCTGTGGGTGTTTGCCCGGCTCCGTATGTTCCCAGCACCAATCTTGAGGAATGGGTTACGCAAAAATGTGTGTCAGAGCCCAGCCCGGTAAGCCTTTTATACACTAACCTAGTTTTTAATAAAGGGGAAAACACAGTATCCAGTTGCAGGCGAATATGACGGGAATTAAACCTTCTATAATTCTGTTCACTCTGCCTCTTGTTCAACAAATAGTTTTGCATTTACTATCAGAATGCTCCAAGATCTAGCCGCGCAAATAGTTACTGAACATTGTCTTTTAGTGTTAATAGATGCATTTCAATGTGTCTTCACTAGGATTTAAATTCTTCCAAAGTCTGTTATTTTGAGCAAGCCTGGGGAAATCTGAAAGATTTGGAAAACTGGCTCCTGCAGAACCAACAGTGTGATGCTGCTGGGAAGACGGACTCCCCCGGCCGCAAGGACTCCACCTCCACTTTCAACTCGTCCTTTTCCACTATTGAACCAGTGGAGGAGTTGGAATCCCTTGGACAAGAAGAGATGGACCTTTCTGACTGGCTGCTTACTCCTGACGCAGAAAACGGAAGTGGTGCTTCTTCAGATGAGAAATGGAAGTATGAATTTAAGCCTTTTAGGGAAGAATTTAATTTGAATGATTGGCTCCTGAAAGCTGAAACATGTACCAGTTGTCGTGGCAGCCAGATCAAAAGTGTGGAAATTGAGAACCTGGGAAATCTGAAGTGCCTGAACGAGCATCTTGACGGAAAGAAATCACCCACTGCATCTGCTGTCAGTGCTTGGCTGCTTCAGCACCCTCAGGCCCCGTTTAAGGTGGAAGATGTGTGCAAAGCTAACGAGGTGTGCGCCAGCTTTTCAGAGTGCGTGTGTGATGAAAACTGTGGAAAAGAGGCTCTCTGTAAATGGCTTCTGAAGAAAGAAGGGAAGGATAAAAACGGCGTTCCGGTCAGCCAGAAAGATGTACCAAACCCTGAGCAGGAGAAGACCAAGTCTGCTGCCAATACCTGGCTTAACCCCTCTCAGCAGCCCTCAGAGGAACCCGTTAGTGCAGAGAAAGCGGATTATTCAGCAGAGATCGCGGAACCCTTGAAAGTATTGCTCGAAAGGCCTCTGACAAGCTGGCTGGCCACGTCTGAGCACAAAGCAGAAAGTGCAGAAGAAAAGGCGAGTAGGGAAAAAGCAGATAATAGTTTCAAGAGTCCTTTTCTAGACCTCTTGGCTCCATTCCACCTCCCCTTGAACGTAAACAGTTGGGTGTTGACTTCAAACAACCTAGAAAATGTGAACCCACCTCCAGCAGAAGATAAATGGCTTCTACGCAAGAAAGCACAAGTGAGCATGTTCCTAAGGTTTTGTTACTGCTGTGTCTTAAGCCAATGTGCCAGGTTCATTGTTTTACTGAATGTAATGCATGTCTTCTCTTCCAAATTCATAGCTCTTCTGGGTAATACTGCCTGACAGTTTTGGGGTTTCTTAGCTCTTTTCATGTTTTCAGTGATTATTACTTAGTTACTGAAGTAAGGCTAGCATTCAACACGAAGTGTTTTATTAAATGGAGAAAGTATTCATCTCAGGGACTCAGAAGTCAGTTTTCTTATCGAGCACTTGACAGAATTTGAAGGTACATCTGAATGTGTTTGAAGATGAGTAATTAATGTGACTTCTCTTTCAGGATTTCGGCCTTCCTACAGTTTGTGACCTTTTTGCATGTATGAAACTCAAAGGAGATACAGAAAAATGGCTGTATCGGACTCCTTTACAGGTAGGAGACAAAGAACATATTACAACAGCTGAGCCCGAATGTAACACGGGGGTACAGAATACAGGCAGTGAACTGTTGTCTTCAGTCTTCTCCAAACGTCACGTTTAACAGCGTTCTGATTTCCTCCCCATATACATTCCTAACAGCTTGGACCATTCCAAATTTCATTATTCTTCCTCTTTCAATTACGAGCCAGGGAGGGAATTACTTATATTCTTGAGTAAATCACTCTTCAATTGACTGATGCTTGCTAAAATCTTGCTAACTTTTGTTGTAACTAGAACGTGCAATTAATGTCTAAATTTCCAGGCAGCTTCTTTCTTATCTGGGTAATGTATTTACAGCTGACCTCATGGTTTTCCTTTCTGCCGAGATAACGCTTTTTATCATTGTTTTTGGAATTCACGAAAAAAGTCCTTAGCAGGCATCCTCCAAACCCTAAAAGGCAAGATACTCACTTCTAGGAAGTATTTTAGTAAGAATATTTTTTTTTTTCCCCCCAGGGTGTCTTATACATCTGTTTTTTTGTTTTTTTTTCTTCTTTTTTCCAAAAAGTGTTGCTTTCCATTTATTAAAGAGAATAACCTAATTTTACATTTGTTTAGATGTGAAGAACTGGAAGCATCGAAATCATCCCCTTCCTGCTGATGAATCGCACATGACGCTGAGTGACTGCAGCCAGCTGAATTCTTGTGTTTGTGTTTGGCCGTCTGCTTTTTCTTCTAAAATTATAACAAAAAGAAAGATTACTCATATAACAGAGGTACAGTGCAGAAGATGCCTTTTTGTTATGATTCATTCTGAAATGTAAACCCACTGAGCATAAGTGATCCGATACTATAGAGGTGTTAGTAAATTCGTATCTGTTATGGGACTACGTGAATCTTCTTCGATGGGTTGTCACTTGAAGTATGTTGAAGCCAGTGCAAGTACAACGCAGAATCTCTCTGGTGCTGTGGAACGTCCACCTTTGGCAGGGACTTCAGGAGCGTGGCCTTTCCTTTCAGCTGCTACAACTTTGTCATGAGTCGGGTTCCAGCTTACTGGGGTTGTGAGATGACTTAGGCTGTATTTGGAAGCAATTTCTTTTATTGAGCAGTTGCTAACTTTTAAAGGTTTCGTTTGCGTCTTGTATCGGTGCGTCTCCCGGCTGCGTGTGTGTAGTCCAGGGTTTGAAAAAGACATGAATTCACGGGACCTGACACGTGACAGGAGAACCGGTCACTTTAGTTTGGAATGAAAACTTTACTTGCAAATTTGTGAGCCATTCAGAGAACAGGGTAGAGTGTTAATTTTCATGCGTCAATAGATGAGATCCTACCGTGTCCCCAGCATTTAATAACCATTGGAATCTCACTGAAAAAGCTGTTAAGATGAAATGCATGTTTCTGCTAGTTTTTGATAATTCATAATGAGCTTTTATTGACTAAACCACTGGAAAGCAGGCATCTTAGCCACAGAATATTTAAAGGTAATATCTGGGGAATTAGATGCCTTCTCATTGCACTGATGTTGTGCTGGTCAGTTGGGAAGACAGTAACTTGGCAAACTGTGTGGCTCCCACTGATCCATTTTAACGATGTTTAAGCTGTGGATTTCCATGTTACTGTGCGTATGAAAGAGGGGTCGAGGAGCTCTGATCCCTGTTGCTGTGGTCACACGACCAATACCTCTTCAGGTGCTCAGCGTTTTGAGCCCGTAGGAGGAGTGCAGAGATGTTGGTTGGAAATGTGGGTCACGCCTGTCAGCTTGCATCAAAAACTGGGAAGTTACATAGTTTCTGGTGCATCTTCTACTCAACAAACTGCTCTTTAATGACTATGAAAACCACCTCCCTTTCTCCCCATCCCCGCAACCTGCCCGGCAATTAAAGTGATTTCAGTTCTTCACAACACTGTAGAACAGAAGTTATTAGCAAGATCCAGCCCTGGTCCTACTTTACAGTGTGAACACATTCCCGACTGACAGAACCTGGGCATTTGGTTAAAATGTTTTTAGTCTGGGGGGGGACAGACACCACGCACCTGAATCGAGGCCCTGAAAGGGCTTATGTCAGTGGACCACTCGAGGCTTTCGTACTTCCATGGCTGAAGCTTTCTGCTGGAAGCACAAATATGTTTTCAAAGTTCTCTTTCCCCTTTGAGCGTGTCCTTGTTGCTGCCTGGGAACCAGAGCGGTGACTAACCCAGCAACTGCCCGACTCGGTGAGCAGTTGAACGTACAGGAAGGAGAGTGAGTGCAGCCCACCTCGTATAATTCCTTGTAGCTGTCATTGTGTGCTATTTTGTCCATTCATTATGAGCCTTTAAAACTCGGGGGTATGTATTCCTTTACTTACTCAACTGACTTGTTATCACTAATTGCTATTTATGTAAAATGTTGATTAGTCTTCTTTTCCATTAAAAAATAATTGCAACCAAAGGTGTGGTACGTCTCCTTGGCAAGACGGTGAACAAAGTGCTGGGGCAGGTTGCCCAATTAATTCCTGTTTAATTGCTGCTGCAGCTCTGCCTCCGCCCCCGTCCTGGAGTCACACGGTTTAGCTCTGGGTTTCACCACCCCCTGTGGCTGCGTGGACCTCCCTGTCCCACCAGGCATAGCCCCCGGGGGGCTCCTCTCCGTTACTGCCCTGCACCAGCCCCCTGACACACGGGGGCTGTGTCTGCATCACCCCCTTTAGCACCTGCTGGAAGAAATACAGATTTAGACAAAACGACGTGTTCGTTTCTAATTGTTAGAATACTTCAGGAGGATTTATGGATTTTAGTGCCCTTCAATTGTCTTCTCCCACGGCTGTAGAACGTCTCTGGTCTGGCTGCGCAACTGGAAGTTTGTTCCTCTTCTGCTCTTCCCTGGTTTTTTAGCATCAGCCTCCCTGCACGTTCTGTTCCTCCTTTGAGGATTTTCCATTCCTTTAAACTGCAGGCTGCATCGGCGCATTAGGAGAACGTTCGAGAGAGAGAGCCCGCAGCTGGGCCTGGCAGCCTTTCAAGCACAACACCTTGAATTTCTGGTGTGGGTGTGCATACACACAGTTTTTATAAACAGACTAGAGGTTCTTTGTTAGAAGCAGCCATGTGCAGAACTCCTGAACACGTATCCTGACTGTTCAAGTTTCAAAGACAGGGATAAAAATACTTAAGGTCTTCCAAAGACCAGGAAGACAGAGTAGCAGGAGCAGAGAACACCATTTGTGGCTTCTCAAACATTTGGAGGCCTTTCTTTGAACTATCTGAGATACCAGATTGATGCCTTGTACTGAGGAACGCTTTACTCCATTTCTCCCCCTCCCCGTGGAGCTGGAGCAGTTACTTCTTCTCCCTCAGCCAAGTTTCTGTAACAAATGAATCCTCTTAATGCTTCTGTGCGAAATAACCAGAGTGCTTTGTGGTCACATACCCTACGTATCGGTGAAAGTCTGGAGCTTTATGGCCAGAGACTTTCCCGGGCGAGAGCTGCCCAGGGCAGCCAGGGAAGAGAGGGGGAGAGGGTACAGGCTGGGCGAGTGAAGAAATAAACTGGTTATTTTCTCCATCGGGCACACGTGGAGCCCTGGTAAACCCTTCCCAAAGGCTAAACAACCAGCCAGGAAGGTCCTTCCCTGCCCGGAGCAGGGCTGCTCCTGGGACACCAGACACCACCTCGGAGCTGCTGTGGCACAAGCCTGGCAGCTGTCTCGCAGGGCAGGAGACACCCCAGGGGAACACAAGGCTGGCACTAACGGTGCTGTCAAAGGACCAAAAGAGGCTGCGGTGCTCTCTGGTGTCACTGCGGTGCCTGGTGTTCAACAAACAGCACGGGGCAATACTCACACGGGACACACAACTCCACTTGAAACACAGCCGTTTCCTCACTGACTGGAGTTTATTACGCACAGGGGTAACCTGCTGTCAGAGCATAAAAAAGGATTTTTCCCTCCTTTTTCAGTCCCAGATTAGTCAGAGGACACAAGCTACAAACGCCGGATCATTTTTCTGCCCTAGCATACGTTTCCCTCCTGTTTTCAGAAGCAGTTTCTGCTTCATGGAGGAAGCTGGGAGTCCTACCACACGAGCAGTGATTTTTCAACACATTCCCCCAACTGTAAGAGCCGTCACCTGCTGACAGGGAATGGTGAAATTGCATTTCTCCCATCCCAAGACCACACAAAAACAGCTTTACAAGACTCAAAAAAGCTTCCACTTGCAACCTCAGCCTCCCTCACCTGCTGCCGCGGCACGGAAACCTGTCTGGGATCTACCAGCCAAACGCGGAGCCGTGTCTGGGGCTGCGGGAGGACAAACACCGCGCTTCGGGCTGGCCAAGGTCTCCCCTGCTCTCCTCGATGTGACACCGCCTGCCAAATCCTGTCTGCAACTTGACTTTACATCCTTTTATTCCTACTGAACTCAGATAAACTTTTGGTCACAGCTTTAAGTAGGAACGTTATACTGATCATTCGCCACTAAATTGTGAACAGGGTTAATTCCTGCCCTAGAACATCCTAAAGCTGTTCTCTGGATTCCACACTTAGCGTTCACCTCCCTCACTGCTGCCTCTGCACCGGCTCAATTTCACAGCTCAAGCTATGGATCTCTCCATATACAAGCAGGTTATGAACTTTCAGTAGCAATAGAAACACACATTTCAGAAAAATACATTCAGCTCTGCCCCCGAGCCAAGCAATTCCAGGAAACTGGAGGGTATTGCTGACCAGATAACATGCTATGTTGTCTCAGGAGTCAGCTCAACCTCGAGGTTGTGGCAGCTTTAAACTTACAAAAACTTGTTTCTACATTATCTCCAATGCACCTGAAGGAAAGACACTTGTTAAGCTTCAGTCTTCCCACTTCAGCCAGGGGCAGAGAGCTCCTGAGTCATATTTCAGTCCTGAAAAAGGGTCTAGAAAACCTAAAAGATGCATTGCAAAGTTCTTGACGCTTAAAAAAGCAACTCTTGCCCACCGTCAGCCCCTGCAGCAGCTATCAGTCCTCCATCCAGAGTTGTCAAGGGTGTAGGACTGTAAAAGAATGACCAACGGTCCCTAATGGTGACCAAGAAACGTGGGCAGGGAGGAACTCACTGATGCCAACAGGGAGAGAAAAAGCAGCTCAGAAAGAAATTGCACAGATTTTCCCCGTGTCCCACATGCCAGCATCTCCTTTCTGCAGCCTCCGCGTAGGGGACATTTTCTTTGGTGGTACAGCCCTTGAAAAATGCACACTAGAAGGTCCAGCTCTGACACCACAACAGTAACACATTCATGCTAAAAGAGAGCGGAACACAGAGCTTAACAGAAAGCAGCGCTTACAAATGCAGCTGAGAAAAGGCCTGGTTTCTTCCCTTTATGCTACATCTAGCAAAGTGCTGGCTTAAAGCATCTGCTGGTATCTGAGCAAAGCTAATTGAGTTCAACTGTGAAGGCTCGTTAGCTGCAGCACTTGCTCTATAAAATGCTCCTATCAGAGGTCACTTCCTCCTAAAGAGGCTCCTTAGCAAAGCTGCGTTTCTCCTCAGAGGCAGGTAAGAGCTCCTCCTGCCTTCCCTTACTGCCTTCTCTGTTGTTGTGTTGGGTGCAATGTAGTCATCGAGAGCTGTTTCAGCAGGGACAATGCAAAGTAAACTCTTGTTTTCCATTGTTATCTATTGAGCAGCAAGTTTCTTGTTTCTCCCTTCCCCTGCCTTCTCCCGTCTTGGACCTGGTTTAATTATTTACTTGTTTAATTATTTAAAAAAATGAAGGAATGAGCTGTTGCACAATAACTCTAATTACTGAACCAATTCACAACTTACTGTTTAATTTATGGGCAAAAAATGCTTGGTATGTGGTTTAATTTTAACACCTGAGAAGGTGTAGATTCATCACATCTCTTCATTCTGCCAATAACCTAAAATGTTTCTTGGGGCGGGGGGGGAAACTTGTCACTAATTAAAAATCCTGTAATTGGCAATGAGAGGACTATTCATACTGCTTGGTTTCTAACTGTTGGCTAAATGAGTTCTGAGATCCCAGAGCACTCAAGGGTTTTGATGATCCAATGGCAGCTGTTCTGCAACAGCAATTGTACCTCACCCAGAAACAACCAGTTCAGTATTTATTAGAGCAAAAAAGGGACTAGAGTCAGCCCCTGATACACCTCACTGTCACCTTGTATCAGGGGACATTAACCCTGTTAGTGCCTTTCCCCTCACCCACTAACTCCCCTAAGACTTTATCGCATCAGTCCTTCAAAACAACCGTAAATAAGAGTCACTGGATGCAGCACATTTTTGCCTTATCAGCAGTAGGAACACCAAAGCATAGAAATGGCAATGCCACCCTTTTTATTAATGATGACGTCCCTTTGTACAGCTTACCCTGCGCTGCCAGATTAACCAGCCTTGCCCTGTGCCAGCTGCCACCTAAGGCTCCCGCTGGCTCCGGGCGCTGGATGTTGAAAGCCCGCAGGGAACGGCTCTATGGACACAGCCTTTATTACGCGGCACCACGGGTGTAGTACAGGCAACCGAACCAACCTGGCAGTGCAGGCACAGCTGGGGGACTCGAGCATGCCTCGTAGTGCTGGCCCAGGGCTAGCTGCTGAGCGTGGCAGGGAGACTCTGTCAAGGTGGCCGTTCCGCTCACTCGCGGGTCCAACAAATATTGCAGCCTCTCCAGCGGCTGGCTGGCGGGGAGGAAAGGGCCAGTCCAGCTATAGTGATGGCAAAGAGGTTCCTTCCAGGATAGCTTCCTTCGGTTTCACGCTAATCGTAAAGAAAATAGGAAAGGGCACCAGACAGATCTCAAACTGGTTTGATTGGTGACGATGCAAGCGTGTCCTCTGCCCGGCGCTGGCCGCCCTGCTCAGAGGGACTGCCGGGCGATGGAGCCCTTCATGTGCTCCCAGTTGTTATAGAGAGCGTAGAGCCCGGTGAGCGTCAGCCCCACCACACCACCTCGAGCCACCCCACGCACTCCACCTGAAAAACAGAAAGGGATTAAAGGCCGTTAAAGCTAC
Organism: Tringa tobata; assembly: GCA_033628505.1. Classification (NCBI taxonomy): domain Eukaryota; kingdom Metazoa; phylum Chordata; class Aves; order Charadriiformes; family Scolopacidae; genus Tringa; species Tringa tobata. Next base: position 5,773,444 of record JAHREE010000128.1, read on the forward strand.
ACCTGAGGAACCGGTTAGCACCAAGAAGCTGTTCAAATCCAGCGGCATCCCAACGAAAACACAGTTTCTCTTTTTTTAGTAACTTCCCAGAAAGGGAACCTGTGCTAATTCTCCCCTCAAACCTGCTGCCAGGCTCAAGAATGGTCACTCCTGATCCTGACACTAATTCTGCTGGTGTGACTTCCCCCCAGGCTATGTCAGCACTACTGCCCCAGTCAACCACCACACAACACTCAAAGCAAAGATGGCTTCTCACAAGTCCTACTTTATCTATTCCATCTGTCCTCAACACAGGTGTTTACAGACAGGTATGATCTCTTCCAGCTTTAAGAGCTCATTTAGGACTTCAGAGGAGGAATAATAATAATGATGTTGGTCAGTTATGTGAGCTAGGTTTGGAGGAAAAGAGAAAGGGCCAGGAGGGAAATCAGGGAATAAAACAGCAGCTGATGTGGACATGACCTTGGGCTTGAGAGACTCATGAGGGCCGTGACACAGAACTACCACTGCTTTGGGGTTTGTGGAATTTTAAAACCTTTTGAAAAAAAAATTCAAAGAGTACGTGAAAGGGATTGACTGGCAAGAATTTACTAGGTTATATGTTGAACAACTTCATTTCTCCTTACTATTATTGGTCTTCAAAACTATCATCTTGCAGTGGCAAAAATCGAGTCACACAGGTGATTTAAAAAACATATTTTTTAACTGCTCACTCAAAACTTGAAGCTTCTGCAAGTTGTGAAGGTAAAAATACAGGGCAGGTTTGGCTTCTAGCACCAGTCAGAGCACCTGGCTGGAGCCAGGACTCACAGAATCACAGACGGCATCACAACTCATTCCACCCACAGGAGGGTTGTGGTGCACAAGGGCAAAAGTAGAGACTTCTGTTGCTTTTACTGAACAGCAGAATGTTTCTATTTCTCAATAGCAGAAAGTACCTTAGTAAAGCTCCCAGAATGCAGTATAAATGCACAGAACAGCTGAGAGTATGACCCTCAACACTAGGAAAATTCTGCAATGTTTATCAACCCCAGCTGAAGCAAGTTAGATAAAGTGTACAGTGTATAGAACAAGGCCAGTTTCAGCCTACAGCCAGATGAACGTGCCCACTTCACTGGTAAATATGACAGCGGAATTCAGGTTCCTCAAACTTGAAATGAAATGCATCTCAGTAATCAGTAATTTGGTTTTTCTCTGTTTCGGGTCATAGAGTTGTCTCGTAGAATTGCATTCAGGCTTGTAGTGGGGAAAAAAGTGGTTGGTGTTGGTCACACTGAGACTATGTTACTGCACCACGAGATTAGATGGATTTCACTGGATTTGTTAAACCTGCTCACATTGCCCAGGCACGTATCGAAAGCAAGAAGCTGGAGAAGTGATAGCAGAAGTTGGACTTTGCACTAAATATCACGTCTTGCCTAATTTCTAGAAATTTAATTGCCAGACTAGCTGTGACGATTCAAGGGGGTTTTGGGGCATTAAGTCTAACTGAGTTCACTGCCCCAACTGTTGAGACCTCAAGAGCTCTAAGGAAAGCCATACTTGCATACTGTTTATGCTGCTACGTGCCTAAAGCAGGATTTAGGAACATGAATGTAGACTTCTATTTTTGATAATTCACCCTGAGTTTTTTGCACAGAAAGCTTTTCACATGAAGGGGCTGCAGCTGGGTACACAGAACTAACCATGTGCAAGCGGCTTCTGGCAAAAAGCCACAGGTGAAACATAAGGGACACTTTGTGCCAAACAAATATTTGAGATGGTCTGTAAAAAATGCTAACCCCTCATTACTTTGGGGAAAAATTAATAAAACATTAGAGCCTGATTTTCTGCTGTTCATATTAGGAAGCAATTGCTCAGAGAAGAAACCCCCTAAGAGGGCTCCTAACCACCCCAGTGTATAGGGAAAAGCCTCAGATGTGGCACATTCTCATAGAATGCAATGCAGTACAGAGCTGGGACTATTCCTCCCTCAGCCCCTGGGTCCAACTCCTCTCCCTTTCCCCTTAAAACCTTTTTTCCTATGGGAGAAAGATAGGTTGAAGGCTGACCAAGCCTGGTCCCAGATTCTGTGAAGCCAGGACTGGATGAGAAAGGTATCTCCTTTAATGTGGGTAGCTGAGCCACTCTCCAGCACTCATGCAGTGCTGCTGATGTACTGCTCCTAACACAAAAAACATTGTTAATGTTTTCACGTGCTGAGGTCTGACAGATGAGGACGGCAGCTCTGAATTCACTTAGTGTCAGCCATGGGCCTAAAGCAGTCTATAGGTCTTACAGGCAAATGAAGGGCTTTGCTGGAGATGTTCGTGAAACAGATTTCCACTGAAACAGGAACTAAACTTGTGCAGTTGGCATAGGTGCATTACTGAGCGAGTAAGGAAAAAACCCAAGAAGAAAACATGCAATCAGTATTTTTTACCAGGTCCCTTACGCCTCTGCTATGCTATTTTACCATTTTTAATTCGCACCTGGTTTCTGAGCTATCCACAGTAATTACTGTGAAAAGGGAAAGAAAAAAAAAACTTTCCTTTCCTTAACTGGTTCATTTGCATTTGAGTAAATACCTCCAGGTCTGTGGCAGACTTCACACAGTAACACACTGTAGAATGCAGCCCAGTTGCTGGGCAGGAAATGTTAAGCCCTCTGATCACCTTGTTTTAAAAAAAAAAAAAAAAGAAAATATTCTCCAACTCCCATCCCAGCTGTGTTTGCATGATAGAACATATTCCCACCCCTCCTCTGCAATCACTCTCTGCAAGCCTCTGATACCACGTCTGCCTTGACAAACCCTGCTGGAAACATGGCCATAAGCCTCTAATCTTGCGTGTCTGAGTAAGATAACTTTAAAGTTCCAGCTGACAGACATTTCTGAAAGCAGGTATTCTGAGATCAGGCAACTTGCACAATAGTTGAGAAGCTGCTGTGGGTTTCCAAAGATGCATCTGGTGCTGTCTAAATGAGAATTTACTTCTGTTTGCCTTCAGGTGCTGCACCCTTTCACCATAGTCCTCCTTCTGTGCATTTAAAATAAGCTTCTGAGCACACTGTGCAAGGACACACTGCGTTCTAATAGCACAGCTTTGTGTGTCTTAATGGCACAATCCACTCCTAACACCGACTGACTCGTACAGTAGGTAAAGCCCTTATCTGTATCACATAACATGAGGGCAAAATCTTCCATTTAGGACCTTTTTGCCTTCCTTCAGGGCTTCCAGGAACAAAAATATTTTAAAATGGTTTAAAGGGCTTGACTTCTCAAATGTATAAGGCAAGCTCAGTTTTGCTCCAAATCCAAGCACAGTGGTAGCTAGCCAGACCCTCTGAACCATCGAAGATGTTTGTTTGAACATTTGTGGGTGGTTCTATGTCAGTTGAAAATTTGAACAGTTTCCCTCCTGCTGCTCCATGGGGCTCATTTTATGAAACTTGTCAGTGTGAGCAAAGTCTATGGGTACAGAATTACTGAAAAAACTGATAAACTTATTTTTTGGAAACAAGATACATTCCAGAAAAGCATGTTCCACTTCCATACTGCTGCAGCTAAGATGGTACATATACAGACGGTTAAAATACAGAAACAAGTAAGCTTGAAACAGGGAACATTTCCTGTAGTTACTGTGGTGTTACGGCCAAATTAGAACAACATTAAGAATTTACAAATTTAATTTACAAGTTTAGAAAGCTGTTTTAATGATATTTGCAAAGTGATTTCAATTCCCTGCCTTCTCACTGAGTGAAAGCAGCAGCCACCTGACTGACAGGAGGCTCCTTCAGCTGCTGCAAATGGCAGAGGAACCGTGCAAACCCCTGCAGCACCAGGAACTCAGTTCACCGTTTCTGCTTAGCAGAGCCAGGCAGAAGACAGCGCTGCTCTTGGTGGCCACACGTATTCTTAGACATTAGCCCTCAAGAGACAAAGAAAGCCCCAACAAGCTATAAGCTGTAGCGCCTGCTTGTACTTTGCCCTTACCTCTTCCTTATTTCAGACCCAAACCAAAATGCTTTTGCTAAACACCATTTGATTAATAATCCTATAGACTTGTTATGTTAAAAGCAGGTTTTAAGAGAGGTTCTTAATTTTTAAAATACATGACAAGCCTGAACTTCACAGTTCAGAAGCAAGTACCTTACTTGCTTTTCTCCAAATAATGCAGCAAAATAAGATATCCCAGGGCCATACCTGCAGCAGTCTGCAAAAAGCTCCTCCCCACTAAACAGAAACAAGAAAAAAAACCCAGTCTGGCCCAAAGAAAAACACAGATTGAGCCCAAAGGGAAGAGGCTTTTATAGCTCAAGAAGCAGTTAGCTAATGCAACTGCCCTGAACTCCTACACACTGAATGTCACAAAAGTGATCTTTAGCTCTGGCCAGACTTTACTGCTAGCAATAAAACATTTAGCCCTTCAAGTAACTCCTCGTGTATTGACTTTTCAGGGCTGTGTTCTGAGGTCTTAAAATGACAGCTACTCCCTTCAACTAGTGCCTGTATGCAATTCCTTTCTTTTCAGATGAACACCTTTTTATACCAAATGATGTAATGTCTACTGTGCAAAAGACATGAGTACTTATCGAGTACCAGGTTCTTAGGGAAGTACAGTAAACAAAATAATTGAGTTTGTCCAAACCATAACTTTATTTTTGTTCCTGGTTACCCTAACCTTTGGGGGGGGGGGGAATTATCTAAGCAAAAGAACATCTACAACCTGTGTAACCCTCAGATAAGAGGAAAGATTATTTAACTTTTTTTTTTTTTTGCTTACTGAAGTCTCTGTCAGGAATTTCAATGAGATATTACCTGCTGGGTCACACTGGGTCAGACCGAAGTCCCACCCAGCTCAGTATCTTTCTCCCGAGTGATCAATACTGGAGGAGCATAAGATCCTCAGCACCTTTGTGACATGATGACTGGAACCACGTGCATTTTCATGGTGGGAGGGAATAACAGTGACACAGTGCACAGTGGCAATATTCTCTTTGATTTTTGCTACTTTCAGAGACTAATACAATTATGAGAAAACAAAATAAAGATGTTTGATTTAGAGAAGAGGTTGAAAGCACATGCAAGTGGGCTAAATATTTGTTTGTTTTAAGATGTGTTAGTATTTGTGCTTTGTGACATCTCTCAGAGAAACCTTGGCATAACAGATCTTAATTTGTGCCTTTGTTTCAAATTGAAGAATAAGGAGTAACATCTTATTAAATGGAAAAGCCACCTTTGTGGACTTGGGATATCAGAGCAAAATATCTTATATATCTATAAGATATCTATATCTCTTAAATATCTATATAGCAAATATATGCAGAGATATCTTAGCAAAACTCAAACAGGATTGACTAAGTTGCAGCAACGCTTCTAGTACATAGGCCACTGGCAAAGGAGTACAAAAGGTTTTCTTTCATCTGTCATTCAACTTTTACCCAGAACATTCAGTTTAAGTTGTGAGCTCAAAACGCCACTGTCATGAAGTTTCAAGTCTGGTGTAATAAGTTAATGCTGCACTCACAGTGCTACATTTGGGCTAAAATCTAGTAAGTAATCTTGGTATTAAATTTAATTTCAAATAAATGTGAAAGCTAGAGATCACTTTGGTCAAAGAGTAACTAGTATGCTGCTTCAAAGTTCTTCAAAGCAGTTTTACTTTCAAACTCAATTCAACATCTGTTCACCCAAGCCATACAGTATGGCTGAGAGGATTCCAGCTAACACTTCATTTATAAAGGCAAATTAACAGTATCTGCCTCCTCAAGGAGGACCACTCCCTCTTGGGGACTTCACTGCTGTAGTCACTTGCAGTGGGGAACTTTCAGTGAGTAACGCCACTTCCAGAGAACACAGGGGAGCTGAACTTCCACGGTTCTCACCTGCAGATTTTAATGCTCTTTCATCTTCTCACACATGCTGTGTGTTATGTAGCCTTGCACAAAACTACTCAATCTAACAGCTTTAGAACATGAGTATTTTGGAAAGACTTTTTTGTTTGATTGCTGGCATTTTGGTAATGATTAACACCTCTACAAGGACAAATTCTGAAAACCAGGACTGGTTTGGGGCAACAAATCTCATCCTTCAAAAAGTCTTTCCACGTTTTTTTTTTTTTCCTGTACCCTCATTCCCCTCAGCAAAGACTTTATCACTTGTTTCAGAAATTCAATCTAGGCTTTGCAGTATACGCGAGTATTTTTCAGTGCAGCAGGGTTGCTGATGTGATTCTTCCATCAGTGCTGTGTTTAAACATGAACCAGAAAGTCATAATAAAAACCTGCCATACTTGTTACAGTTTCTTCTTAAATACATTCCTGACCTCTTTACAAAACAGGAATGATGGCAGTGGGAAATCAGAGGGTTTGAACAGCACTGCCTCCAACTTTGCTGTATCCATCCTTTGCAGATTACACAACAGCCTGATTTGAAATGGCATGTTTGTGGGAGTTTCCAGCTGACAGTAAAATATGGGGATTTATAACAGAGATGTTCCTGACTGCTTTCAAATTTTCCTTTTTAAATGCTAACACAACATGGCACTCCATGTAACACAGGAAATGTTTACAATCTTGCTGTATCTCACAAATGTGAACAGATCATTTGCATATGGCTTAAATATTCAAGATTTTTTTGGTAAATATATACTGATGCTGGGTGAAGGCATAATTTAGAGGAGAAGCTATGGCATAACTTAGAGGGGAAGTTAGGGAAGCTTCACTGTACAGAATTAGGAAGGGCATTCTGGCATAAGATGACAGGAGAAGCAGCATGAGAGAAGCAGCAAGACGGATAGATGAAAGAAGGAAAAATAAGACTGGAATTAAGTTCTTTGAACAGATATTAATAGCACCTTTTTCACTTCCAGAACTAATCCTTGACCTTTAACGTCTACTGTGCCACTCAAATTTCCTCCATATGGTGAAAAATGTATTTCTTTTGAGATTTTGTGCATTACAGTTCATATGCACGACACATACTTGAAATATAATACTGTAATGAATACAGACTTACTGACTACATTTACCTTTATCGGTGCTACTATTAGCTCAGTAGATCTTATGTCACAAAACAAAAGTTCCACTGTGCTCGGGTATGAAAAACTTTTGTAGTGTCAGATGACTGTGCATGTGACCGGAGTAGTTACCCATGGCTGCACCACGCCAAAAAAAAGGTTACACATAATGCCAGCTCTATACTTCTGAAAGGAGAGAGAGAAGCTTCTGCTGGAATGTACGATGGCAGTTCTCCTTAATAACTTCCTACAGAAAATGTTAGACTGCTACCCTACCCAGCTGCTGTTGGTAATTTGTCATATCACTTATGAAACTCCAAATAAGTAATTGATTACAAGAGAGCTGTATGCTCTTGCAAGGCTAAACGCACAAACTAGTATTTATGGAGGCTCCTCCAGCCAATTATTTTTGGTTTTGATGAGCAGAGGCCAAGAGGAAAGTAAGATTTCCCAAACCATTTTGCCCCATACGTAAAGCTGGCCTTCTGGAACACACTTTTAAGACCCAGAGGCTCAGTTAGATATGTAAAGCATAGGTTACTTCTAGAATTCTCTGTAAATTATGGGTGAATCACATAGACAAACCTTTATTAAGGTACTTAAAACTTACACTTTTTCCCTGTGGTGATGTCAATCTGTGGTACCTAGTAGTACTCTAAAAAAGATGATCCCTCCAACTGTTGAGCTTGAAAAATGTGTTAAAAGGCATTTTGCTGATGAAGCTCAGACCCTCTCTTTTGCAAACAATTCAGTACGTATCAGCAAACTAACCTTAAATCCATGATGTTCTCAAATAACATTGCTTGTTAGTTTTGACCACTATGCAAAGACTAGAGTCCTACCAAAAGACAACATTTTCACAAACAGCCAAGTAATAACTTTATAAGTATATCCATTTCTCTGTGTGTAGATTTTTTGCTGCTCCAGATACTATCACATGAATCACTTGTAGCAAGTTTCATTTTGATGGAGTCAAGCTGTGTTCTGTGCTTTCCTCCCCTCCCCTGCCCCCTTTCACTTGGGAAGATAGTTCCCATTAGCCTGTGTCCACTCACAGACTTGAGCAATTATTGGTTTTACTCCTGCTCTACCTGAAAAACGTGGCTAAGAATGAGCTGGGTATGTATTTTATATCATGTCACTATAAATCTGAGTAAACACTTGAGTGTTTATTCAGTATATGTGCATAACAGACATCATTTGGTGCTCATGATTATTGTTATTTCTGTGCAAGTTGGAAAGAATCTGATCTAATTCAGCTGTTGGTTTGTTTTTTTTTTTTTAAGTGTAGGTTTTCCTTAGGTAGTTTTAGCTGTGTGAAAAAATATGTGTGCCTTAGGGGATATTGAACTAATAGGTCTTAGTTCTCAGTGTACCATTTTTACACTGCCAATTTCCAGAGCAGGACAGTATTTAGTAAAAGTAACGAGAAATCTAGTAACTAGGATAAATTACAATAAGAGGACAACTAGAAGTATTTTGCTACCCTACCAGTGCTTTTGTACAGCATTCCTGTCAAGGTTCCAGCCGCTATGGTGTTCAGGTCGTCTTCTGCACCTCGTGTTTTTTCAATGATGACTCCGAATGCACTGTAAAGTAGAGCTGGGAAAGAAACATATTAAAAAATCCAAGTTAAAACTCCCATCTTCTGAGACTTAGGCTTAGAATCCAGGCTCAGTGTGACTATTTAGACTGCTTCTGAAGCACAGATTTTCTGTTTATTTTAAGGAGGGGAATCCTCTGCAAAATCCCATCCTTGGTGGTTTTTTTCCAGACCTATTTTCATTTTACAGATACTTTTTCTTTCTCTAGCTATAGTTTGGTTACAAAGTAGTATTCTTCATAACATCTAGTACTGCCTCAAAGACATGATAAATATGCTATATAAAGCCCTGACTGAAGTTTAAGCCCACTTGGCTACTTCAAATTTATTTACAAAAACTTTTGAGGGCTTAACTTTATACTGGCAGGCTTTATACTATCTTTCATGGATGGCATGAAACTCAACTCAACAGTTTGAGACAGAAAACTGTTGCCTATATGCCACTGAAATGAAATGCAAGTTAGCATTCAGATCACATTATCAGGGGCTGGAGTGCAATGGGCAATATTTCCCTTATGACTATTTACAGCTGCTCTACCTCTGTCCTGGAAAGGGTTAGAAAGAGAAATGCACAGGCTTTTAGTATGGATGCATATATAATCTATGTATTTTGATGAAGGGAGAAGGCACCCCCATCCTCACCCCTCCTGGTATGATTGTATTTCGTGCTGACAAACAACAGTAGAGTATGTCATCATTTTAAAGTGATAAAGATACTATGCCACTGTAATTCATCCTTTGTCCTCCAAGAATTTAAAGTCTTTACTTCTGCGAAAAAGCATATAAATCCTTCACAAGCAACCATATTAATGCTGCTGAATTGAACAGTAGCATATTTCTCCATTCAGCATAGGCAATGGTATTTTACCTTGTCTTTAGCAGCATGTGGTATTAACAGCGAGGGGAAAGAAAAGCTGAATTCAGTAATACTTAAAAAAAATAGACAGATGTTACTACCTCTGTTCAGGAATAGAATGACAAAAATTGTCAGTGACAAAAGGAATCTTTGAGGTGCACAAGTAAGATGCAAAAATACTTCAGCTCCTTGAAAGGAACTTCTCTGGTATCTAGGACAAGGCAGAGCTATCCAAAAAATATCAAGTTTGGTTTAACTTTGACTTGGGAGGTCATATTTTCATAAGAAAAATAATAATTTGGTACTGGAATGCACAAACATTTTCTTGAGTAATCTTTCTTCAAACACAGCTGAAAAAACCTGTTAATGTGTCACTTAACTTGGAACCTTGAACTGCAGTGTGCCTGCATCTCTGTTTTCAGATATTTTGATTAGATTTGGAATAAAAAATAAGAAAAAAAGAAAAAAAAAAAACCCCACAAAAAAACCCCATCTCACCAGAAAACTCACTAGGCAATATGCATCTCTTATGAAAAGTGACCTTCTAACTGCAGTTCAGAATCCCATCTCTAACTATGGCCTCTATAAAAGCCTTAAAGCTGATGCATTGAATTAAATGGCAAGCTAATGTACTCTTTAGAAATAAGACTGAACCAAAATGCCATAAATGCAACTTAGCCTATGCTTGGATGCATTTTCCAAAATTCAAACAAATGTAAACTGGGTTATAACACGATGTAATCTCTGTTTTCAATATTGCTAATTCTTCTTCTATTACCACTCTGTGGGAAAATGAGTTCCATTATTAATAGACATCAAAATAATTTCATCAGTTTTGGATTTCTCCTTTGAAAGCAACTGAGCATCCTTTGGTCATTTAGGAATGGGGGGGGAGAAGCCAAAGAGCTTGTATCCTCTAGGGCATCGGTTATTATCAATTATTCCACTGACTTTTATGAAACCATCTGAAGTTGTTTTTATGAGGCAACTGATGTGATTTTATTTCCCAAGCCTTTCCCTCACCAAACCTTGGTTCGCAGAAGTTTCTTTCTCATACATCAGGCTTTTGATAATTTTCTTTTTCATATTTTCTAACTGGTATCAGTTACAAGCAATGTTTAGATTTAAAGTGGGTGGTATCATACAGGATTTTTCTAGCTAAGCTACCATCAAAAAAGAATAAATCTGCACAGTCACTATCATATTTCTTCTACAGATAAACATTTTGTTCATTCTTTAAGTGGAAAGAGACATCAGGCAGTTGCTCACATGACCACTGAGTCTCTTAAGTTATTAAAGTTATTTCAGAAGTATTCAATTACATATTTTGCCTTATGTTGTGAATTGACTGGAATTTATTAAGAAGTAAGCATCATCTGTAATTTTCAGTTATTCTTGTTACTCCACAGCTAGAGCTCTCGTTTGTAATACACTAAAAATTTTGGGGTTTAATTACAGGCTCTTGGCTACTTATGCTTCAAATCATATTTTAGCCTTTAATTTCCTTTTCAGTGTCTACTGAAATGCCCTAATGTCCTAAATAAAAAAAAACGGCAGTTTTTCCTGATGGATTCAATAATGAAAATCTAGACAACAAACTTTCCCATTAAACAGTTACATCTTTACATTGTTTTCCCTACAAAATAGGGGGTTTACTTACCCAGAGATCCCAGAGTGTTAGCCCATAACGCTCCTTGCCTTGTCACCATATTTAGAATTCTATAAAGGAGTTAAAAAAGTATTAAAACTTTTAGCACTCTGTGTTTGCATTGAGGCAGTGTTTATGATAGTACGTGTAGTGTGTTTACACTATAGATTCAACTAATAAAACTGGAATAATGAACCAAAAGCCCTTCAAAACAGTAAGGAAAAGCCCACATCTTGGTAATATATAATCCCCTCTGTCACATACTACAAATAGCAATGCAGGCAATACCAAGGGCAAATATTTAGTCCTGTCAAGTCCTAAGAAAATCTTTCTCTCAAGTGAAACTTGACTCTTACCAATAATGTAGTTACTTCCCTTCAAATGACTTTCTAACCCTAGCTGATAAACGTTCCTTACGTGGTGTCTGCACGTAGCTACTAAGAAATGACTGATACACTTACGCTGACTTAACTGGGCAAAAGACCTCCAAGAAAGCTTGAGTGCTCTTCTAGAAGGTGCGAACACCACAGGGACCGTGTGTCAAGCAGCACGGTGAGGCCTGCGCAAATGGTGTGGGTATTAAAAGCAAGTCTGAACTAAATTGAGTCAGGAAGAAAAGAGGCCATCTTCTGCACTTCCATTTGTCAGACTTGGCAATCAACCAAAGGTATAGTACCCTGAGTGTTTCTGTCTGTATGCTTCCAGACTAGCACTAAAGAGGGAAAGCAAATCTTCAGCGCGCTCTCAGGGAAGCACAATGCCACTTCTTTTTGGCAGCAGCTGTCTCCAGAACGGTGACAACCTGAGCCAGAAGAAATGACTGATCTTTATCTTCCAGCAGTGTAACACTATCACAGGCACAGTACTGCTCTGGACAGCTGACTACCACTGGAACTTAGTTTATTATTTAAAGCAATGAAAGTGTCACAAATTATGTTTCTTCTGATTTGATTTCGTTTTCTACTACTTTACCTTTTTTTTTTATAATTTTCACTAGGAGACATGGGCCATTACTAAATATGGTTAGGCAATGAACTAAACAATAAGGGAAAACTTCATTTTGAAACGAGGAAAAAAAAAAAATCCTGAAGGCTAGGGTATCAACAATCTCCCCCCTAGTTACAACCGCCACTCCCATTTTGTTAACATTACATCCATTCTGAATTGAGGAGAAAATTCATAATTTTAATAACTATGGCATATGGTGAGATATTTGATGACAGGGAATTAACAGCAAAATTCAAATTCATTTTAAAAAATTAAAGTATTTGTATACATTAAGGATCAATTTGAAGGAAATCTAGCTAGGCAAGTCTCTTTCCTGCACCTAATTAGGAAAACATGGAACTTAATACACTGTTTCAAGGTGGTGACCTTCAGCAGGCCTTTTCCCTTGAAGGGCAAGGACTAACAGCAGCCTGTGCACTGACTGCCACCTGCTGGGCTTGACCCAGCAAGGTTTGCATGTAACATGTTTTTGTCTTACCTGGCTCATTCTGAATATATAAAACACAATTCTATTCATCTAGAACATTATGGAAGAGTCATAATGATAGTGGGGAATATTTTGATTCTAACTCTAGAGATGGTGAAGAAGGGGATGAAGAACACAGAAACAGAAATTTTAAAAGGAGCACAGCCAGTACAAACGGTACTAGGAAATACTAGATTCCTCTAAAATTCCCTTTTTCCAAAGTATTGTGGGAGTGAAAATGATTTCCCCCAGTTATTCCACTCCTCTAGTTTCCTATGTCTCCTTCACAGGCACTTTAGTTTAAACATAACTAGAAGAAAACTTCCAATAATTCTAGAAGGAGAAGCATGCTGAGGGGGAAAAAATGTGCTCCTATCTCTACTGTGTTCATTCAAACAGCTAGGTAAGGTGAAAACATGGGAATGCCATGGGTGTTTGTGGATGGTGTAATCCACAACAACTTCCATGCAACACTTGATTGGCAGCACGCACCAAGGTCGTCCCTAATGCAAATCCAGGCAGGCCCAGCTTCTGCATTTAAATCTCTTCCTGGTTTTGAAAAGTTCAGGATAGAACTGAGAACTTGCTCTCAGAGAAGGGACAGCAACAAACAGCTAAGCAAACAGCTGCTCTGGGAATATTTCAACATATAAAACTACTGGTCTGACTTTGAAGTAGATTTCTAGTACGTATTAAAGTAGTAATTTATTCTCAAATATTTAAAGTAAGTCAGAGGACATACCAATACTGAATGAAAAGCAAGAAGCTGGAATTGAACATCATTATAACTAAAAACATTTCATAACTTGATAAACACTGACTGTCATTTGTCCCCACTAAAGGCATAAAAATACATTTATCTTTGCAGTATATTTAGGTCTAACCTTGTACAAGCTGGAAGAAACAACTCTGTCACTAAAGTGTACTTTTTTGGGGAGATTAAACACTTACTGTACATTTCTAGGTTTTGACCACACCATATTCTGCGTCTCCTTCAAGCCAAGTCGCAAACCATTCAGCGCACCAAATGCTGCCCCTAGTTAGCATAATATCAGTTATTACTTTTTAAGAAGAAAAAAGAAACAATACTAGAAGCAAATACTGAGAATAGACTTCAGTGTATAGACTGAAGTGAAATAGCTGTTTACGTAAGACTAGATGGCAGAACAAGACATTTACAATCTCGTCAATTACTGTAGTACATAGGCGTTACCTGGGCAGCTGGGAAAAGTGAAAAACACAACTACCCACCTGTCATACAACATCCTCCAATGGTAAAAAAGGCCAGCTCAAATCTGCCTCGAGTTTTGTTGGCTCCTGTGGGCAAAATAAACTCATCTGTGTCCTGAGGGAAAACAAAACAAACACACACTTTTGTATTTTTCAAGGGTAGGTGCTTCAAAGTGTAGGCCATAATTAATTTTTTCTTTAATCCATACAACAAACTAAGGAAAAGACAAACACTGTTTCTGGAAAACCGTTGTCTACACTAGGACAGAGATAGAATATACTATGTATATACTTTAGTACAAATGAAAAAAGACTTGAAAATCTGACAGATTTTTTGTTTGCCCTAGCTGTCCTAACCTTTTATATTAGGCAGCCAAGCAACTTGTGTTGTGTGGGTTGTTATTAGTTTGTTTGCTTTTAAATGACTATTTGCTTAATTATTTACTACATCTTGCAGCAGGCAATGCAAGACTCGCTGCCCTCTAAAAACCTTCCTGTTGTCTGATTACACAGCACTGTTTCTTCACTAAGTGCCCTATACAGATGCAGTAGCGCATTAAGGTTTCCCACTATTCTGACACAAAAACTGCCTTATTTCCTTGCACTGAAATAAGTGACCTACTTTGAAGACGTGAAAAAAGCAAGGAATAGATGCAAAACTAGTGATGATCAGGCATGAAATATGTGACCTTGGTAGTTTTTTGCTTGTGCATTTTTCTCCTACAGGAGAACAGGCTTGTGTTCTCATAGATCAGATTGGTGTAAAAAGCTAGAGAAAATGAGCTGGTGGCTAGCATGTGCACAAGGTGGGCCAAAGCACTTCTTCAAGCACTTCACATGCTCTGGGTGGTCCTGCTTTAGCAGGGGAGTTGGACTAGATGATCTCTATGGTCCCTTCCAACTCTAAAAAATTCAGTGAAATTCAATATAAGACGCTGGCAAGATGCACACGTGTTGATAAGATGCTAAAGCAGTAAGATCTCTATGCTTCTGTGCTTTCCAGTCATAGTACTCCTATTTAATTGATGTATATATATATATGACTGCAACAACTTCAGACCCAAGTAATTGCATTCTAAGAGGTTTTCTTAGTCCATACTTGCCGCTGAACGTGGATGGCAATAGAGGAAAAAAATACGCAGCTCCTAAAATTTTGTGAATACTTTATCAATAAACTGAAATCATAATATGGTTTTTATCTTCCCTGTAACTAGATATTTGGAGAAATTCAGTGTGTACACTAGTTAGCAGTTTCTAACAGTCTGTCCAAAAAGTGAAGATGAACCAGTCACTGTCTGTATATAATCCCTATGCTTCTATACAGAGAACCTAGGAAGCCCATCCCCTAGGTTTCTGGCAAAGGCTGGCATGCTATTTTATAATGCAGACCTGCTGAAGGTAACAAAAGCATTCCAGAAAACACATTGTTTTGTGCCTGCATTAATGAACTAACAAAGAAAGTGCGTTTTAAGGTCATGAGTACCATAGTACTATTCATTATTGAGGGAAGGCCAGGATCAAAATGTAATATTCTCAACTATAAGGCTGACTTTCCCTCTGCATTCTGAAAGCAAATGGATGGTCTATAAATACAGGAAACCCTCACCCCTCCATTCACACCTACACAGGCCAACCAATTTTAAAGGCTAATAATTTAAGTTGTATTTTAAAATATCAGCTATGTCCTTTTCCTTGAATTTTTAGAATCACAGAATGGTTAAGGTTGTGAGGACCTGCAGAGACCTTTTAGTGCAACCCCCCTGCTCAAAGCAGGGTCAGCTAGTGCTGGTTGCTCAGGGCCGTACTTGGGTTTTGCACATCTCCAAGGACAGAGACCCCACAGTTTGTTGGGGCAACTTGTTCACATGAAAAAGAAGTATTTCTCGCATTTAAATGGAATTCCCTTTTATTTCAATGTACTTGCTAAACATAAAGAGCAGTGAAGTGTTACAACCCAAACTGGAGCCTCTTGTGTTATGTCAATAGGTATTTTTAGAACTGTTTCATAAGTTACTCAAGACACTAGTGCCAATGCTTTCTTTTAAAGCAAGATATTTTTCTTTATTAGTATACACACATTTGTTCCAAAACCCCACATTTTTAACACCAACGTGTTCCCAGATATACTGTACTAACTAAATAAGTTAGAGGCTATTTTAGGAAGAGGTTAAATAATCACTTAGGATTTTTCTGACCACTCAACAACAGCAGGCAAGATAATCGTGCCAGTGAATCCACTTCACACAGAGGCACATCTCCAGTTTTCTACCATTATGGGAATGTTATGTTGTAATCTTGACTACAACAACTTCTAGAGAAAGAGAAATATAAAAAACAGCCCCCAAAACTGCATTCAGAGCCTTCCACTTACAAAAGTAGTAGCAACCTAGTGTACCATGAAACAAAAGGCACGCAGACTAGCAGATACAACTGCTGACCTTCAGTACTAATTCTGCAAAATTTAATGTTCTCAGGTATTTTCTATATATTTATATATATGTGGCTTATATTAACTTAATAAAATCATTATTGGATTAACTTAAACCTTTTCAGCTCTATTTAATATTGATGAGAAGGGAAAACATTACAGAATTTTAAATTATTTTATTTTCCTAGCCTATGGGCCATCATGTTATGTTAACTAATATTAAGCTGTTTAAGTACGATAACTACGTTATTCTGTCGAAAAAAAATGGAAAACTCTATTTCATGATGGTTTCCCTTCAGCTGGGAAAGCACGTAAGGAAAGTGGTGTGAAATTTGCTGCTGCTGTGATGACAGCACAAATGATGACAAAGCCTGTGTCCTATGTGGGGTTTGGCTGAACACCTCTGTAAATCCATCGACTTCATCACAGGCAGAAACTAATCCTTCAAAAGACTGGAGAGTTTCTGGCTGCTCTTACTGATTGAAGGGGCTCAGAGAAGGGTATGACAAATGCCAGAACTCGTGCAAGGGTGTGAGGGGCAGTATGCCTCGGCGTAGGGAGGAAGACCTCCTCTCTTCAATAACGATGTGCTTATATTGATATAACAGCCTTACTTATTTTCTGTACTAAAACTGGTTTTCTTCTCCTAGGTTACCGTAGACCTACAAGCTTTTATTAGGTAGAATACTGGAAAAAATCGTTCCTTTCAACTGTTCATCAGTTCAAGACTTCAGTACGCACGGCACAGCACTGCAGGAATTTTGAGGTCTTCACATATGACCACACAAACAATGGAATCGAATTCAACACAATAAAAAAAAAGCCGCCTTCTCACCTGTACTAGATACCTGGGGTCCAAGTTTAAATACGGGGACAAAGGGCTCATTCCGGTTACTGAAAGGAAAAAAAATAACAATAGAACACTTTAACACCAATTTCCCTAGTTACAGTTTCACACCCAGTAAGTGAAAAAGGGGCCAGACCTCGTGCGTGGAAGAGGTGAAAATTCTGCCGTTAAGTTGCACAACTGATTAAAACACGCACTGACACACAGGCGCGTTTTCAGGAAGCGGACAGGAGCAGCACGGATGGGAGGGAAGCGACATCTCTGTAACGGCACGCCGAGGGCCTGGCTGTGGCGGAGGCTGCCTCCCTCCTTCCCTTCTCC
>JAHREE010000128.1:5791089-5979444 GCA_033628505.1 Tringa tobata
CCGCGTCGCTGCTGCGCTCCCGTTGGCCTGGTACGCTGCAGGGCGGGCAGCGGTAAGTGGCAAGAGGCACGTAGCCTGCCCGGAGCCGGCCTGCAGTGTCGGGCTCGCATCGGCCCGAACTTGGCTTCCCGCACCCAGCGTGTCCCGGGTACCCGAGCCCGGAGGGGTGGGCTCTGTGCGTTCCTGCCCTTTGGAGACGGCTGTGGGTGCGGGATCGTTACCCTGTCGCTGTGCCTGATTCTCCACAAACTTTCAGTAACACGCAACCGTCCAACGCCGCTAAAGGTAGCGTGTTTCCTATGTGCCAGAAAAGAACGCTTGCTGCAAGAGAAGTGAGGTTGGTGAGGAATTGTGCCAGGCCATGGCGACAGGGAGAGCTAAGGGTAATGACAGGAGCCCTGGTGGGCATGTGGCTGCAGGCCTGGGGCGTCCCTCCTGCTGTGCAACAAAGCTATGTAGAAAAAGTTCCCACGTGACTTCCTTAGGTTATTTTTATTTGGAGATAATGCTGTCAAAATAAAAATTTGATGCACGATAAAGTGTCTATTTCAGGAATAGAAAGAATGCAGAGAAGGGAAAAAAAAAAAACCCCAAACCTAAAAGATTTGCTATGGTTGATGAGTTAAACCTTGGTAGCCAGTAACTAAGAGGCAACTTCGAGTAGATAATAGCTGGAATTGATATGTATGCATTCCTACAGAGTGATGTGTAAGGATCTTCTAAAAATTCAGTTGTTTTCCTCAGTGGTAGATTTCAGGGGATGGTTGGTTTTTGGGTAATCTTGAATAGAAATTTAGAGACCACAAAAGACTGGGTTTACTGTTTGCACTGGATGTAAGCATATGTCATTTTTTTTGTTGCCTCATGTTTTTATTACCTTATCTGTAGCAAAAAGAGACATTTGGAGTATTAAAGAAAAATGACGTGTTATGTTGATTGTAGGGCTTAAATGGCTAATCAGATGTGAAAGTTCAGACCAAGGTCATATGTATTCTGGTGCTGCTGCTATCATTTCTACTTATTGTGCTAGTTAATAGGTATTCCTTCCTCAACACAAGTTTATACCTCCAGAGGTAGTCAGCTGCCTTCAAAGAGATTTATTTGTCCTATGTTTTAACATGCCTCTCCAAATTTTTTCCAGCTGCTTCTTTCTGCTTTCCTGTAGGCAATTTGGGTTAACGCTTCAAATATAAAAAAGTGGAATTTGGTAAACAGAATGACTAATATACTTCAGTTTTAATGAATATTTAGAAATATAAATCTTTTAGTTCATAAAATCCATCAAGCTCTTTTTTTTTTCTTCTGAGTGGGGTGATGCTGAGCATTTGTTGAAAAATTGAGTGGCCGAGCATGGCACAAGATTCCTTGTGCTTGTGTAATCTACGTACAGCTTGGTCTTAATCCCTGGTGACCTAGTCATATGATGGCAACTTTGCACTATTGTTTGGGCTGGTTCAGAAGAACTTAAAATGATTTAAACATTTTTTTTTTTTTTTGAGATTATGTTTTCATAATGTTTTCTGTACTTTTGATGAGGATATTTGATAACCAGCTGTGGAAACTGAACTGAAACTGAACTGAAAAAACCCTTCTTATACTACTGAAGATGAGTTTCTAATTGTGAAATAACTGCTTTGAGGTGTTTCTCCCTATTCCCCTCCCAAGTCCCAAGTCTTTACATAATTAGTTCGTGTACTGCTGTTCTCTTGAAAGCTTGTCTGAACTGCAACATCACAGAGAGAAGAGTGATCATGTCCACTAGAGTTCTGTTGTTGGCAGTAAATCTGAAAAAATTCTGTCCTTCACATTTTGTTGCTGTTTAGGGGGGTGAGCACTGGTAGGCTTTACAAATAGTTTATGGATGGAGAAGAAAAGAAAAGGTTCTTTTCTCAGCACTTTTCTAATGTGTACAGTCTTTACATTAAGCCTCATGTTTCACAGTATGCTACATATGAATGAGGTTCTTGGCTGGGTCTTCGAAGGTGCCTTGTTAGTGTTTTGTTTGTTTGTTTTAAGCTATGTCATGTTACTTCTTCATTGCAAAGTTCAGCAGAAACCTTTCAAGGTTCACTGTGGTAGTGATTAAAGGTGATAATCAGAGCTGGAAAGTTCAAGTTGTTTGTGTTTTGTTTTTGTTTTTTTTATTGAATCTAGAGATTTACTGTATGTTTTTAATCATATTATAAAAAATGTTGGATGAACAAAAGCCACCACACACCAAGCCTGACATTGTAAAGAATATTACAGAAGCTACAGCTGCTGACTGATACAAATTAAATATTCCATCACATAATAGTGTTAGTGTCTGGATGCTCCCTGTAGTACAGATGATAATGAGGACTTAATTGAGGAGGGTTTGTTTTTTTTTTTTCATCCAGTGCAAATTATCTTATTCATATGCAATCATGTTGCAGTTTTGTCATGTTTCATGTAATAATGTAGTGAACTGGTTTTGGTTTTTTTTTTTCAGTTTGTAAACAACGGACAATTACCACTTGGTTGGAGAATAAAGGACCCAAGACAACTGAGTCCAAAAGGTAAGATGTACATTGTATGTATGCAAATGTGTGCTCTTTGAGGGGGCCTGTGGGCGGCTCAAAGTGCAGGTTGCCAGTACAGCTAGCTACTGAAAAATACACAACCTCATTTCTGCTGCTTTCCTTAACGTGGCACATCCTCTTGAGTATAAGTAACTGACAGACTTTCACTGCAAAAAGCTAACTAGTTCCCCATCCCTACCCTCTAGCTTCCTAAACCCAAACTTTCTTGCGGATTTAGCTTCTTGAAGCACCTCACTGTTTAGGTGAATAAGTATTGTTGCTCTTGCAAAGGAAAAGATGGGAACTTGCAGCAAGGGAAGTCAAAGTGGGACTGCTGCTTCCTGGGGCAGCCAACTGGTAGATTGAGTTAGCTGTCGTATCAGACTGTGTCCTTAGTCAACGGCTCTGCTTTTAATTTTTGTTTAATGTAGGGCAGTAACAGTTACAGATTTTGACTGATGGTCATGCATTCGACTCACAGTTCTGTTAATTTGCAGACAAAAGTCTGTTTTGGTTTGTCTGATTGGACTGTGATTGTAGTATAAGCCTGTGCCACTTGATTTCATTTGGACCAGTATTTACAGCTGCTCAAACATGCATTCAGGTTATTTTGTGAGAGATGTTACAAAAGTTTTGCTGCTGAATGGCACCAGGTAAAGTTTGATATTTTCTGCTAATGTAGTCTGTCTGAAGTAATGTTTGTAAGGCAGCGTTAAAATTAAACTCTTAGGAGTTTAACTACCTGGTGCAGAGGAATGTCAGATATTATTTTTCTATAACTGCAATTGTAAATGTGCTGGTTTATTTTTCCTTGATATTTGTTAATAAATAGAAATTGAAGTCCATAGCAGTGCTAAGATAGCTAGGAAAACTTGTGATAATGATTAATGCAGAAGTACATAGGGCTTAATTACAGGCTTATAGGTTGCAATAAAGCAAAGATGTTGAGAGGATGCTCAGGGAGGGAATGAATTTATTTTTATTTATTTATTTTTTTAAGATTCCCTTTAGACTATTGCTTCTATATGGCCTCCTCCAGCCTCGCCGACAGATTACAGTTTTAAGCAGGAGGTTAGTTGTGTAAACACTTCATAGGCCCTATTGCACAGTGTGCCTATGTGCCACAGTTTTAATTTATTTGAGTTTGAACATTATCTTTGTGTTAATTTTGATTTCTTATCCTAAGTTGACAGTAGATGTTGTCAATATATTTAAACAGTCATTTATTGAGATGGCAATAGTAACTTTCGTTTTTATTCATCAAAATTTTCAGTGCAGGAACAAATGCATAGATGAAGATGGGGAGTTAAATTATCTAATGTAACCCCCTCTAAAATGCTTTTGTTTTCAAATAATCTTCCTATGGATGAAGTTCCGAGCTGTCATCAGCTGTGCCAAGCCCCTTTATTGATTTGTACTGTTTAGAGCAATATATTCACCAAGACTAGTCAGGTTTTTTTAATATTCATCTGGTGTCTAAGTATTTTTCTTTATCAATACACTGATGCAGATATCAGTATGTAAGTGTGAAATGACTTTCCATTGTCCTCTTGAAAAGTTTCATCTCCTCATGCAAAACTCACTTTGTTTCCCTGTGGAACTGTTAGGACACATTTCTTTGTGTGAGACAACACAGGACGAATTTGGTTATTTTTCTCTTTAAAAATAATAATTGATTTAATGTGTCTTATCATTTTAATTATCAGTTCTAAATATATTTTACTCTTATGCTTTTGTATCGTGACTTTTTAGAAGAGTCCTGGGCTGCTTATAAAAGTAAGGAAGTTCTAGGATGTTTTTGAGACTATGGGCTACTGTGTCCTGCTCTTCTTAAAGATGAATTTACAGCTTTGAGGGAATGGTTACAAAACTATTGATTTCCTTGCTGACTGTATTTAACTGATTAAAATTAAAGTTGAGGAGTTTATTATGACATCTAACTTTTTTAATTGGAAAAACCTACCCCTACATAATAGCTTAATACCATTTAGATTTGAAAATAAGGGTAATGAACTGCTGGAATAGATTTCAAAGGTAAGCAACTGATTCATCATCCTTTGGAGTCTCTAAATGGAAATAGGTTGTTACTGAGCTGCGTTACCCAGTGCGGTAAAACTTGTTGATCCTGGTAGTGCTCACTTACAAAGTATAATGGGTAGAGTTCTGTAGTTTCTATTGTATGTTTATAATAATTTTATTTAAAAAAGTAATATATACAGAAATTTCATTTGGAGAAAAGACATTAAATTGCCTTACTTCTCTTCCACAGCTTACATAGCAAAATTAATAATACTGAAGCAAATCCCAAGATGACTTCCATTAAAAAAGAGAACTTTTGCGAGCATGATGTGAAAAAGCTGGAGAATATCTGTCAGCAAAATTATTCAAAAATATCTGTGGAAGTTGGTGCAAAGCATGTAAATTTGCCTCAGACGGGCAGCATGTGTAACTGGGAGGCTGAGGACAAAGATCCAGTCTTGGACACAGAGCCTGCGAAGGGGACGCAGTCTGGAGACCTCTTTAAAAACGCCAACATCGATCAGATGCACAAAACCGGCAAGCAATCTCAGAGGGGCTGTGAAGAAAGCAGTGACAATTGGACTCAGAGGAAATTATCATCAGGCCACTCTTTGAAAATGGGAAGTACAAAACTTTCTTCAAAAGACACTGAGACAGATGGACAAGCGGCTTCCTGTGAATCGCAGGAGCTGAAGAGTTGCAATTCTGTCTGTTTAATGGGTGAACAAGAAGAAGGGGATGTAGTTCCGGAAAGTCCACTTTCAGATGCTGGTGGTGATGCTTGTGTATCTGATCTTGGAGGTCCTGGGAAACTGAGCAAACGTCAGAGTAGTTCAGGGGATTCACCTGCTTTTGAGAAAGAAAGTGAGCCAGAGTCACCAATGGATGTAGATAATTCTAAAAATAGCTGTCATGGGTCAGAGGCTGATGAAGAAACAAGTCCGTTTCTTGATGAGCGAGAGGAGATTAATATGTCAAAATCCATAAACAAATCTTTTAGAATTCAATATGGGGATGCTGAACTGGAGTCAAGAAAGTCACGTTTTTCTGCCAAGGGCTGTGAAAGCTTTGAGGAAGTAGATAATTCTGTTAAAGAGGACAGTCTGCATACGAAGTCACCTGGGATCTATCCTGCTCCATCATCAGAAAGCAAAATTGCAAAACAGGGTGTGAAGAGAGACTCCAAAATCACCTCTCACTTCATGAGGATACCTAAGATTGAGGAGAAAAGGTAGCATTCTGTCTGCCTCATCTGTTTTTTCATGCTCTAAAATTTCCTCTTTGGTGATAGCACTTTGGAGGCTGGATTGTATAAAGGGTTTTGAAAAACATATGTTAAGACATGAAGACAACTTTGATGTACAAAGCATCAGTGCTACTGATGCTTTGATTGAAATAGACATAAGAAACTTTTGAAAGCAGTTGTAGAGATGTGTGTGAGGGGTCTTCCGGGTGTTTTTTGGCTTGATTTGTAATTTGGGAGAGAAGGACTGGTGTTTACATACTGCAGCAATGGAAATGGAAACCCTGAGCATGACCCAGGACTCTGTATGCTAGATGTTGTGTAAGGACAAAAGGATAATCCCTGCTCTGAAGAGCTTAGATTTCAGTGGGAGCTGAGAAAGTGAATAAAAACAAAGGAGCAAGCAGAAACAAGAGGACTGTCTATGTTGGTGTAGTAAGCAATTATCTCAGTAGACTTGAGTCCTGAAAGTAGGGTAAGAAAGTAGTTTTGCACATCTTTACTGGGAGGTCCTTTCTGGATGTGAGGAGCAGCACAAACCATGCCTTTCAAGGAATTGAAGAAGAGGGTGACGGAACATGGCTAGCTAGCAGTGGGAGCTTGCATTTGAGATATCTTAGGAGATGAGTAGGCTGAGAGTGGATTTGGAAAACAAAAAAAATAAAGGTGGTTATTAGGAAAAATGCATAGATGAAGAATTTGCTAAAAGAAGTACGGAGAAGGGGGTGATAAAGTTTAAAATGATGGGTTTAGAGAGTACTCTTTTCACTAATTTAAATGAATTGTTGCTGTAGCAAAGCAGCAGAGGTTGAGGCTTGTGTTTGTCAGTACTAGAGCATCGGGTGTTACAGTAAGCCCATGTTTGGGAAGGGAAACTCATGCAAAGGTTTTGCTGTGTGGCTAGATGGGAACCCTAGCAGTGCTTTACAGAATCATTGGTAACGTAGAGTATGAGGCTGTAGAGATTTTTTTTTTTCCTTCTTCTTTTTGGGACCTAAACAAAATGATGTGAAGGTTATAAACCTTAGTGCCAGGCAAAATAGTGGTATTGTCTAGAGCGCTTAAGAAGGTGAATAGAAAACCTTAAAAGCTTTTCTCCTGGTTTTCATTAGATGAGGTCTACAGCAGATGATAGAGTGGCCCAGATCTTAACTGGCGGAGAAAGAAGCAGTAGTGTGTCAAACAGGTTTCAGTCATCAGTAACGTGAATTATCCTTTGGCTCTCAGATGAGCACGGTGGGCCTTTACCTCATGCCGATGTGGCTACACCGTTTGCATGCCATCAGCCAGGTTGAAGGCATTGTCTGCACCTGAAGATGCTGGCATGTGCATAGACCCAGCGAACAGGTTGGGCAACATCTTTGTCCAAGGGTGGAGTAAGTTAGCTAAGGGGAATTTAGAGGCCTAAACAGTACCTCAAAGTGTAGGCTTTTAACTTGTTTTGCATTTTACTCTGAGAACTTTCTCCTGCATGAGAAACATCTGGTATGTTACATCAAATGTACAGCAGGTTGAGATTTTTCTTCCCAAATATATCGCAGATCATTAAAGAGGATTAGTTCATCTGCTCTTGCATATATTTGAATTTTGCAAGTGTTTTTTGGATTACTCTCAAATTTCTACTTCCACTGCAAGTATTGTATGCCTGGCATGAGAAGTGCAACCCTAGTGAGAAAGGGTGATTAAGAAAGTTATCTTTTAGTCTGAAGGAGTATGTGCATCTGTGCGTGCACATGTTTGCTTTTTGACCATTGAGAAGGGGCTACAGAGGGTGTCCTGAGAAACGCAGCCCAATGAGTCTGTCTCCTGTCCCTGGATAAACAGATCCTGTTGGGAAAGAGCATGACTCTGCGGAGGAGGACCCTGCCTTGCTAACATATTGCAGTTCTGCGAAGGTGTCTGTGAGCCTGTAGAGTGTTTTGGTAGACATCGTGTACTTGCCTGTGTTGGGAAGGAGGAGGAGGTTGGTGATGGTGGGAGTTTCCCCAAAACAGAGCTTTGGCTTGGGGCCACAGCACAGGCAAGCACATAAACTAACTCAGATGTAAATGTAACCCTGGAGTGGAAGTTTGTGTATTTGCCTACCAGATTTTTCAGTGGAAATAAAATGTTTCAACCTTTTTTTTTTTTTATTCTAACAGCAGAAAAGAAAAGTGTGAATTCAAACCCCAGAGGCCAGGAAGGAAGATTCCTAAATATATGCCACCTCCTCTTCCGACTAATAAGAAATGGTTTGGGACACCGATTGAAGAGATGAGAAGAATGCCGATGTGTGCGCCCCGTCTCCCTCATCTGCGACCCTCAGCCAATCATACAGTCACCGTCAGAGTACGATCATTCAGTGGATTACCTAAAATCAAATTTCTTACTGAAATGTTCGATACTATGAAATGCCAAATGTTAGTCCTACAGTATTAGCAGGTTGTGGAAATCGGTCTTTGCTGTTCCTTGCAAGCAGACTGGGGCAACTGATTTTCCTGAAAATTGACTTTTCTGGTGTGCAGAATTAGGATATTAAAATCCAGAAGAAATGTAATTATGGTTTTACTGCCTCGGGCTTGTTAGGGGCAAGTATTTTTCTTTTGCGTAGGGGTGTGTGTACTTCCTTGACTGAGTTTTAAATGTGAGAATTTGAATACATCTGCAAGTAAAATTTGTACTTCAATATTTTCATGTTATGCTTTCATTTTAGTATTCTGGTTTAGGTTCAAGGTACACAAAAGGCTCAAAATATTCAAGATAAGAAAAGCAAAAAGAATGAAGAGGAATTTCTAGCAACTTTACCGCTGTATTTTAGATCAAATCTGATGCATTTGCCTTTAATCCTTTGGAGTAGTACGCACTCAAAAAACATGTGACCAGAAACCTGTAGGGTCATGAATAAATCCAAAACAAAAGAAAAGCATGTTAAGTTTTAATGCAAGTTGTGTGGGAATCAGTGCTGCCAGAAGGCTTTCTAGCAGATTAGATACTTAAATTCATAAATGAGGAAGTATTTAGCTCATAATTGGACGTAAAATAATTGCATTGATTACCTTTATGTCAGTGTATTTCAAGAGGTCAAACGATAAGGTGGTGTTCTTTTCAGCAAGTGTAACGTAAGAGTAACAGATGGGATTTTTTTTTTAACTGACTGTCCATCATGTGGTTGGTTTGTAGCTTTCCCAAATCCAAAATAGGGTGGCTGTAGATGAGAGCTTTTTTTCACTGTGTTTTTGCTTACTTCTTATTTCTTCCATTTAAAAACTTGAAAGTAGAGTCTGAGCTTTTTCCCTTCTCCTTCTGCATTGCAGGTAGATCTCCTAAGGGAAGGAGAGGTGCCTAAACCTTTTCCAACTCACTACAAAGATCTGTGGGACAACAAACATGTTAAAATGCCCTGCTCAGAACAAAATCTATACCCTGTAGAGGATGAGGTAAGATAAAGTATTTACACTTGTGTAACAAAATAAATTTTGTTTACATTTAGATAAGTTTTCGGTTTACTGCTTTTGCTCAGTTAGAAAACTCTGTGTATGGAATTGAAAAATCAAATAGAGGAACATACCTCGTCTGAAAAAGTGGATTTTGGGTCGTGAGCAGAAGATTATTTTTTTTTCTAGTAATTATTTTACCTAGCCATTGATTTGGTGGTGTATATATTTCTGTACTTGCATGAAGTATAAGCTTATATTCCATATAAGTTCTTTACTTATATGGTTTGGTTTTTTTTTTGTGAAGCAATCTGGGATGCCAACAGATGTGAATGAATTTGTAGCCACATTCTGATTATAATATTCTGTCAGATATTGCTGGTAGCAGAACACCAGACAGATACACCTCAATCTAAAACAGTGGCAGAGAAATTACAGTTGTCCCTGCATGGTTTGTTGATCTGGCATTTCTTGTCACTGCTTGAGACTTACTTAAACATACTCACTGAAATACTTTAGACTGTGGTGAATAAAATGAGCAAGTGTGTCCTGTAGTGAAGACTGTATAACGGTTATTGATACTTGAATCTGCGGTAGAAAAATTTTGTAGCCTCTAGGAAATACTTGGTCCTTTCATTTATCCATTTTACAGATAGAGTATAAAATGAATTTAATTGATGTTTCAGAGATAGTGTTGATAAGACCTTTGTTGCCAGTTGAGCAAGGTGAGTTGTCTCTGCCCTTGTGATAGTCCCATAGGAAATACCATCATTGCTTGTAACGGGCACTAAGGCTTCCTGCTGAGGAAAAATATCACAGGATGCCTTACATTTGGGTTGGTGCAAGAGTCAGCCACAGCAGTGTGCTTTTATAATCTGTGCCCTTACTGTCCTTAGCATTGCATCTTTATGAAGTTAGTTCAGTTTGTGTTTTTGAGTTGCGGATTTTATAAACTGTAGTCCTGTTTTATCTACAAAATCCACTTTCTTCACAAGGAATGTACTGAACATTATTTGTCCTTGAGACAGCATGAGGAGGAGTGCTCTGTATGTGAAAAAGAGTTCTGCGTGAATTTTGTGAGTGCTTCAATTAAAAAGGAACTCTTAAAGAAGTAAAATGCAGTGGACTAGAAGTTGTAGAAGTACTTTACAATTGCTCAAAATATGTGGTTTAAAGAACTTCACAAACAGAGCAAACTTTATTTTAAAAAATGTGTCAAGGAAGACAATTATTAGTAAATATGTCTTTCTTTTTTGGATAACTTAATCTCACTTTGTTTTGGGCTTTTTTTTTTAAAGAATGGAGATAGAACTGCTGGAAGTCGATGGGAACTAATCCAAACTGCCTTACTTAACAAATTTACTTGCTCCCATGATTTGAAGGTAAGCTTGTCAATTTGAAATCAAGTCTATATACATATAGGTATATTCACGCTCTCCGTGTACTGTTAGTAGTTCTGGCTCAGTCCTATTTGTTTAATCACTTATAAAAATAAATTTAAAAAAAATCTATGCTGTTCAAGGGATTCCCTAATGAATGAAGGGTCTTAATTAATGAGTCTTGAGTCTTACCACTGAATTTTTTAGGTATTACTAAAATGAATTGTCTTTTCTAAGTCTACACAAAACTGTGAATGTCCAGGGGTATCTACTGGTTTGTAGTAAATGTAGCATGTCGGCTTTTTCTGTAACCAGATGGTAGGGGCTGCGCAGGTGAAAGTTTGAAACAATAACTGTTCATACCAATATACTCTGCTAAAAAGGCAACAATTCAAGCTGCTGACAAAAAACTGTAAATTTTGAAGACTAATGATCTGTTGATATCTCTTATAGTTCTCATTCGCTTTTACTGTATTGTGATTTGGAGCAGCTTAGAATTGCTATTATGTTTTTTTGTGAAGAATAATGTAATTTAGATTATACCTGAAAGGCAGGGAAGCTACAGATAAATTTTAAATGAGTGAATACTGCTCCCCTGGCAACTAATGAAACTTTCCTTGATAATACTATTTTATTTGGAATTTTTTTGTGAGGATTTTTTAAAAGATGGTTGGTATTGTAAAGGGCCTATTTAATTTTGTTGTGGTTCTGATTTTAAGTTCTTAAACTGGTAAAACTTCTGATGCGTTGCTGAGGGATGCCTTTTTGGTATTTTTAAAGAGATCAAGGATGGAGTGGGGAATGTTTATGTTAGGCAGATCCAAGAATGTCTTACCTGTTTTGTGCTAGGAGGAAAAACTTGTAGACTAAAGCTTATTCGATGCTAAACCTAAAATACAGGATTCAGTATGATGGTGTCACACCATATTAATAGTTTTATGGAATATAGTAGGCTCTGTGACACGTCTTAGCCACTAGATGGTACTGTTCCTTCAAAAAGGTAATTTCAAAAAATCCTTTTTCTTCTGTTAATAAGCATCTCTAAGCTTTATTTTGTTGTGTCTTTTCCTTAGGAGGCTATTCTGAGATACAACATTGCTTATTCCAAGAAATGGGACTTCAGTGCTCTTACTGACTTCTGTGAGAAGGTAAACCAAGCTGATTTAAAATAGGAAGAAAAGTAAAATACAAGAGACTACTTTGTCTATATGCCTCAATGCTTTTCGCTTTATTTCCCTTTTCAAGAGTAAAGGTTTTGCAGTTGTGTATGTGGACAGTTATTTGGCTGGTAACTTCATTTGAAATGATAATTGTACTTTATAAACTGGATTAATTTAACCAGGTGATTTGGGTGCTTCAGTAACAACTAAGGTTACTGAAGGTAAGGTGGGATATGCCTCTTCTCTGTTTTTATAGTAATCAGATTTATGAATAAATTGCATTAATATTTCCAGTGTAATGTTTTTTGTTTTAAAAAGTGTTGCTTTTTTTTTTTAAACAACTGTAATGTTACATTACAATGGTCTTTTGTATAAAATCTGCTTTGCTGATCAAGCAGTAAAATTTTGCTATGTGCTGAGATGATGAATTTAAACTTTGAAAGATAGGGGTGGGTTTTATGACTTTATGTTACCTTCCTGGAAGATGATGGAAAAGAAAAATTAATAGCAGGTGGCAAATGCAAGTTGGAGTCTTATTAACGTACATCCTGTCTGAGAAACTGTGCTAATTAAGGCAGTATGGGAGATCAAATGAGATGCCATAGAAATTGTAGTTTTTCTTCTGCCAACTCGGAAGTGCTTTTTAAAACACCTGTGCTTGCTTTCTTGGGAAGAGCTTGCTAAGCTGTATTAAGTTTCAGTGGAAACTAAATTTGATTTGAAGTTAATTTTGATAGTTACTTGTGTTTAAAATAGGTATCTGCTTAATTTCTGTGATCAGAGGAACTGTTCTTTCTATTGCCTATTTCCATTGCACATAGACACCACTGTTTTACAGAATGAGTTTTGTTTTGCATGCAACACAGTATTGCTATTACTGACAGAAGGTACCTATAAAAATACTGGTGGTGTCGTATTTGCTGGCCGTGAGAGCTACTGTGTTTGCCCATTTTGCCAATTTAGTGATTCTTCCTCTCATCTGTGGGGTCTCTGTTTTTTCAGGCTGTCATAGCTGGATGGTAGAGGCTGTGCACATTTGGCTTCTTTACTCCTGTTGACTTATGAACTAACAGAAATTAACTTGGTCTGTTCAACTGTACGATCTTGTGTTATTAAGGAATACATATTTAAATTATTAGACTGTTTTAAAGTACAAGCAAACTATTTACTTTAAAATCTGACTCAGGAATGTAACATATTTGTATCATATTGCTATAAATACAAGGTCAGTTGCAGACTTTGTCCTGGTGTGTTCATATTGTGTATCTGTGAGTTGGGAAACGATGGATGATTAGATGCAGAGATCATCAGCCAGGGAGAGTAAGTAATATCAGCTGTCTCCAGAGGAGAGAGGAACAATAGGGAAATGAACTGTGTATTGGGCATCAATCTTGCACTGAGGGTGAAATGGCAATTTCTGTCACCTGGGAATGATGATTTATTTGTGAGGTTCCCAGATGAAAGGAGGAGAGATGTTTCAAAACATGGATTTTAGACCAAGTGTAGAGTGAGCAGCAATATATTAAATAAGGAACAGGGAAGCACTATAAAACAGCGACTCCTTGTAGACCACAGGAGCAAAATCTTACCCTGGCTTTGTTTATTGAATATATTGAATTTAGTGAATAGAACATGTGGAGGGGATACATCTTGTAGAGACATGTTTAAATCTTTTCTGTCACTAAAGCACCTGTAAACTTCTTGAAGTTCTGTAAATTAACAAGGCATCTGCTTTCACAGACTGTTTGCAGTCTGCTTAAGTGAGCAACTACCAAGTGAAAAGTTGAGATCCTCTGTGGAAATGACCTAAATATACTAGTGAAGTATAGTAGGGAAGTGTAGTTTCTGAAGTTACTGTATTTGAGAGTTAATGATTAAGGCTTACTGTTGGTGTGTGTATTTTCTTGTTTATCTTATGGTTTTGAGGAAATGGGAGCTGTTTCAGGTCAGGCTTGCTCGGCAGAAGTTGAGAGGAAAGCTGGCTTAAGTACTCAGCCCAAAGCAACAGCTCAACAGAGGGGGAAATAGTCATAAATATGTATTAAAAGAAAAAGATTAAAACAGAGTCTATTATCCTCAGATCTTTATTCATATTCTTGGGCACTATTGACTTCCAATACAGTCTTAACCAAGAATTCTGTGGTCTGACTTAAAAGGGAGATGGGTCCACAAATCTATGGTCCTTATTTTAGTGATTCATTAAAGACCACTGTATTCAGATATTACTTCAGTAGGGCTGTGCCTGCTAAATTATAAAGTAACTTTTGTTATTTTATCTTCTGATTCTGGACACACCTTGCCTTATTTATTAACCTGTTAGATGCTTTCATATCAATCTTGCATTGTGATTCCTATTTTAGCTAGTTTTCTTCCAAGTCGAAATATACATTATTTTTAAATCCTAGTTGTAAGATTCAAAGCAATTTCTTTGTAATTACAATAATTACTAGTTTCTTGGACTTGAGTTTATTTTCCTTTAAAACACTTTCAGCTTTCTTAACTAGTGGGAAATAAATATCATGTATGTAAGCAAGGATTTTTTTCCAAAACAGCGTACCCTGATATGTACAGGCTGAGCAGTTTTACAGGCCAAAGCGTTGTCAGAAGAGGGAGCCCTCACACTGTTTTCAACTGATTCTTCAGGATGCCAGTTAAATGTGTAGAAGTAAAATCCCTATTTATACAGTGAAATAAATTTGGGAGCTTGGAGTGTTTTTGTTTCTTTTAAAAAGTTCATAGCACCCATCAGTAATGTACGTGAAGCTCTCAGTAGCTTATTGGCTTCAGATATCTGACAGTTTTGTTGTCTTCTCTGGAATTTCCATGCTGTTGTATTGATTTGTTTTGCCATCTGTTTGTTAATATTGGCAAACAGGCCAAGGATTTACTCAAGTTATTACTTAGTGGATGAAAATTATTAGTGCTAACGTTTTTCTTCTTACTTGCAAAATTCTTGTCACTTGGAAGTCATCCTTGTTTTCCCAAAGCTTATCTAGGAGCCAGACAGGAAAGAGGAAACAAGAAGCAGAAATGGAACCGTGAGGAAATGGCTGTGGATGGAGCTGTCTCAGGACCACAATATGTTATAGATAAGCTTTACTTACGTGAATGATGATAGGTTGGGAATTTCTTACATGCTTTTGATCAACAGTGCTACATACTATAGTAGTTTTTATTTTTCTTTCTCACAGATTTGTCCTTACAGACCAAATTCTTTTGCTTTTTCCCAAGTGCATGAAATAAAAGGTCTAGTGAGGTCATTCGAGGCTTATGTCTTGGACTAATCTCCAACAACAGCAACTTTAAATAAAGGGAAAAGTAGGGCTTTGTCATTTAAGATAATCATATGGTCTGCTGCTGTAGATTGGGCCTGCTTGTTTTGGACATGCTTTGTTTTTATTATATTGCTTTCAAGTCTCTTAGACCTTAAGCATAATTCTTGTTAATGTTGTTTCAAGAACTCTTCCTCTTATTGCTTGCATCTGTCCTGCTCTTTCAGGAACAGAGGAGTGTTTAAATCTGAAAATGACACAACATTGTATAAGCAGTGCATAACTTTCTTTAACGGTGATCCTTCTTTTAAGTTCAGTTTTAGTTGCATACTATACAAGAACTTAAGATAGCAGGGTTTATGTTACGAAGTTTCAGGAACCTTCACGATCTAGAACCTCTGCCATCATTAAAATCTGAGCTCTTTTGAGGTGAAGCAGTCAGTGGGCAACTTCACAGCTTTTGTCCTTTACAGTAGAGCTGTCTCAAACTAAGTTATTTGGTCTGATCTAAAACTTGTGAGATTCAGCAGCAATACTTAATAACAAATCTACTGAAAAAATATGGAAGACAGACACTTTCTGCAGACAATGAAACAAGATTGCGTACTCTATTGCTCGCGTGGTTTAATTTCAGTTATGTTCTAAACTCCTTTGAAACCTGGAGAAGAACTATAGCATTTATATCATTCTGGTGTCAGAAAACAAAGGAATAATGCTCACGTGCTTTTTGGTTCTTATTTGCAAGTTATCAAAGTTATAGGTGTTCCTGATACACTTCAGTAAAAGGAAAGAATCAGATTTGGTCATCTGATTTTTAACTGCTCTCGCGGCTTTTATATATGTGCAAAGCAGAGAGAGAGGGACTCGTGTTATGGATGCAAGACTGTTAGCATTTAGGATTCCCCAAATATTTGTGTTTTAAAAGTTACTTTGTGAAATAGTGTCTGTATGCTATTCAGTGCTGAAAAGGATTAAATGCCATACTTAGGCATGTCATTAAAAGGCAAACTTCAATCTCTGGTAAAAATTCATGTATCGGAAATTGCAAATAATTTAGACCTAAGTTTGATTGATCTCTTAAGAAGCATAGACTGAAGATTGGAATTTAGGTAAATTTGTGTGGTGTAGGCAGTGATTACTCTGGGCTTCTGTGAGTCATCGGAAAAATGGATCACAGTACATCTTGCAGATGTTCACATTGTATCCGTAATTATTTTTATCTTTGTCTGGACTTTTTGAGCTTGATAATCCTGGTGGAAAGTTTGTGGCTGTGAAATGGAAAACATACAATGAGAGCAGTTGGGAATGATGTAAAGGTATGTCATAGTTTCCATATAAGGAGTGTCTAAATAAGCTAGGACTGTTTCATCTTTTCATTTTCATTAAGAGAGAATTGAGGAATGGGTATAACAGTGATGTCCAAAATGAATGTAAGGCTGAAGATGACTTTATTCTTCTAGTACAATAGTTAAGGGACACCAGATGAGTGTTTCTAGCAGGTAAGGGTTTAAAAACCAGATAAAAGTAATTACTTATTTAGATACTGAAAAAAAAGCTGGGGAACTCCTTGTCAGGGGATATAGAGGATGCTGTGGCTTTACATCAAATTTTGAAGGGATTTGGAGAAATTGCTGGTAGAAAGGTCCTGTTGACATGTACACAGTGGTGGACTCTGGAAATCTCTGAAACGGATTACTGCAAGTAAAGAGTGTTTTGAGGAAGTGCTGCTGTTACTTGCTTTTCTTGCCATCACACTTTTCTAGGCGTCTTTTTTTAATGGGCTTTTGTCCATTTTTGTATTCTTGCGACTTTTCCGAGTTGAAATCGAGAGGAAGAAGTGGCCTTGACATGCAGGCTCTGCTGTGGTGTAGTACCAATATGAGATGTTGCTGACAGAAAAGCATGGGGATCTATATGCTAACCTCCTTTAGGAGGACAAAATAATATAGGTAATGGACATTTTAAATGAACCTCACTTGAAGGCACTTACACTTTTTAAAATTTGTTTTTCCAGGAACATTAAAGTTCCTGGAACTGGTTTAAAGTTCTGCAGAACTTTAAACCCTCAGTGTCTGCTTGATGCAAGTAAGAAGACTTAAAGGGATTATGCTCTCAGTATCTGTACAAAGACACTTTCTCATTGTCCACTGTAAAATAATTGGTTTCCAGCTGTTAGATTTGGCTTTTAGTAGGAAAACGTGTATGTCTGCAGTGCCTGTTTATGGATGTCTTATGGTCTTCTGTCTTTGGGAAAGCTGATTGAAGATAGTCAATGTATTTAATGACCGGGATCTGTATATTTGCTGGTGATTCCCATATAAATTCAGCATTCAGGAAATCCTTTTCTATTATGAAAGAAGCTTTATAACTTTTACACTTTGATTTTTCTCTGAGGTTGAAAGAAACATGATAACGCTCTTTAGAAGGTCCAATCCCTTCTCCTGTCTATACTTAATTGCAGAGAAGAACCTTCAGCACAAAGGAAAAGGAAGAATGTACCAGACCACTTTATCCGTGCTCCTTTTTCTTCTTTTCCAGTCAAGCATGAGTTCACTGGTTTTAGCCTCAAAACTGGCTTTTAGCAGGTTTTGGGTTTTTTTTATGGCACAAACCTCAGCTTATCCTAAAATCTGATTAAAAAGCTATTGTAGCAAGGAAACAAGGTCAATTGTCTAGCTGAAAGAATATATTCTTATTTTTCTTCACTCTTTAGTTATGCTTTTACATTATATAGAATATGAGCTAATAAAAATGTTTGTTTTTCAATTACAGCCGTAATTAGTTTTGAAACAGGATTAGAAAAGGAGTCCTGTTTTTCCCTGCTTTGTGTTAAAACTTGCATGGCAGTTATACTTCTGGATCCTAGATCCTTTTAGAGGGCCAGAGCAGTCAGGATGTGAAACTTCATTACTGGCTGCTTTTACACAGAACTGTCTACCTGTAAATTTCTAGAACACCCTTAATACTTCTTCAAAATTTTCTATAAATGTAGTTTACAAATATATAAACTTATTTATATGCAACATAAATATGTAAACAAACTAATTTATAAATACAGCCTTTTCTATTTTCCATAAATATCACACATCCATATTACAGATGTTTTGCTATTCCGAATAGTCTGGTTTTCTTTTCTTGAAAAACGGAATTTAATCACAGTACTAGAAATTATTTTTCGTTTGCACAATTCCTTAGTATTTAATTTTGGCCTAGCAATATTCATATGGATATATGCACACACTTTCTACGATTCTGCTATTTTTTCTACAGCAGGTGTCCTGCACAGATTCTAGAATATAGAAGAACATTCTTAAAGTGAGGAGTGATTGAGCACATTACAATAAGTCTTGTTTCTGTTAGTCAGTGCTTTCCACTTAGGAATAATTAAAGTGAATAGAAGGAAACTCTTATATTTCACTGAAGAAACCTATGAAATGGGTGTTACTGAATTGCTGAATTGTGGCATAAACCTAGTAAAACCTGGGATAATATCTACAGAATATGCTTATTGCGTTTTTTGCCAAACTGTAGTTTCTCACTTGAATGCATGTTGCTATGTAGTATAGGAACACATTTTGCCTGAACCTGGTACTTTCAGAAAATGTCAGATGCAAGTAATTGAGTTAAGAAGGAGCATATTAAATGTTTGAGAACCGAGCAGAAAAATCAGATATGCCAATATTGGCAGTGTGTCTGCTTCCTCTCTAAGAAGAATTGATTGCGTTTTGAGATCACTGCGCTGATTTGAATGAAGTTAAGAACTGTCCTGTCAATGAAATACTCTACTTCAATTGCAAAACTTCCAACAGCCACAGAACCGCAGAGCTTTTAAATGTGTGTGGTCTTAACCTTACTAACCTTACTTTAATAACCTTAAATTTTGGAAATTACCTGGACAATTTTGGAAATTATACTTCCATTTTTTTACCATTATTTAAATTTTTCATCTAAAAAAAGTCTACAAATGCAAAATTTGAAGATGATGCAACTGTATTATAATCTAGTTGGATTATGGTTGAGCTCTGGATTTTCACTCATTTAAAAAAGACCAACCTGTTTAAGAACACCCGCTATTGTTAAGTATGTGCATATCTTGGGACATTTTTATGTTTAATAAGGCTTTATCCCCGTCTTCTCTCCTAGCAGGTCTTATGAACCATGTCAGTTTTTCCTCTATGTTTTGTTGTTTGAATGACCTGCTTGAAAAAAATGATTGCTGTAATCAGCGATACTGGAATAGAAGGAATTTTAAAGTACCAAATTGTTCTGGTGACTGGGTTTTTGATAAATCATTTTTATAATTGTCTGGACAGTGCAAACAGAAGTGAACCTCGTACAGGGATGTCAGCACTACAAATGCAGGCTTTTAAGCAAGAAACAAAATGTCCCAAGGCTGAAAATAGCCTATTCATTGCTCCTTGCTGGATTTCATTTTAGTCCAGATGTTTTCAAACAATTTTCTTTACATCAGATTACCTTTTTAGAGTCTAAACTGAAAAGGTCTTTTGAGTGTGCCATGAAGGGTTTTCTTTTCACAGTAGCAGAAAGGAATTTGTCCCCATATTGAACAAAATTTGAGCTTTTCTGGGATGGGGGAATATGCATCTTGTACACATTCAAAACATGAGAAGCTAAGCATTGTAGAGGAGAAATAGCACTGAGTACTGAATTACAGGCTTATTCTTTGTTTTCTTTCTCAGCGAAACAGTTGAGTACCTTTTAAGTGGTGTTTTGTAAGCGCCATTGCAATGACTATTGCATCAGACTGTTGGCTTGAAATGACCAGGGAAGGGATATCTACGCATACGGGTGTAGAGTTTTAATTACATCGTGTCTTAAGTGTTTATAGATAGTTAATGCCTTGAGACAATGTGAAGATACATCCTGAGGATCTCTTCTGTAGTTTCTCACTATATTGAGAACATTCCTGTTTAAAAAAAGAGAAAAGAAAAAAAAATCTAGTAAAAATAAATGTGCTGGTTTCAAAAGCTATACTCTGATAGCTCCTTTTTTTGTTTTGTTTTGGCAGCAGGGGCCTAATGAACAGATTTTTTTTTCTTCCATTGGATTATGTGTAAATCATCATTTATCTGTGCTCACCTGTATATCCCAAATGACTAAGAGAAGCTCCTTTTGGTTGTGGTGGCTTTCCTTAGCTGCTTTGTGCCTTTAGATTTTTTTATTTTTTTGGAAATGTCTGGTGCAGTTAAAATAATAAAAAAAAACAACAACAAACCTGATGAAGGTCAAAGCAAAGCTTTCAAGAGAAACACTTTCTGAAAAAATGTACATAGAAGTAGGGAAGCGATGAAGAGGCATTGCCATTGTTAGGATGACTATGAAGCTGTAAATGAAGTGTATTGTAACTATATTCCCAACTCTTCTCATGCTTTTTCATCTGAAAAACTGAATTTGTTTATATTGCTTCCTTTGAGAGCTTGTTATTAGTTGCCGTGCATTCTTTAAAGAGCAGGTTTGCAAAGGTGGCAGAGTGTGTACTCTGGAGATCGTTTGAGGGTCTTATTTGGCCAATATAATCTTAATTACCAGATATTTTTCTCAAGATATTGGTAATTTTGAATCTATAATTCTGACAACCGAGCAAAAAATAGCCTATAGATTTGTTGAAATCTGCAATGTTCTTGTGGTATCTTTAGTTGGTCCTTCTTTTTCCCCTCCTAGTTGTGTGTGACTTTTTTTGGTAATGTTAAAGAAAATAAAGCTTTCATAAGGGCAATAGCTATGTTGTCTCGTGAAGCTTTTAGTGCCAAGGTTATTGGTTTCAAAAGCGATTGAAAAATTTTGTGGTTAAATATCTGATGGCTTTTGAGTGCTTCCACACTATGGTTCTTACCAAATGTTTTTAAAATCATAGCAGCATTAAACATTTTTTTTCAAGTACTGTGTTTAGAGAGGTAAAAGTTTTGAATGAACCTGGAAATGGGATGTTTTCACCCTTAGTTGTGTCAGTCAGATGAAAGTTACTTTTGTTTTTTTTAACTGGTGTTACAGCACTGTTGTGGAAACAAGGTCATTGTCCTTTCAGCTACTTTTTAATTTCCAAGAGTAAATCAAAAGTATTTAGAAAGCAGTGTTTGACTTTGCTTCCCAGGGCTCTGCCTCTGCTTGGGAAATGTTGTGGATGTTTCTACTCATGAGAGACCGTGCAGGTAGATAGACTCTACTGGGGGCCTGTAGAGAAATTCACTCATTGGTAATGAAGATGATTGTGGTTAGATTTCCAGTACAGTAGAAGTATAAACTGGGCTTCTAAAGCCATTACAAGGAGATGGAAATATAAATATACTTTTTTTTTTTTCCTCAGATTTTATTTAGAATGTTGGAAAGCTTTGAGAACAAAGCTGCCGTTGTTAGGGATGATACACCTGAGAGATCATTCCAGGGTTGGATTGGCAGAAGATGTGAATGAGCCTTCAGGGGGGAAAAAAATTAAACAAAAATGAATTAACCTCTGCCATGTAAGCTGTCTTCCTTTTTTCTTTTGAAGTGTCAGTTTGTGGTTTTGATAAATGTCAGAAGCATTCTTCTTCTTAAATAAGATTCTTCTCCGCATAATCCAGTGTTATGGTTCCCCCCCTTCTTCCCTCCAAAGATTACGTTGTCCTTCCTCTGGTTTCTAATCAGGCAAGCGCTCGAGAAATGCAGTGGATTTGACAGCTAAGTGTGGTTCCTACTGAATTAGATTTTGTAAGGGAACTAAAGGAGGCAGATGAGAGTTTATTTTCTCCTGCCATTTAGGAAGTTCAGTAACTTAATAAAATGGGAACTGAAGTCCACGCCCCCATCTCCCTGACCCTCACTTTTCTTCTAGGTTTCAATCTTACTTGTATGTATAGTATTTTACGTTATGATAAAGAGTCTGTTTTACATAGGCATACAAGTTGGCAGGCTGGAGCCTAGTGTCTCTGTCCAGGTATCAGATACACTGAGAGTTGTGGCACAGTCTGTTTGAGTAGAATTCGTCTACTCCCTGTCCAGAAGAAAAGGCTTTGTAGAGAGTATGACTTAGTGAAGCTTGTTTTCGTTTTTTGGAGGTGTACTTAGTGTAGTTGCCTTAGACTTCATAGCATATTCTACCTTCATGTTCCTTGCGTGTGGCACCGAGCAAATCTTTCTCTCTGTGAGCATGTGAATAACATCGCTTTGTTCACATATCTTTCTTTGTTGGTTTTTTTTTTATTTGCATACTTGAAGGAGGTTTAATAATCATATTATATCTAGGTAGGCTATATATGCCCTTATTTGCTACACTTCTATTTGCAACCAAGTTTTTCAGCTTGGAAGTATTCATCACATGGATCTTAATGCCCAGTAAAAATATACAGAGATTTTTTTTGAGACAAATTGAAGATAGTGAAAAAGAAAAAAGTGTTCCTGAAACTAGCAGAATGAACTTACTGTGAATAGAATACACAGAAGTTATGCAGTTTCTCTAATTAGTTAGGACTATTGGCACCTCTAACCATATGATGTCTTACATTAGAATAATTAGGAAAGCTGTTACTGGAAAGACAGTTCAGCATAGTAACTGATGGTACAGGGCACTTTTAAACTCAAACTGAAGCAAAGTAATTTAGGAAAGTGCATGAGGCATTATGGCAGCTGGGAAAGAAAAGTCAGGAGGTCAAAATTAGGAATTAGGAAATAAAAGACATGAAGTCTGAAGGAAGCACTCTGGTTTTCCCCTTCATCCTAAGAATGTGGTTCAGTTGGTTCTTGTCCTGCCACAGAAGTTAGTATGGGGAAATAAAGCCAAACGAATTGAAAGCATTCAGCCATTGCTGCCTTAGCGTGCTGGTTGCCTGTTGGTGTGATGGCTCTGCCTTCCCATGTGATAGATAGAGCTGTCCAAATTTGTGTCCTGTATGTGCACTTTGTTTGGTTTGATGAGCTGTCAGATTTAGATTTAAACTCTCTAGCATCACTATCACCCCATGCTACCTCAGATCCTTCTTATTAGGACTGTCAGGCATACTCGTTCATTACGTTTTGGAGGACTGGTTTATAGTGACAAGAGGCCATTACTTACGGCAATGTTTAGTCAGGCCTCTTTGCTGCAGTCTAAGTGTTCATT
Source organism: Tringa tobata (assembly GCA_033628505.1). Classification (NCBI taxonomy): domain Eukaryota; kingdom Metazoa; phylum Chordata; class Aves; order Charadriiformes; family Scolopacidae; genus Tringa; species Tringa tobata. Next base: position 5,814,211 of record JAHREE010000128.1, read on the forward strand.
TTGCAAAATTGTGATGCAAGTTTGGCCAAGAGCTCTTACCTCTGCTACGGCTCGCTGACCCATTTGCATCTTATGAATTGGAGCCCTAAGTCGTGTTCATTTAATCAGTTGCTCCGGTGCAAACACTGATAAAATCACCAAGTGATTTCTTTGGCAAAAGGCAAGTCATGCTTTGCAACTCTCATTCCACATACTTTTCCCTCGGGGTATAACCCCTGCTTTTATTTCATTCCTAAATAATTTTTTGCATGATTGGAGAACTACAAATAAAGTCAACAATATATTTTTGTTTTCATTTCAAAGCCTGAAGGAAGCTGCAAAGAACATGTATGCATAAGGAAAGGAGAAACTGATCAATTGTTTACAAACAAAATTGCTGTGACACTTAATGTATTTTCCTCTATCAAAAATTATTGACAACCATTTCATAGTTTAGAATTCCATATAAAATGTTATCTTTTAACAATGGAAATCCAATCCTTTTTCTTAATCTTTGCAGAGTTGTAGCCCTGAAACAGATTGCACACAGATAAAAGCATGTTAGTGAATCAAAGCAGGCATTCCTTTGCTAGGACATTTACTTCAAAGTGAGGTGCTGCTTGTAACAGCTTCATACTAATTAGAATATTACTCTTTTTTTCATTGAGAAGAGTTGCCACGAGTATCTGCCTTTGTAGCCCTTTGACGAAGGGTGCGACTGGTTCTGTTTAACCTACCACCCACCCTGCACAACATCTAATAATGCAAGACTTTTTGGGTGGCTGGTTTGACTTATTAATGCAGAGGAAGAGTACACCCCCCGTGCCCCAAGTTATTTTCGTGTAGCGTTAACAAGCTGAAGGATCTCAGGAAGTTATCAAATGAACATGGGAACTGGTGTGTGCATTTGGGGAGACAGAATGACACATCCCTCTTTCAGCAGCTACAAATAAATAGAATATGTAATATGACTCTAAATATGCAGGATTTTACACCAGTACAAGTCACTGCTTCATGAAGAGAGTTTCCTTCCATATAAATCTTCATTCAGTTCTGTGACCAGGTATTCTCTGTGCTGTTGCTAGCATCTGCCAGGTTGGCATTTGCATTGTGAGATGTCTGTCAGATGTAGCCGTGGTGTCAGCACTCCACGTCCTTGGAATCCTTTTACTTTCCATGACTGGGTGTTCTTTTTTGCTGCTTTCAAAGTTTGAAGAGGTTGTCACAGATAAAGCCAGGCTTGGTGTTGCACTGAGTATAGCTGGGAATATGCAGTGACAGTGATTGGTCTACAAAGCTGCAGCTGTGGTGGCATGCTGGTTTCCTGGTCATAAGAGGATGAGGGCCAAGCAGTCAGGGATTTGCAGGTGTTCTTCTTCATAGAAACCTCAGAGGAATCGTACCTGTACAGGAAGAGTCCTTGTGCAGAAAGGGGGAAGTTACAATTACATGGATGTGGCCATGACTCAAGGTACTTAGTTTTTTTTAGAAACATAAAGCAAGAAAGAATGTATATTTCTGGCTTATTGCACTGTTCAATAATGGGTGATAGCCTCAAGATGTAAATGGGAAGCACAGGGCTAAATAGCTTCCCAAGGAGTTACTTTTAGGGAGAAAGTTTATTGGGGAGAAAGGTGGTGGGTTTTTTTGGTGGGTTTTTATGTTTGGGGTGTTTGGTTTTGTGTTTTTTTTTTTAAATAAAACAGCACCTGCAGTTGAACAACAGAGTTCTTCAAGAACTCAATACACTACTTACTCAGTACTTACTACTACTACTTACTCACTACAGCAGCTATTTCGTGGTTATAACATTTCCAGGAAGAAACAAAGTTTGAGCTTGAAAACTATTGATGAGCTTCCCTGCAATAGCTAGGAGACCTTTGTCTGCATAGGAGAGTATTCAAAACAGGGATGCTTAGGTTGCTTGATGGTTTGATTAGAGAACGATGCATAGTTAGGAGTTTCTTGGCAAGGTGTGTGAATTTAGCTCTCACAATGATCATCTTTTTAAAGTTGTTGGGTCCTTTAAGTGATTTTATCTTGTGGAAATGTAGTAAGGTTTTCATGGCACCCAATGCTTTTCACAAAAAAGACCCACCTTATATGTCATTTACATGTAAGAGGAGTAGCCTGTCTGAAGTCCAATGAGGACACTTCTGGTCATTAACAGCTCCAAATTTTGAGGCTTTCATTAGTGGAGGTTTACTCAAAGTCATGCGTAGGAATAATGTAGAGAGGGAAGCAAGTTCTGGGGCAGCATTAGGAACGTTAAGGAGAAGGAAAAGTAGAATTTCAGAGTTAAAGAAGTTAACTTTGTAGTTACAGTTTCATATCGGAGCTGAGCTGTGCAATTGCTAGCCCTCCTTCTGTTTTGGGAAGAAATTGTCTCATACTATTATTATATTGTTTTCAAAGGAGCATAAAGAAAAGGTTGATGTCTTGACAGCTATGACAAAATCCAGTGCCATAATGTGTCACCGGATAAGTGATACTGTATAGTCTGTGGCAGCCAGCAAAGCATAGCAGCCACTATTTATATGTCAACTTTAAAAGAGAGGAAGTGTTACCCGAAGGGGAGAGAATATCAGAATTTGACAGCCTGGTAGACATCTGAGGTTAAATGTCATCTTTTGAATAGATTTAACTTACATATTCATTTTATGTATTGAGATCTGAATTCCAACCTTTAAGTGCTCATTTTGTTATTTTATGGCACTTAAAAACATTGTGCATAAGAAGAAAGTTTTCTGCTAGAGCAGAGGATGCTAAAGGTTAGGTCATGATTTTCAATATCTAGCTTATACTGTATAAATATGTAGGTGCATACGCAGCCAACAACAGCAGAGAGAGATGCATCTTGTGCTTTTCTTAACCTTAAAAAAAAAAGTTTGACTTACAGTAACAATTTGTATATTACTTGGATTCCTCCTCTATTAAGTTATTTTTGTGTTTCCGAGGTTTGCTGTTCTTTGTAAGTTCTTGTTTCAATTTAAAACTTCAAATTAAAACCTTGTTTGTATGTCTCCATGAGCAGCATACATAATGCATGGCAACTAACTCTGTAGGTATTGGGATTGTTTTATTTTCCCACCTTCCCTACCATGAGTTGTTTGTCCTTTGAGGATTTGTTTGTGGTTTTGCTTTTTTAACTTCCTGAGTACTCTTACCCCTTTATATCACTTAGAATGGGAGGGAATAGAGGAGAGATACATCTATAGTTATTTTAATGATCTTGGAAGAACAGAACTTGTTAGCCTTCAAATAATAATTTCAGCTTGGCGTTTATGGGGAACAGTGTGCTTTGAATTAGAGGCACTCCATTTTCCTCTTCTAAAGAAAATTGCTAATATCTTTTTTACATTCTGAAGTCTGTGTGAAACTTCCCACTGAAGTGTGAATTACAAAGCTTTTATATGACTAAAAAGATCACTTTCTGTGATTTCACAATTAGTCTGAAGTGTTGCAGAGACTAACGTTGATAATACCTTGATGCTGTTTTATCCATTGCCTGCTATTGTTTTTGTGTGAAATTGATAGTAAATCCAATTGTTTTCTAACAGTTTTACTTGAAAAATAATGTTCTGTAGTTTTAAAGCCACAATTTCAGAATTTTAATGATTTTAATCTAGAAACTGGAAGAAGGTAGGTATAGATACAGATTCCCTGGATGTCGGGGAAAGAGGGAGGCAGAAAGTTGAACTGTCACCTCCGTCTTCTGTTCCCCAGCTGCAGTGCAAGTTACGTGTTCTCTTGTGTCTGCTTTTTGCCTTAAACGCAGCATGCAGATCCAGGAGCCCATCACAGCTGGTACCTGGATCCCTACATCAGGGGAAAAACTGCACCGCTGCACAGCAAGATGGAGAATGTGCTTTTCTCTTTTTGATCTTACTTCAGCCAATTCATATGGCAGAACATGAGACTTTTGAGGAGATGGCGTGCTTTTGTGCCATTTTGCATATTGCAACTGCACTGCTTAGTGTTGCTTTTCTTTTCACAGCCTCACATTCAAGTGCCTATCCTAGCTTTTCTTAGAAGAGCATTGCCTGCCATAAAGAACCTTTTGCATCTTTAAAAATAAGTGTATAATACATGAATGGGCATGTGGGAGGGTTCATGTAAAGCCTTGGGTACATGATGTTGAGCTCAGAACTGGCAGTTGCAACTTAGAAAAGGGATCCTGGACTTTCTCTGAATACATTGCCTTAATAGGCCAAGCAGTCTCAGGAAGGGAATTGAGAACAGGAAAGAGTCTCAGGAAGGGAATTGAGAACACTGGAAAGAGTGAAAATGGTAACTTATTCAGGATTCCTTTATAGGGCATTTGGTGACATATTTTCTTAGGGAAACAACTCTCAAAAGTTGCAGTTATTTCAATTAGTGGATTATTGCAAGGTGAAACACAGTGAGGTACTACCATGAAAAATGCTGCAGATTAGCATGAAGCTAATAGGACTTATTACTTTCCTTACAGTCATTATTTCTGAGGTAAATCCCCTGTCTTTTTTGTTTTTCTTTTTTTTTTTATTCCTTTGTTTCTTTTTACCAGGTTCTTGAAGACGCAGAGGCTCAACATTTGTTCCAGTCCATTCTTCCCGATATGGTGAAGCTGGCGCTCTGTCTCCCTAGTATCTGCACCCAGGTAGGTAAACACAGCTGGCAAAGTGCTTTGTGGCAAACTGCTTCTCTGCAAACTGTAATGGCTGAGGTCAAAATTGCAGGATCATGTTAAATTCTTAATAAAAGGTATAGGTTTTGTGTTGAATGTAACTGCGGCCTAGGGAGCAGAACAGAAAATGCACATCTATAATGATATAAGAGAATGTAAAAAAATATATCTCGCTGTCATATTTTTAGTCTGAACTTCAGTAGCACTTTCCTTTCTATATGCTCGAGTTGCTTCTTGCTTTTCTCAAATGAAATGACCATGAAACCTTCCAGGTTTGAAAATCAAACTTATAAACTGAAATACTTCAGTAATCTTACAACACCTAGTTCTTGATTTTAGAATATTTTTAATCCTAGAATTAGTATTTTCATAAAGTCTTTGTTTACTTGGGAGTATATTGCATTGCAATACTTGTGCACATACAAACCTTAACTAATTCTTTGTTATTGTTATGGGAATCAGTTCTGTAGGCAGTAAAGGTGATAGAAGTGAATAGGACTGATCAAGGAAGTGAGGCTGTATGATAGATAACACACTGACAGGGTAATGACTCTTAATTTGTAAGCTTCTTGGTTACAATTTTGTAAATTGATTTTGTTGGATAGAAGCAGGGAAAATCTCTCCCTACTTTGTTATGCCCCAGGGGTCCTACAGTAGATACAAAGTTTCAAACAGTATGAACGTTTCTTAAGTTTGTTTTTTTTTTTTTACTAGTCACTTGATGGGGGAAGCTTTTGAGAACACTAGGAAATTTCTGAACGCTATGTCAAGCACAAGACTAGGAAGTTCATACAGTAATGCCTTTTATAGAGATGATGTACTGTAAAATTCTGAAGAACTTTGTCAGACTCATTCTATTGGTTAGACATAAAGCTAAATTTGTTCCAATAAAACACTGTACAAATACACTATTTTTAATAGGCTTGTAGAACTTAGAGCTTCTCAGGCTCCTCCCCCCCCAGGCTGTGTGACTTCAGTCATCGTAATATAGCTTGTTAATTAAATAGCCAGAAGACCGAATAAAATTCAGTGAATGTAGTAGTTATAAGAATGAAGGAAGACTTGTTTGTTTTGTGGAGTAAACAGGGCTGTGTATTCAGCAGTCTGAAGTAGCAGCAATTTCTATATTCACAACTAAAAGGAATGAAAGGTAGCTGCTCGGCTCTCCTGGAGCCGGGCCGTTGATAATGGCTGAGAATATTAGAAGAAGAGGTGAAAACTGTGTTCTCTTTCTCCTGTCAAGTGGGTTCATCATAACTGTTACTGGATTCCTTAGCAGTCAGAATGATCCCTCCTCCCCCTTCATATTACAACATAATTAAGAAAAATAAATAAATTAGGAAGCTAAAGACTGATAAAATGTTTAACACTTCAGGTTGTTGGTTTTTTTTTTTTTTTTGTTCCCCCACCCCTTTGTTTCTTTCTATATTAAAGAAACCTTGACTAAAGTAAAATAAAACACCAAAGCAAAGCTGAGCTTTTTGTTCATTTTGGTTATAAAAGAATGGATGCTCATGCACTTTCTGCTAAAATTGTCAGTGTTATTTCTTCAAGCAGGATGAAAAAAATAATCAAAGAAAGTCATAAAGTGATGATCTGTGGCGTGACTTCCATATCTCTTCCTAAACTATAAAGCATTGTTACTGTAGCTGAAAGCATTCCTTAAGGGTTCTTAACTATACAGCTCTTGAAAGTGGGTTTTTACTTCAGTTTTTAAGATTGCCCAGCACTTGCCACATCCCATCTACTTTTTCCGTTCCCCACAGGTTTGTTTAATAAGTTGTGTTTTCTTGGTCTTTCTTTTTATTATTGATTACAAATCTGCAGTTTGTCAAGCAAGCTTTTTCCGAATTGTCTTGAATAAACTGTTCTTGACTTTAATGGTGCTCCTGATTAAAGGGTTCACCAATGGCCTAAATTACTCTTGCTCTGTTTTAATAAATGTAACATTGTGCTCCTGTTTTTTCTTTTAAAATGGGTAAGCTAATTATTTTTTCTCTCTCCTTCCCTCCCTTCTCTCCTGCTCCTCCCTCCCCCTCATTCCTTTTGTTGGTAGCCAATACCTCTACTGAAACAAAAGATGAATCACTCCATCACAATGTCACAGGAACAGATTGCTAGTTTTCTAGCCAATGCTTTCTTCTGTACTTTTCCACGTCGCAATGCGAAGATGAAGTCTGAGTATTCTAGTTATCCAGACATTAACTTCAACAGGTATGGCACTCTGGAGTAAATGAAGCTGATAACCCTTTGATGAAAATGTTATTGTTGTCATTTAGGGGAGAAACTCATTGTTTCTTTCATGTTCCTGTCACCAATTTCAGTAGTTTGCTTTCTGTCTTTTCTGTGTACCTCTAAGGGACAAGAAAACTACACAACTGTGTAAGAAAGGATCTTGTGCACAGGAAGATATGTTCAATATTCCAAATTTTTCTTTTTTTCATGCATGTGCACACACAAACACGGTCTTGCTCTGGCATAATTAGGCTGATAAAGTTCCCTGCCTCCTCATAAGCCATTCATCTGTGAATGCTATATTTCAGTTGTACTTCAAGTGTTTAAACTAAAGGTTAGTGTTTCCCCAGCCATGTTTCTATTGTCTCCTTTGTATCAGCAGTGCTGATCTGCACATTGTCAGATCAATTGATTCATCAGCATCCATACAATCTCATATCATTTTAAGTCAGTTGTAGAGCTGCCTGTTAATTTAAACCTGTCCTTTTTGCTACAAGTTAGCATAAAAAGGTTTCAAGACCACAATAAGAATTTAATTCAAAATACTGTGGTTTCTAAACTAACATTTATTGTTTTTCCCTCAGCACTAGCTTAGAGACAGACTTGATTAGTCATTTTCCTTCACATCTCTTATTTTTTAAATATGCTTATTTCAGTTTTATATGGGGGAGGAAGAAGGAGGCATTTCCTGCTGCAGAATATTGTGGTTCACATGGACTTGTAGATTAGAAATGAGAGTCTGTCATCTCCTGGGCCCTTCCATACAAGTCTGTGTAGATCAACCTTAAGTTTATTAGGCTGGAGCTTGGACAGATTATTGATCTAGAGTTTCTTCTTATTCCTCACAGTTAACATGTTGCATATATACTTTGAAAATTGAGATGGAATATAAAAACACTGTTGTTACCTGTGATCCAGCACACTTGGGTACACGTGTCGTAAGAGCTCTATTAGGCTAGAACTTCCCGGCATGAATTGTCAGACCTGCCAATGTACTAATCATGGGCTTGGCGGTTGCTGTTTTTATGAGCTAGCACAGGTCTCCCTACACTGTGTGTTTTGGAGGAGAGACCAGGGTCACTCTCTTGGTGTTAATTCTAACAGTGGAGTGGGTTATGGAAGTGTGAGTAGGCTTTAACATCCCATACGATTCAGCGTATTTTTCCATCATCCATTCATAAGAACAAATAAACGAAAAGTACCATCCATGCATCAAAAAAGATTTATGGTCAGAGCAGTTGAAGAGGGCAGTTCTGGAAAGAGTTGTGTTTGACTGCACCAGCTATGCACTTCTAGCTGAATTTTATGGGGTTTTTTAAAAGACTTTAGGATACCAGTTTGTGTTGTAAATTAAGCATGTTCTAAGTCAAGCAGTTAACTTCTTACCAACTACAGAATAAAATGTTGTTAAATCACTGGAGTAAAGTCATATTCTCTCGTATGAACATTACTCAGCAATGTAAAGTCACAGTAGTACAGTGTAATACTAGTGGTTAACTTGGGCATAATGTTTTGAACTACTTTTAAATAAAAAAGCCACGGCAGGTTATTAGGTAAACAGTTTCCTGCCACAGACATAAAGAATTTCCAGTATAAAATATTAACTATTTGTGACTTTCTGCCCTATTTCATTCAGTCCTCCTTTGTTTTCTGACTTGGCTTTCTAGTGCTATCACTCATTCTAAGTTCCAACAATGTTATTTAAATGGGGTAACATCACAGACAACCTTCAGGCCTTCCTCTTGCGTTATGGATGAGGTAATGTTCAGCTTCTAGTCACACAGGGTAGAAAGCCATTTTTATTCATGTAAGTGCAAGAATATTGTTGCCAAACTGCAGAAAAGAAGTGAAGCTGATGTCCTGTGGTTCTTGAGGATTCAAAGTGGCTTTTCCTCAGTGTTTGCCAAGTTATGTGGTTTTTGTATAATTACAGTTTTCTTTTTTTTTTTCAGTCCTTTTTTTACTTAACCATTTGTTGGACCAAAATCCCCTCCCAGCCCCCTTCTTGTATTTTGCATTTGATAACAAGCAGATTAGTGTAGTCAAATATGTGATGTGACAGACTGGATAAAATAAAAGGGAATATGTTAGTGAGAGGGGGTCTGACAGGATAAGAGCAAAAAAAGGTTGAAGAAAGTGAGTGGTGGAAAGAGTACTACAAGAATTCACAGTTTTCTATCATACTACTCCATGTAATCTGACTCTCTTGAAATCTAAAAAGAGGGGGGAGGAGGAGGGATGGATATTGTCCTATTTCTTTTTCCTCCTGTCAACCCTGCATTTTCTTGCCCTGAAAAGTTAGTTCTTTAGTAGCAAGGATGGAGAATAAAATGTCATGTTTTCAGCTATTGTTTGAGACTTGTAAAGATGACGAGGTTTGGTCCATTGCAGTGTGTATTTTCAGTTTTTACAAAAAAGCCTTTTGAGAAGCTGGATATACTCAAAAGGCAGTAGGCAATGACTGAAGTCAAAATGTTTGTGACTTTTTTTTTTGTCCTGTCTATAGCAATGTTTTGATGTAGAGGCTTTGGAGGCTGCCCCTTTGCTCTGTCTGCTTAGAGATGGGCATAACAGATTTTTCCATGCAGCAACCCTTTCTCCCCACAGTATTATACTCTGCAGCTTTTTCCAGACTTAGTTCTTTCCTCAGCATAATTCATCTGCTCCATGACTGTGAATGAGTGACTTTGTTCTTTGGGTACAAAAAAATAATATGCCAAGGTTCCCTAACAAAGCAAAATTACTGAGCTGATGCTAGCATTTGAGGATTGCTTTTTTCTTTAGCGTATGTGGTGTTCCTTGATTCTGCTCTGCGTGCCCTTTCTACCTTCATCCAAAAGGCTTCCACCCCTCAACTCAACTCTTTGAAAATAAAAAAGCAAAATTTGTGTCTTAAGTTACAAACACAGTTTATAACACAAGCTGTTACTTTCTTGTGTTTTCAGCTTTACACAGCAGCCATTTATCAGTTCACTTCATGCAGACTTAAACAATAGCACCTTTTTATACACTATTAAGTAGTTATGGCTTCTACATTTAAATGCTGTCATGTTCTGTCTTCTCCCTGCATTAGGTTTTTATGTGCTATTAACTAGCATATTGTGGCTTCCATCCCTGCTCCACCCAAAGTACAAATCTATTTGGCAAAAAAGCAGATGGTCAATGAAAGATACTGAGAATTTACTCTCTCTTCTCTTCTCCTCTTCTTCTCCCTCTGTTGTTTTCTGGTGCACCATTGCTTGGCACCATTACTACAGTGAGGATGGCAAGTTGTTTGAATGCTGGTGTGTGTGCTAATAGCTGCAACTGATTGGAAGGGAGGCCATTGTACGTGTTATTATTACCATAATTAATCTGTTGCTTTACCTCTCCTGCCTGCTGGTCTTGCCAGATGAGAGAAGTGAGCATTCCTCTTTTGACACTGAAGCACTTAATTTAATAGTATGTTGTGACACCAACTGTCTGTTTTGACTGTTCATCAATCAGACTGAAAGTCACCTGTGTAAAAAGAAATACTCCATAATTTAATTGAATTCTCCCCTTTTGTACTTGGCAAGGATGGGCCCGTTATGATTCTTAAGTCATTAGTAACATAATTCATCTCAAACTTAGTTAATAAAATGGAATTCATAGTTTAACTTTGAAAGCTTAAATATTTATGAATTCTGCTAGATAGAACGACATCTGTTCTGTGGCCAAATATTAGATCATACTCAATAGTATAAAATACTGCTTCTGTTCAAAATACCAAGCTAAATTTAAAGAGGTCTTTTTAAAGACCTCTTTTTAAAAGCACTTCTGTAATAATATAAGACTGAAATAGATTGGAAAGCTTTGTGCAAAAATATCCCATCACAAAAGAAAAAAATAATTAATTTGCCATTTTATTCCTTTTATTGATAAATTTTCCGTGGAAGTTGAATGCTGCTGAAAGTAGAGCATGAATTGCATTGACTCTTCTGAGATCATGTCTACAATTATGCTGTTGGTTGCACAGTTTGCTCATAATTAACTTTCTTTGTGAGTAATTCGTTGTTTAGCATAGTACTTTCATAAAAGATATATTCCTCTTGAAATATATTAAAGATAAGGTTGAACTGTGCTTTTTAGCATTTGTTTTTTTATAAGATGCTGAAACTGATGCCGTCTGCTGTCATACAAGACTGCACTGTGGAGATTTTTCTTCTCCCCTGTTGACCAAGTTATTGGACTTGTGTCTTAATACTATAGAATTTGGTGATTTAGGAAACTATCTGGTTTGATTATATGTAAAATCAAAGTGTAAGGAAAAAAACTTTTGCGATCTTGAGTCAGTGTTCTGGATGACTGAAAAGGAGACAGGTTTGTCAAGAACCCACTTTGCTTTTGCTGTGTCTTTGACCTGCTATGGATCTGTTCTTATCTGTTGTGTCAAGTTACAATTATTCCTCTGTTCTCCTTTTTCAAAAAACTACGGTAATTAAACTGGAGATACTATGCATCCATAATAGTTCCCATCAAAGCAGTTGAGGTTGAATTCGTAATTGAAGATAGCATGTCTTTTGGCACACACATTGGTAGATGCTCTGGTCTGAAACCACCAGTATTCCACTAGGACTGAATTCTTTCATCTTTACCAAACAAATGTTTAAAGTAATTTTAAGTGATTGAAAATGAGGGAAAAAAACCCAGTAGTTAAGATATATTTGTCTTTTATGGAATGTATAATATATGAAAGGAAATGGGGAAACTGTATAGTACATTTATGCAGGAGAATTGAAATGTAATTTACCAATAATGCAATTGTCTCTTCATAAACAACATCAATTTTGCAACACTAATGAGTATTCTCTGGGGAATAAATTATCTAGTGACTTTGAGAGAACTTGGTTCGGGCTGAGAGATGCATCGGTCCTCTGAAAGGTAGTTCTAGGTTTTCTGAGTTTACAGACACTGATCCTACAAAGTTGATTCTGTTATGCCTGCCTTAAGTCTATGTTCTAATTAGCCTTGGATGGAATACTTTGAGTAGAGTTTTCTGAAAAACATAAAATCAACATTTTTTTTGTGATGAATGACGAAATACTCTTTAAATAGACAACTTTAAAAGGATGCCGTTTTTAACAAGTCTGGCGTGATTACTTTGCTGTAGTGACAAAAACAGCACTCAATCTGAATTTTTTTTTTTTTTTGATAGCTTCGTAAATATAGTAATTTAGTCCAGAACTTAGTTTTACCGTGCTGTGGACTTTCTTTTTGTTTTAGAACCTCAGGATAAAACGTTTTATCCTGCTGTTCCTTGCTGCTGAGTACTTGGAAGGTAGCATCTTATCAAAGCCAAGTATCAATCTGATGTATTTGAAGAATCCTAAATCCCCAAAACTTTCACTTAAAACAGGTTTATAATGCTCCAAGTTACTTGCCACAATAAACAAAAGTACAAAATGAAAATTCCTGAGACTAGAGATACGGGTATATGAGTATCTGAGACAAGATAGTTTTTGCATCTAGATTCCCAACAAAATGAGATTGCTCAATGTTATGTTTGTACAAATCTCAAAAGTCAGTACTTAATCTAAAGATGAAATTTTAACAAAACATAAGAGTGTTGAATAGAATGATGTTCTTAAATTTAACTTTGGGATAACGACGACTCTTACCTATGACAAAAGACAGTCAATAAGAAATTGTCTGTGAGGTTGAGTTATTGAATGTATTGTTTTTCTCCTACTTGATGCCAAGGGAATTCAAAAGCTCTAAATTACTTCCTGTATAAACAGAGAAAAGGAAGGCGGTTTTAATAGAGAAAGATGGAATTCAATAAGTGGAAGAGACATACGCTAGGCACCAGAAAAGCAGAACTGAGGTTGCTGTACCTTACTCGTGTTGGGTTGGGATACCTTTTCCTGTCGGGAAGTGCAAGATCTGAGCAGTGGTGTTTCCTTTTGTGCTGTCAGAGGACTGGTTCATTTGTCTGCCTTTCATCTCTCTGGGAGGAATTTTTCATCTGGGTTATTCTGCTTTTGATTTATTTAAGGCCAAATTTCACAAATTGAAGTTTTGATATTCTCAGTACCTTTACTTCTAGTTCTCCCTTAAAATGTTTTCAATGGCTGCAGGACTTCCTAGTAAGGGTTTCTATTTTATAGTGGATATAAGCATTTCCCATTTTAAATCTGCTAAGGTTTCCTCATCTTACATTATGTAATTGATGTTTAAAGCTGTCTAATGCAGTGGTACCCAAACATTTTTGATTGCACATACCTATCACTAAAAAGTTTTTGAGAATGCACCCCCAATATATGCATATTTGTTTACTTATAAATTATATATATGTGCTACTGCGCTAATATGTTACATTCTGAAGCATGTACAAAAAACAAATTAAAAAAGGATGAGATAAAGATTGAGATAAAGATGAAATGAACACTATTTAAAAAATATTTTTTAATCTAGGAATTGTACAAATGTACTTTCTTTCTGCATCCTAGTGGATTGTCTTGTGCACCCCCTGGGGTGCTTTGGAGACCAGAGTGGGTCTGGGATATCGCTGTTCACAAAATACAGGCATGTGGGCAGGAATGAAACATTGTGTAATTCGTTTCTCTTGGTAAGGGGAATGTGAATGGCAGCAGCAAAACGCTTTTTGCAGCTCCATTCTTCATGAAAAGTCCTTGACTAGTAACTGACTGGAACTACTTTTTTTTTTTTTTTTTTTTTTTCCACTGATGTGAAGCTGTAGCAGTGTAGCACTCTGGTTTAAAAGGCAGATAAATATTTTGTGGTGGGGCAGATGGACACCCTGCCCAATACACAATCAACTGAGACAGCTTTCTCAAAAAATACTTCAGGCAAAGGATACAGGTAATTAATATAATTCCAGTTATATGATGGGCTGAATTACTTATATATTTTAAAGAGAGAAAGACATTCCTATCCTGTGCAATCATGTGATGAGCACACGTAATTGTATACACGTTCCAATATTTGCACGATGGAATTCTCTCTATCTGTGCACATCCATGCATACAGATTTCCTAGACATCAGATATGCTGATATCTATAGGTAGTCCTTAATACACATATGACTGAAGTTACCTTGAGCACAATTGAACACAAATGTCAAACAATATTGTGACAGAACCCTTACCTGAAACAAAGTGTTTTGATCAGCTGTGATTGGCATTGCAAATTAAAGCTTAAATATTAATTACAAAGATGATACTGTTTTTGAAAAAGGGAGAATTTTGGTTTATTTTTCTCTTCTGTTCTTGGAACTCCACTTTGTTTTTCTGCCCTGGGGCAGGGGGGGTGGTGAAATTGCAGGAGGAAGATGGAAGAGATACTGCTTCTGTGCTCCCCAGTACAGCTGATGAAATTCTAAATTATGAGTTTATTGTGCCATTCAACACTGTATTAGTTTTTCCTTTAGGGTTCCATATATCAGTATCCATTGAGATTGCTAGCAATTAAGAATACTCAGACTTTTAATGAAAATAGCCCCCAATCACATGGAGAGTAATAGGAGTTTTGACAGTAACACAGGTAAGCATAGTATTTCCACTCCTACATGTATACATCAGCTAAGCTTAGGCTTTGAGATGCAACAAAATACAAAAAGCAAGGTACTTTGTTTATTCTTTTTTCCAAAAATCACACATGGTTAATTGTGGGGACCATAAATATCAAATTGTGTGTCCACTGTTTTGCAAACAGCACGTATGAAATCTCATGGATCTATGAATTGGAAGCATTTGAAGTATCCTTACTGCAAATTTTTGCATTTTATTACAGTGTGGACAGCTGAGTCTGATGTTAGGTTCTGATTTCAATGTAAAGACATGATTGTACTCTTTGAAAAGAAACGTTCAATGGAAGCCCAGCCCGGGGAGGGGAAGATACAGGCTGGGGATGGAAATACTGATATGAAATTACTTAACTGGTATGTTAAACCACACGATTGTAATGGTTCCTTCTGCTTGTAAAAATTACTGGAGCCAGTTCTTCAAGTAACATCAAAGAATCAATTTAGTTCCTTGGAAATTCGATTTTACTAGTAAACTACTGTAATTTTGTATTTTAATTATACTTTAATTGGAAACGATGTATTTTGGAACAGTTTACTAAAGCTGGTTCAACTTGTCCCCAGTACACTGTGTGCATGCCAGGGTCCCTTTTGTGTAGCTCTTATTAAATCATGTTGTTGCCTCATTGGAAGTACCTTGCACATTTGCTGCTTGCCTCAGCACTTAGGAGCAGGTTCTTTAGAGCTTGTGGCTCCAGCTTTCTAAAGTGGCAATGTTGGGTGAACATAAGAAAATTTTGAGCTTGTGGTCTGCAAAAAACGGAATATTGATTACACTTTTAAAATGCTTTTTTTCCACCCTAAAACCTTAGGGTATTAATAATGCAAAAAAAGGCACGACATGTTTTTACAATAATTATTGAAATAATATAAACTGTTGCCTTGTAACGTTAGTGTATGTTTACTGACAGTTAAGTAATTTTTATTTTTTTATTTTACCAATATCAGTTCTTATTATTTTTAATATTTTATTTCTCATCTATAGGACTGAATTAAGTCTCTGAATATTCTCTAGGAAAGAGTTTTCATTTAGCCACAATGACTTTAACAACCTACTTTGTGTTTATGACATTGTTCACACATCTACTTACGATTTTACCCCTCAGACCTTGATTCCTCAAATACCGAAGTGTATCTCTGTAGAGGTCTTTTATTTGATTACCATTGGTGCTACTCTGGCTTGGAAGCCAGCATGCCAGGGATCCATGTGCCTCTGTGTTTGGTCATCAAGCTCTTTCTTTGCTCCTGTGTCTGCTAAATTGGAGTTGGGTGCGTGGCGGTGGGAACACCTTGTACGAAGCAAACCAGCTTACATGTGCAGTGGCCAGTAATACTTCAATTACTTTGACTGAAAGTGGCCTTGCAGTGCTTTGCATTTGATTTACAGTGCAATCTATTTGGATGAGTTCTTTAATTGGAATTAATGGGTTTTGGCCTTGGGTTCTGCTGTCAGGAAATTGGTTATGTGGGTTTCACTTATATTTTTGGGTGTCTTTTTGTAATAGGATCTGCATCTCAGAGCTTGAAGAAGTATTTTATGTAATACCTTATTGATGCTTTCATCTTGCTTTGTTCTTCAAAATATATTTGCTTCAGAAATAAAACTTTTATGAAAACTTCTATAACCTTTTTAAAATTAGCTTGTGTGACTTAATATAGATTTTGGATTAAACTGATCTCTTCAGCATGTATACTTCATAAGAATTTTTAAATACTGAAAAAATCTAGTTCACTTCACTATTGAAAGCTAAATTCACCTGACAGCGTTCTGTTTTTAAAGGCAGGTTGTCATTCCAGTACATCGAAACAAATGAATAATGTTGTGTCATTCCTTCACTGAGACTGTTTATTGGGGGGAATCTTACATCCTCAGGGCTTTCACTGCATAAGACATCTTTTAGTGGACTTCCTACTCAAAGGATATTATTTCTGAAGTCGCCGCTATTCTTCCTTCCAGATAAATTCCATTATGTGTTGCCAATAACAATGCCTTGTCACTTTGTTGGCAGTGAAATTAAGTAATGCGTGTTCAAGTTGCTGGAAGATAGATGATGCAGTAAAAGTATTTCAGCTAACCTTAAAAGAATACATCCACTTAATGGCTAAAAATAGGATGCTTCTGTTTAATGCTTTGGTTTTTACAAATGAATTGTAAAATGCCAGTAGTAGCCCAGTGGATGAAGCCATTTCTGTTAGGGGTAGGTTCTTGTCTTTAGAAACGCTGCTGGTGTGCTGCAGCTCTTGAGAGCAATATGGTTGTGTTATATTCTGTTCTGCAACTCACTGAGCTGAAAGTGGGGTAAGACATTTGGATCTTGGAGTCCTCAACATACGTGTTTTCACCCCTCGATCCACCTATTTTAATCCAAGCCAGTCTGTTGCAAAAAAAAATAGTACCTTTCCTGCATGTTCGTATTGAAATTATACTTTTTGATATTACAAAAACAATATGAGAAAGATAGGCATTCCCATAGCATCTTCATCAGAAACTTGGAAGGTGAACGAACTTGACCCATGTTAGAGGGACTGTCTAGAGAGTTTTTTCCCCAGTAGAGTATTTACATACAAGCCTGATCAAAGTATGTGCATAATAGTTAAAAAACTCAAATCACAGTTAATAAGTAGCCTAATTACTATGCACTATATCTCTGAAATCAAATGAATTGCTTTTATTTCATTTTTTTCAGATTATTTGAAGGACGGTCACCAAGGAAGCCTGAGAAACTTAAGACCCTTTTCTGCTACTTTAGGAGAGTCACAGAAAAAAGTATATCCTTTATTCTTTTTTTTTTTTTGAGCTACAGAACAGATACATGAAAAATTTGATTTCATTAAATTTAGATATGGCTATGCAGTATTATGATGGAAGTGTGTAACAAAAGCCAGCTTGCTAAGTACACTGATATTCATATTAATGTCACTTCTCATATAGATGATGCATGCTATTAAAATTTTTGCACAGAGCTTATTCTGCTTTCTTTTTTCTGAGAGACACATGTGGGGGGATGTATAAAATATATAGAGATATATTTTCACACACGCCCTCTCTCTATATGTATCAAGTGTGTGTGTAGAAATGTGTATATGGGTATATATAAATATACCTATATATAATGTTTGTAATATATGCAACTACTTGCTGCACTGCATCAGAGTGAGAATGTGGAGGCAATTCAGCATCATAAGTAGTAAGTAAAATCACAGGCTTAAAGATTCTGAAGCAAGCTTCAGATTTGCTGCCATATGCACATTTAGGCCTTTGATTATAACGTTTGTAGTTCCGAGGGATTTTTCCCCTGCTTGTGTTGGTGTTTCATGTTTTCCCCTTCTATTCTTCCAAAGCAAAGCTGTTGTGAAGTTTGCCCAGTTTCAATAAAAGAAGTGATAGCAGGACATGAGATATCCCCAACTCTTTTAGAAGTTAGTGCAATATTTTCCTTAGTGTGTGTAGTCAGATCTTCTGTTGTTACCATGAATTTGAATATCTGCATAAGCTTTCAAAAATAGATGTATTTTTGTGAGAACTGTATCAGAGCTTATATATTGTATTTTGGAGGAAAAAGAGATTTTGCTGCAGCTGCATCCATCACATCTGCAGCAATATCCTTATTATAGTATTTTTTTCTTTACATGTCAGTGTTTCACTGTTCGCTTCTTATTCTCTCAGAAGGGATTGTTTTAGAAGAAAGACAGCTTTAAGCTATTAAATATAAAAGTCCCTTTACTTGGTTCAGTCCATCTTCAGTTCATCATTTTAATTCACCAGAAATTAAATGCAGATACATCCTGTTTCAGCTATCGAACTTTCAGCAATGTCAGTAGAACTAAATCTCTGAGGTAAAAAGTAAATTGTGATCTATTTGTGCAACTGAGAAGAGATATAGTGCACTAGCTTTTTTTTTTATACTTGAGTAATAATGCTTTCATGCAAACCGAATCCTAAATTCATGCAGCTGTCCCTGACCCCCTCTGCATATGAAATCTGTTGGCAACAGACTTTATGAAACTATTGTATTAGATTTCTTAGTGTTATAACTTTAAATAATTTAATGAGATTCTTGAGTGCTCTCTTCTCAAAAATTCTTATTGTGCCTTTAAAAGATCCAATTTCTTGGGGTTTTTTTGTCCAAGGAATTAGTAAGACTGAGGTAACTTACCTCTGTAAATTACTGTAATAATTTTGCAATTTTTTATTGTAAATGGTAACTGAGTTCTGTGCAAAAGAACACAGTGGAGACTATATCAGCTGAAGACTTTGCCCCAAAAGGTGAATGCTTAACTTGTAAAATATCACCTGATACCCGAGTTCCCTTGTGGAAAAGTACTAAAAGCTGTTCACTTTTTTTTTTTAAGAGCAAGCAACACTTTTTTTTTTTTTTTTTTTCCCCTAAGCCCCTATAATGGTGGAGAAAAGTGTAGGACTATTTAAGGCTTTTTGAAAAATGTTTGTGCTTTACATACCATTTTGAATATTTTTCACAAGCCAGCACAGTAGATTTACTGACGCAAAGAAATGAGTCGCAAATCAAGTTTTTATTAGGATGACATCACCTAATAAAAGTTTGATATTATCTTTCTGTTGCAAAACTGAACTTTTTTGAGTAAAATAAGGAGAGAAAATTATAATGCATCCTTCCTGCAACAAATAATGGCTCTTCTTTTTCTGTTGAGGGGCAGGAGTCTTTTTCTCAGTTAAAATACAGTGAATTTCATTAGCATCATGGCAGGGCTGAAAACAGCTTGATCTGGAATCCACTGACACTGTGTCTTTATTGACATAGTAGGGCTTTCTTGGAAATAGGAGCTGCTGCTTCATCCATCCATGGGTTGAGTGCTCTGTACATTGTCTGTTGACACCAAACAGCAATCACCTCTAAAGGGTCACAGCTTCTTCTTTTCTAAGTGGCAGCACATTTTACTTTAACTTCAACTATTGAGTCTTTCTAGTAGTGTTTACAATTTAAGTGAAAATCACTTAAGAAATAGCTTTTCCTTGATCTGGGAGAAGAAAATTATTCAAACTTCAAAGGGAGATGCAAATATTTTGCTTTTCATGTTACTTGTTTCCAATCTGAGCATGGACTGTCAGGGGAAGATTCAAAGCTGCTTTTGAGGAAAGTTAAGCTCTTGTGTTTCTGCCAAGAATGAAGTTTGTTTGCAATTTTAAAAGTTGACCACTTAAAATAGTGTAAGGACTAAAGCTCCAGCAGCTAATCCATTTTCCTCTGGGGTTGGTTTACCTGTAGAACCTACGGGCTTGGTGACGTTTACAAGGCAGTGTCTCCAGGAGTTTCCAGACTGGGAAAGGTAAGTTAAACATTCTGTTAATCTAAGAAATTTCTTAAAACAGTGATCATTCCATAAGAATGGGATTAAATTGATCCAGGCCTGGAAGTACTACAGAAAACAATGTTTGGTATGAATTGCTATGGAGAGAAGTACAGAGGGAAGCGGGTGAACTTCCACAAGTAGTTTGAGTGTCCTGAGCTTTCGAGTATGTTTGTTTGCCTGTGAAGCCAACAAGTCTTAAGTGAATTTCTAAACCAGTAACATGTCTTTGGTGCTGTTGCTGAGTGGGGGGAAAAAAGAGAGATGTGACTTGATTTCCAAAATGATCAGAAGTACAATGAAGTGTGGGTGATAACCAGCATGAAAGTACAAATGTTTCAGCTTTCTTGCTGGTTAGTGAGTAAATGTGGGACAGACTTGTGTGAAAAACATAGAACTTCAGTTACAGATTTGGGGTTTTATGGTGAGAGGTGGAGAAACTGAACAATTGACTGCTAAACCTTTACAATTTTTTTTTTCTCAAAAGCAAATGCATTTTCTTTAATCCATCGGGTTTTTTTTAAACCACCTTATGTTTAAGGTGTGTAAGAAGTTTGGGGTTGGGTGGATTTTCTTTTAAAATGGCTGTCTTTGTGTGGAGATTCTGTAATCATCCTTTCTGTACAATATTTTTCCTCAATGATAGATCTCAGAAAAAACTCTCTAGATTGCACGTCACCTATGAAGGCACTATTGAAAGCAATGGACAAGGTATGCTACAGGTAAGCGCATAGAACAGTAAATGCGGCTTTCTGTCTTTTTTTTGTCAGACTTTAATGGTCTGCCAGCTTAAAGTTATTTGTTTATCTGCAATTGACTTAAATGACAAGATGTTATGCAGTGTAAAAGAAACATCAAAATTAATTCCATGGGCAGCCTTAGCACTGTCAGTATTCCCCAGCTCCTCTAGGTTTGCACATGTACCTGTTACAGAAAGAGCTGACAGAAAATCACAAGCCCTGGACAGCTTTAGGTCTTTTGGTTCAAACCAAGATCAAAGATTGACAAGATAAGTTTCAGGCTGGGATCTTGATGAGTTGTCAAGGGTTTCAGTTTATTTTAAAAAAATTATTCTTGTGCCCCAGACAGTGACCAGGTCAGTAGTTCAGGAGACTTTCTTGCTGCTGCCAGCGTCACTGTTTCGGTCTGGGAGCCAGTCAGCTAAAAGAGATTCATAAGGAGGATGTCCTGTCCATATCTATAGCAAGGAACACGTTTGACTTTTCAAATTAGGTTATTTAAAAAAAAAAAAGTCTACTTTCTAGAGTTCAGTTACCAAAAAATTTTAGAACTTCTTTAGCCAGGAACAAGCAGTGCAAAGGAAGAGGAGGAAGGAGAATAGGAGGACTTTCTCTGGAAAGAGCAGATGCTAGAGAACAGTAGAAAGCCAAAATTGGCTACTAAAACAGTTAATGTGTAGTGATTCTCTTCTCTGCAGTTAGTGTCATTTATTCTGTTTTGTCCAAAGTTAGACTGTGACATTTTTCAGGGAGGGAACTGTCTGTTGTGCTTTTGGTCTTGTAGAGTAGTTGGAGTAATGGAGGTAGCTCGCTTTCCTGATTGCTGCAGGAAAAATCATAAAATAATTAGCTGCTTAAATATCATTGTTGCTATGCAGGTAGCATAGCTCAAAAATTGTTCATGAGCAGAGAGGAAATGCTGAAGGGCACAGTCATTTGATCCATATGATGTATCTATTAAATGAGACTGTAGGTGAAGTGGGTTACTGGTCTGGTGTTCTGCAGTGCTTTTTCCTCAAACTTTAAAATGTTTCATGACTGTATGAAACTTACACTCTCAAAATGGGCATTGAAATTATGAACTCAGCAACAGCTTAAGAATATTCATTTTTCTGCTGTCTCTATTCAACTATATTATAACCTTAGAGGTGAGAGATGGTTTAATTATGCTTTTTTTGTGTAGTGTTTAAATTCTGTTGCACTCCTTAAATTCAAGCACTGCCTAGGGAGTGATATTTTTCCTCTTGGCTATTTCAAGTCTTATCAAAGAAAATATCTCTGCTCAGAGGAAGAGCACTCTCTCCAGGAGGGAGCAGGATGACCAAGACCATCCAGGAGTCCACAGTGACCCCAGCCTAGGCTGGCAGGGCCACTGGCTGGTACAAGCAGAGCAGGCTGGTGGTCATCAGACAAATGCAAGGTGATGAGTCAGGTCCCTGGCGTCAGTCCGAGATGTGCAGTCAGCCAAGAGGGCATCAGCAGAGTACAGGGCTGGGCATGGGGCCATATTTGATGTCTCAGGTGAGGTCCAGGACAAGGGGGTGTGTTTGTACGGGGGCTGTGTGCTGGGGGGTGAGGATGGGGCCCAAGGTGAGACTACTCAGCACAGCTAAAGTGCACTTGGGGCCCTGACGCACTGAAGATTTGGGTAGTTTTCATGTTATTTTTTTGTATCGTAGTCAAGTTCAGCAAATCTTAAACAACTGAAGTGTGTTGGCATTTCCAGGATAGGTATCAGGAACTCTTGCTGTTGTAGTGGCTGGCTCTCCATGTGCTTTAGGCTTGAGAGTGACTCCTGAGTCAGTTGGTGATCTACACAGGTGTCCATGTCACTTCAGCAGCTTTTGTTCCTCTCCTGTAAATGTGCTCGCATCGGTTACCTAAATAAAAATCAGTAGGAAGCTAAAAGCATTTCAAAGATGAAGTGACTTTTTAAAACTATAAATGTATATGGACAGTTAATTTGCATAAACAGTAATTACTTTATTGAATAAACCAATTACAGTTACTTTAAAAATTGTTCTCTACGTAGAAATGTAACTTGTAAAATATGTGTTATTGAAGCAGGAAGAATGCAGAGCTTCTCTGTTTCAAGCAGAAACCTTAATGATTAAAACAACTGGCCTTGTTCCAGTGCATTTCAAGGAGAAATCATAAGAGATTCTTTTAGGTACAAAACAAGTGGTACAAGGGCAATGCTGAGCTAAAAATGCTTCAGTGTGGACAGCTGGGGCAGAATGCTTTTAAAGGACAACTTAATTCCTCAATGTCCGTAAAGTGCAAAAAGAATACTGTAATTTGCTTGTTTCATCTTTCATATTTACTGAAATATGTTTTATTCTTAAATATGTGCTCTTCCAAGGCAACCCACAAAACTTGGATTCAGAGCATTTGAGAGGCAGAACTTTATTTTGCTGTGTGATCTCTCACTTGTCTTAAGTTTTCTGAGAAATAGAAAGGAAAAAGAGAAAGGTGTGCTGTTAATCAGGTTCTCTCCTGCTGCTTGTATTTTTAAGTGATACTAGCAGATCTCAACAGAAACTTTATTTACCTTGGTAAATGAAAGGATGTTATGCTGTTTGCTTAACTTATGATCCTCCTGAATATATTTTTGCTAGGTTGATTTTGCAAACCGTTTCGTTGGAGGTGGTGTGACTGGGGCAGGACTAGTACAAGAAGAAATTCGGTTTTTAATCAACCCAGAACTGATTGTATCGAGGCTCATCACTGAAGTCTTGGATCACAATGAATGTCTTATCATCACAGGTTAGTCTTTGCAGAAAATGTTTCGCATCTTGTCCTCATTTTATATATAGAAAATACGTTTTGAATTGAAGTTTAGTATGCTTAAATGCTGTAGGGATTAAAAAAAAAGAAGAAAAAAACAAGTCAATACTAATTTGACAAAGTGCTTCCTCTTCACCCTGCCTCTTAAGACCATAGGGCTGCTGGATCCAATAGATGTTTTGTGAAGGAAACAACAACAACAAAAAAGTGATGGCAAGCAGACAGAACTTTTTTTTAATCGTATATAAATGTGTTTGAGGACTCAGTGTTTAGGCCTAGCTGAAGAATTCTGTTGGGCAGTGTAGGTAAAAGCCACAAATACCAGCTCTTAGCTGGTCCCAGCAGATAATGCTTCTGTTATGTTAATGCAGGGTGGGTTTTTTTGTTCCTGTCTGGAATTTGTAACATTTGATGTGATCAGTGGGACTGAAAATTGTGAGAAGAAGAACTGCCCTCTGTTTGCCAAAAAGGAGAGGAAGTGTGAGAGGAGATGATCAGGATCCATTAAAAAGAGTAGAAAGTCAGGAAATGCCTCTTAAGGATTTTGAGATTTGGATCTTGTAGGTTATAAACACGTGTTTGTGTTACTTGTAAGTTAATTATGGGTTTATAATTACAGCATCAACTAAATACTTCTCCAGTGTGTTGTTGAGGGGCTGTGTGTTGTCTGTCCAATGGATGTTCTCTGTATAATGGATGTGCTATCTGTCCAATACTTTGCTGAGAGTGTTTTTCCTTTTGTTTCCGCCTCTGTCAGAGAACTTGAAATGTTTTATTATCCGTGGATGAAAACAGCATCAAAACAGCTAATGTCACTATTAAGAACTGGAGAGGCACAGGTCATGCTGTGTGTGTGTCAGTTCTGTACACAGGAACAGAGTGAGCATTTTTCATGACTGAAAAACAAAATGATGTGATAATATTTTTTTTTTATTATTTACTCTAAAGAACAGCTAGAAAGAAAAAATATTTGATCAGAGAGATCCTCTGGGCAAATATTGTAATAGATGATGTATATTTTATATTTTTCTGTCTGCTATAGTAAAAATGTTGGGTTTAGTTACCTGAGCTGCTTCCACAGTCAGGAATTTGTACAGGTATTAGAACACGTTTCTTGGCAAAGTCCTTCCAAAGCACATGCTTCTCTCCCATACATGCACAGGAGAAATTTGAGCTTAGATCTTGCAAATCTTCCTCTGTTCAGAGCTATTGATTGTTCTGGGCAGAGCATCTTCTGTTTTCAGTCTTATGCTTGGTAATCTTTTTAAGGCAGTGTTTTATTTTGTTTTTCTACCCTGCTGAAATTAATACCTTTTCTGTGAAAACTTTTTGATAAATTGGGTTTTGTGATTACCTTTTAAAAAAAAAAAAGTCAGAAAATTTTTGGCCATCGCTGATTTCTGTTATGTATTTTGGATATGATACTATAACAAGATGAAGGAATTGAAGTCGTGTCCTCTGGGTGAGGCTCTTGTGGGGGGAGGGTGCAAACAGAGCACAGTGCTCAGTCCGTGTAATAACTAAATGAATGTTTTGAAGGAGCTTCCTCCATTCCCCTGCAATAACTAGTGATTTGGCATGAACAAATAAAGGTGAGGGTGTTTTTTCACTGCAGCAATATTCTTTTAGTTTTCTTGAGTACTTTATAGTGTTTTGCAATTAGTATTTGCGATATGGTGTTCTTCTCTAATGGAAATGGCCATTCCATCATTTTCATTTCATCCCTGGAGCTCTTCCACCTCGGTTCTTAGCCAAGTCTCCACTGCGTGTCACAATCCTCTTGATAAATTACATTTTTTGTGATGCATCTTGACTCAGCAGCCTAATGGGTATAACTGTGTAGCTTAAATTTGCAGAAGAGTCTGAGAAATTGGAGAGAAATTAAATTTGTTGTGATTGCGCAGTATCTGGTTAAGATCACTGCTGTAATGAATATGGAACTGGTCGTGCAAGCAGCCAGCTTCTTCAGCACAGACATCTACCTACAGAAATGTCAGCAGCAGTAGCAGAGATTCCCACAGCTGCATTTCTGGTAGATCTGTGAATAAGTGACAGTGTTTTTCATTCAGGGCTTTTTCTTTTCTGGTTTTTTTTTATCCTCTTTGAGTTCACATATACTCGGGCAGCGTTAGGAGCAGATGAAGCCGTGTTCCATGTTTGCTTTAAATCTACAGGTTGAGCAATGGCCACTCCTTCTTGCATCTTAGCGATGCATTTTCAGAGACTTCTAAGCACATTACCCGTGCAGTAAATGAGATCGGATAATTGGTTCAGCTGAAAATTTACTCAGAGAGAAAAAATTGTTTTTCAGCTGGATTTAGCAGGCTGATCGTGCCACTGTCTGGAGAGCCAGAAGACTAATGGTGGCACAAGATAAGCATCAGAACTGATTGAAAGGGAGAGAAGGACCATCCCCTCAGTTCTGGCAGTAAATGTGCATCTGTATTGGTGACTTAAAAACTATACTCTGCACTTTTCATATGTACTCCTTTTTATTCAGTGCCTCTTCGGAGGTATAGTTTCTAGTTCATAAGAAATACTAGAGGAACAGTATGGTGGGGTTTTTCCCAATCCCTGGGAACTTCATAACACCATACAGATCATATGCAAATGGAAATCTAGACTATGGAGTCTGATTTAGGGCTATATTTATTTTTAAAAGTAACTGCAACTATTTCTAGATGAATGAGGTCCCATAAGCACTAACACTTGACAATTTCACTGTTTTTCTCATGCTGTAGCCATTACAAGTTTCACAAAGAAAGCATTTTTGAATTATACTTGTAGATACTTTCTTTTGAGTTTAGGTTGGCTTTTTTAGTTTATTTTGTGGCTTGTTTTTTAAATTTCTGATGGTATTGTGCTGTTTTGCTCTATTTGTGTCTTGGTTTTTTTACCTCTATTTTTTTTTTATGGGAAGAAAAAAGAAGTGCAATTGATCCCTTACTGCCTCTGTTCTCCCAGCAACAGCAGTTTGTATCCCAGTAGTTCACAGGCAAAGGTGCTGCCAGTTGAACAATCATTTTTGTCTGACACATTTTCAGAGCTTCACTTCTGAAAACCCATTGATTTTCATTAACTTTGGGTTTCTGGGACTTGAGTTTAGAGTTCCTGTGATTTCGTTGAGTTTCTCTGTTATTGATTTTTTTAAAAAAAATAAATATATATTTGCTTGTTTGTTTGTATTCTGGTGCTTTCATCATCAGACACTGCACTTCCATAAAAATTAATGAAAACTATGAACCTTGAAACAGTGAGCTTAATACTCTGGCTGTCATTTAATCTGTCCTCTTACAGTATCCTGATAGCCCAGTCTTTTCTTCGCACGAGCTAGACACCAAAGGAAACGCTTTCTTTTCAAAGTTGGAAGTTTTGCTACGCTGTTCCCTGAAGAGAGCTGTCAGAAAAGTCATGTGCTTCCCTTGTCTGTCTTTTCCAACTATTTGCTCAGACAGTTTTTCCAAGCATATCAGTAAATCTGAATTTTTGCTAAGATTTTTCCTCATGTAGGTAAGGCTGATAGCCCCACAATTCGATTAGAAGGCTGACTTCTGGATACTTAAGCTGCTCACAGTTGTCCTTTGTACAAGAGCATGAATGTGTGTGAACATATGGGCATACTCTGCCATCACAATTTTGATGACTTTGATTCTGTACAGGAAGTGAATTCTTGGTGAGGAATCTTTTACCATCCCACTCATTTTGCAGAGCAACTTTTCAAAATCTCCTCGAGTGGAATTTGTGTGCCCTCAGTATGGTTAATCGTCTAGACAAATCTAAATAAATAATGAGTGGGTAATTGAGCAGATAAGCTAAAGAAGCACTGCTAAGTCGTTTCAGTTAAAATGAATTTGGGAAAATGTCTTGAAGTATATGCATCATTTCAAATAGTTTTTAACAACTTATGTTTCATACACTTAAGACTACTAGAAGCAAGTATTCAGATTCCCTTGTCAGATGAGTTAAAAGTGGATAGTTTCACGTTTCTGATTGTTCAACTTTTTATTTATTTAGAGATTGAAAAACTTCAAAATTGAATTTGAACTTTTGTATTCTGAGTATCACCAATCTCTGCAGTAGTTAGACACTGCTATTGTCTTAATAATTGGATGTTTTGTGCTGTCAGCACAGGTCTTCCTAAATCCCATTTTTCTGTTATAGGCATAGCTGGTGTGACTGTCTGTAATTAAGGGGTTGCTTAACAGTTCTGTTCTTACTTGTATTGTTTATAACTTGTGCCGAACTGTACCCGTATAAGCTGAAATTTTCTGAAAAAGGTATTTTTTTAAGTCCCCTACTTTTGAAATTCAGCTGTTCTGAGCCTAAAACAGGGAAAAGTTGTGATTTTGCTGTGGTGTTACCTTAGGAGTATTTCTTCGATGCATTTGTGCATCTCCAGGTTTTTAAGCAAGGTCCTGAAGCTCAGTAAAACGAGGTGAAAAGCAGCTCTTTAGAAAAGTTATATGATCCTTACTCTTAGTTAAAATGCTCTCCTTGGTCTTGGGATAAACCTTTGAAAAGGAGTTTGCACAGTAGAGCATAATAGCTAAAATGTTTGGAGGTCTTAATACGCTACTTTCTTATAGCCCTTAATGCTTGCCAAGATTACCCTGCTGGACCTCTTCACAGAGCAGCTTCTACTGGTTACCAGAAGATCTTGTGTTCTTGGTACAGATATGAATCTCTATTTTCCGTTGCTTCTGAGAGCTGCGTGTTCATTTGGAAAAGTAGTGATTCCTATGAAAGTGAAAAAATACGTACGTATTTTGTATGTAATACAGAAAATCATTTGTTTCAGGTACTGAGCAGTACAGTGAGTACACAGGCTATGCAGAAACTTACCGGTGGGCAAGGAGCCATGAAGATAAGACCCCAAGGTAAAGTTCCACATAAAAATTTCAAATGATGGAATAAATAAATGTATAAATTTGCGGTCCTTTAAGTATTTCCTAGTATTTGGCTTAATAGAGAATTTTCCTGTTTGATCCTGTTCTCTTCAGTAAAGCCAACAAGCTAAAAAAAAGTTATATTAATAATATTAATGCTAATAAATGGTACCTGCCAATACACCAGTTCTTAAACCATCATCTTTTACAGTTATATTACCAAAAATTTGGATTAATTATATATACTGACTGAATTGTGGATTGTAATGTCACAAGATGTTTGACAATGATACCTCAGGTGCCACAGTGTAGCTGATGTGTGGCAAAATACAATTTAATATCATGAATCTAAGCAGAAAGCTCTCCAAAAATGTTATTATAGTGTACACACAAAATTACCCATTTGGTATAGAAACCTACACAATGTACTCTCATTTAAATATTGGAGGGAGACAGAGAGCCAAAGGGCTTCTCTCTGACCTTGCGGTGTTCTTAACGTACTTAATAAATAGTGCTGTGTAATGAGATTTGTTTCATGTTTATGCCCAAAGTCTAGCCAGAGTATTTCTAAACTTATAGGGAGACTTATAGTCTCATTCTTGATGTTGCTTTCATTCTCGACACACAAAAAAAGTGCTCTGTTGTCTGTTATGAGCTCACATTTCTGGCTGCTTCTAACAGCAGCTCCACAGGGCTCGTTTTGGATTGTGGTTATGTGGCCAATATTTAACAACTAATGGCATTTACTTTTCTCCTCCCTCCAACTTCAGGGATGAATGGCAGCGACGCTACACTGAAATTGTTGCTATAGATGCATTTCACTTCAGACGTTTCCTTGATCAGTTTAGTCCAGAGAAGATTAGAAGAGAGCTCAACAAGGCCAGTAACTTCTTACAACCTCCTGCAGTCTAAGGCTGTTCCATTAATGTTTATAGTACCTTTTCAAATAGTTTTGTATTATTATCTTCAGCTAAGGAAGTTCTTGCTTATTTGTGTCTCTTATAAAAGTTGCACTTTTCAGGATTTCGCTGTCCAATGTTAAAGCAGAAACATCAAACAGAATGACTCTTATCCTTTGTTATGCTATTCAAAGCTGTATTTTATTTAACTTCCAAAAATACAAATGAAATTTGGTTATACATTTCATTAATGAGCCCTAATTTGCAATTTTTATCCTTAAATAAGATATTTGCATTTTGAGGTGGTTCCCAGTCCTTGCTGTCTGCCCTGGACTACGTGCTGCATAATATTTTGGAACATGGGGCTACTTTTCCAAGCCATGGCAGGTGCTTTATCATGTTTCATGGCTGAGCTTTTAATCTTATTTGGTTTTTTTCTTGCTCTGCTGCTTCTTTTCTTGAAGCTTAAACAGTCTTTTCCCAGCCCTTCAGCTTGTCCTTTTTCAATGACTAGTAATTGCTGTCAGTGAGCTGTTTATAGTTCTGAGACCTTAGCTTTGAAACTGTGCCAATGTTTTCAAGGCCTTTGCTGTTATCCCATGCATGAATTTTATCTCCTAATGAGATGCCTGGTATCATTCTCCAGTTCACATAGCAAATTCTCCTAAGTTAATAAGAAGCTAATGAGCCAGAATGAGGGCCTTGCATGGTTAGTATAAGTCATAGGTACTGAAAGGTCTGTGGCCTGTTACAGCAGTGGTAATGTTTGGGTTTTTTTACTGGACAGTTGAATACAAGAATGCTTACAGTTATACTGTATTAGTGTGCTTGTATTTGGATTCAAAACATGCTAATGATAAGGTCTCCTTAGTGTACTTGTACATTTATATATGCAGTGGGCCTCTGTCTCGACTACGGTGTTAAATACAAGGGCATAACACTACTGTTGTTAAAGTCTCCTGCTTTCTGTAGTATAGGAGGGTATAGAATAGTGTAGGATGCATTTTAAATAAATTCAAACATAGGCAGTGTGTTCCTAGTTCTCAGTTGGAAAGGGAAAGGAAATATACCTGAAAAACATTTTTTTTTTTTTCCCCACCCAGAAATATTGTACAGTGCTGAAGGACTAATTTAATTTAGTCATAAAGCCTTAGCATTTTGACTAAAGTAACATTCATCAGCTTGTATCTTCATGGTTGGTAATGAAATTAGCCCTGAAAAAGACAGTAAATAAATTTTGTTACCTTCAGTGGTATCTTAGGACAAAATTCAAATTACCTACTCTAGTTAATTTATGATCTGCCTACAATATTCAGTATTATTGATTGCACATGGATTTTTAAAATAAATTATGGTAGATCCATGCAACTTTTACACAGTGTTCCGGTTTGGCTGATGTTGTTTGGTGAGGACTGATTGGTATTTAAAGAAAATTTTAAGCCTGAGTTAATTATCTGTTTACTACAGTAAAAATATCATGGAGTTTATTGGAGGTTCTATAATATTTTAACAAATCAAATATTTAAATGTACTGTGGGGTTTTTTTTCAGTTTCATTTAAAATTAATTCACACACACAAAAACTTAAGATTTTTCTGTGTGTGAAAACAAGTTGAGGAAATAAGCTGCAACTCTATTTCTATTATGATATAATAAATCGGGACTCAGTAAGCACAGTATATGCGCACAGGCTTTGAAATACAAGTGTATTATTTATTAGTAGACACAGCTCGATGTCCATTTGTTTCCGGAGGTTCTTTTCTTTGTCTGTTATTTTGGTAGACATTAGGAAATTATTCAAACAACTTAAAGTATTCTTCTTACAACTTGTATTTTCTTACAGGCCTATATGATTTTTTCTTGATAAGATCCATATGTCTTAAGGAACCAGATGTTCACTCCGTTAGTTTTCTCAGAAGGTAGCTGTCTGAGGCTGACCCTTGTTTCTGGTTTAGCCCATACTCAGAAAACAACATTAATATTGTCTAAAGTCAGCTGTTCAGAATAATAATGAAAAAATCATTGTACCTGATGTCAGCATCAGGATTTGTGGATAGATGTATGTGTAAGAGATGTCACTGTTTCAGCCTTGCGAAAGTCCCTTGAGATTATTGCCTAATAAAGATCCTCACTAGCAATAATTTTTCCAGTTGCAAGTTGGACTTTCCATATCCTAAGGAACAACTGACTTGGGGTTTTGCAGTCCCACTCATAAATGCCATTAACCCTATTTTGGTAGTCACATATTTAAAAAAAAACTGTAGCTTCATCTTTGCCAAGAAATGCTTCCCTAAGAATTGTGGTGTGCAGAGCAGTTCAGTTTCCAATGGTGATAACTGTGAGAATTATATATAACAGTTTTATATGAAAAAAACCCAAAAAATTGTAAACATCACACAACTTCAAATATATGGTATCTCTTATTATTTAGAAGTTGTGTAAAACTTAAAAGCAGATACATTTATGTAGTTAAAAAGGAACAACTCTTCTGCTTCCCATATGGAGGCAATAGCTTTAAAACTGCACAGAAAGTTTTCCTGTTCCTGTGTTCCTAGGTAAAACCAATGTAAAATATTGGTGTGTTGTCTTTTTTTTTCCCTTTTTTAAGTGATTAGTTTTTATCATTTGTTTGCTATGAAAAATCATAGGGGAGCACTTAGATATTTTCTTCATGGCTGCAGAAGTCCTTCCACGTATTTGCTTAAGTTCTTGTTGTGTCTGACAGGACAGTTTTGTTCTCCATGTCCTGGGGAGTTAAGAAATCCATGCCTGCTAAGGAACAGCTGAAAAGAAAATGATGTGCTGTTGCTGTTTATGTTCCCTCGCTGGGAGGAGGAATTTGAGGAATTACTGTCCACACAGCCAGAGTTATAACTTGCTTGGCCCCACTAGTTTCATACAAACATGCCTCGGATGCGAAACACGCTAATAGCTCTGCCTTGAGAGAGCTCAAGTAGCTGTGTGCACCTGATGATGTGCAAGTGCTCCTTATACAAACTCTGTATTATGGTATTATAACTAACAGAAGTCTGAATTTGCAGCTTAGATCAGACTGGAGTGAAACCCTGGGTACTTCAAGCTGTACCAAACAATTGTACCAATATATTTTTATACATTGAAAAGATTCCCAAAGAGATATATCTTTTTTTTTTTCTGTATGTGGAAGCACCTGCCTTTACTCAAGATTTCTTAGTGAATATCACACCATCTCCTCCTACCCTCATCTATTCCATTAGACCTGTGTTCTAAGGTGGCATTTTGTATTTTATTTTCAATTTTGAGGAATTTCAGTAATACTAGACAGGGCAGTTCAGTTGTCATGTATGATAAATGGGCCGAAAAGCAACAAACAGAATACAAGCTACTGTTATTCTTTGCTCTGGCTATCCTGAACAGTTTCCTGTAGCTGCAGTGAAATCCCTAGGAGTCAGCACCTGTATCTAATTTTTAACTTGGATCTAAATAAGGGAAAATTCTTCTTGCCTTAAATTCTTTAGTGATTTACCTTAAATTTATAGGATGACTAACGGTGTATTGAAGTAGTTTGAATTTGGTGTTGCTAGAAGACAATTCTGATTACTGTTATCATCTTATTGCTTGAAAATATTGCAACAGATTTGCCTGTCAACTTCTTCTGCCTCTTGTCTGCCTGCAGGCCTACTGTGGCTTCTCTCGA
Source organism: Tringa tobata (assembly GCA_033628505.1). Lineage (NCBI taxonomy): Eukaryota > Metazoa > Chordata > Aves > Charadriiformes > Scolopacidae > Tringa > Tringa tobata. The sequence continues at coordinate 5,846,970 of JAHREE010000128.1, forward strand.
CCCAATGTCCCACCTCAACACCTCTCTGCAATAGCCACAGGAAACTGGGGATGTGGTGCCTTTGGAGGGGACTCCCGATTAAAAGGTGAATTATAGCAGTTCCTTAGCTTTGATCTTGAGGCCATGAGTAACGTGGCCTTAAACAATAAAACCGCACATTGCTTTTGTATGCTATCTTCAGTATAAAGCTTGAGGTAAGAATATGATGGTGAAATGCTGGGTTATAAGGACCTGTAGCACTGAAACCTTCAAAAGCATGGATGCCCGATATTAGTTCACAAAAGAATGTGTTCATTGCAGTTCTCAGTCGTATAAACCAGTTGACCTTTCTGGAGCAGTCTTTTTAGATTACGCCTAAAATTCGTATCTCTGGAAAGCTATTTAAAGTACCTGGTAGTTTGCAGGGCTTCACAAATTTGCTGGCAATGCTTAGTGTTTAGTTTTGCTCCTTAATATATTGCTGTATCCCAGAGAGGTTTCCAGTCACTCAGACGTGCTCCTTTCTTTCCTGACTTGCCTGCTGTCTCACTCACTTTCTCATGTTCTTTTATTTTTGAGTGTTTATAATGCGGCAGATATCACGCGCCTACATTCATTTAAGATTTTTTCCCATCAAGTCAAGAACTGATGGATCCTGACATTTAAATTGATACCCTGATTCATGTAGTTCTAAGTAGAAATTTACATTTTTGTTGTTTTCAAACATTTGGAGAGGATATAAAATTTACTTTTCTGAACAGCTTTAGGTGGTTACATTGATACAGACAGTCATCAGGCTACCAGCTTCATGAGTTTTCTTTCTTAATATGTTTTATTCATTGAGTGTCTTTTTTCTTTTTTTTTTCTCAATGCTCGTTGATTTCCTGACGGTTGGTTTTTGATTTCCGTTAGATAGGATGGGCTGCCAAGTGCATATCATCAATATCAGAAGTATTTACTGCAGGATCTGATCATATTTGATTATGATAGGAAGGTTTAATAAATGCTTTGATTTGCAGAAGTCCTCCTCTTGGATCTGAACTGTAATAGCCCATGTATATTTTATTAATTTTCTGAAAAAAATAGGGCTCATATGATCTAAGCCATTGTTTGTTCACCATTGGATGTGACTTTAGAATAGGGATTGCTCACTGCGATGCTTTACTTCCTCTCCCCATCCATCACTCAGAGCGCAAAGCTGAAGCGTACTGACAGAGGCCACCAGAGCTGAGTCCATTTGGTGAGGAAGCCCCTAGAAAAGTCTTTGATGTAGCCAAAGAAATGAGCCGTGAGATGTGCTTCAAAACTTGGATATGAACTCCGGGCAGAACAAGAGCGTGTAAAGACTTGAACATTCTCTTAGTTATATTTTAACTTAATATTTTAGTTTGAGCTTTCATTTATGTAACTTTTCCTCTGGTTTTGGATCAGCCTTATTTATTTTTCTGAAGTCTGTGAGAATTAACGCTTAACAGCAAGTTACAGCACAACACTATTAAGAAAAATTCATCTAAATGTATGTGAGTACTCTCAAATTTTCTCCTGTTCTTTTGGCAGACCTTACAAAGACAGACATTAGTTTAATTAGCACTTAAGTTCCTCTTTTTGTAAACTCAGCTTAATTTCTTATTTGACTCCAAAAAATCAATACTTAATAAAGAAAATTAAATGACAGTGATGTTATGGGATATGGACCCAGTCTTTGAGTATGTGATGGTTTTCTCTGAGCTGACTAGAAACAAGATGGCTTCATTCTTTTTATTGTAAACTATGAGCTACTACTGTAGCTAAAGGCTACTGTAGCTAAAGGCTACAGTAGTTTGTCATTTGTGTTTTTGTCGGAGTAGAGTTGCATTTGACGTGTAATAACCAAATGAAGTCTTTTCTAGTTCACAGATACTCCCTGCACAGTCATAAATGCGAAAATTGTTTCTCCCTTTTGTTTGAAAATGCTGTATGGGGTTACTCTGAACTGCAAATTCCTTTAATGGTTTCACTTTATAATAAGCAAATTTCTTAACGCTGGAGAACAATCTTTTACACTTCACAGGGAGCCATAAATTCTTCATTTCAGAGTATGTTTTAGAAAGCTCTGGGATAATCAGTATCACGGTTTCACTGAACCTAAATAAAAAGTTTGTGTTGTCTACACAGGCTTGACAGTGTATTGCAATGACAAAATAGTTTTCATAGTTTAAATGAAAAAGCATGATTTTAGTGTTCTTAAATATACACCCTTGTCCTTTCAGGAGTAGTATCTGGATCTGTAACAGACTTCAGAACCTCCAAAGTATTTGAAGGAATTGGATATAACTGGATAAGCGCCATAATGCATTATGATATTTTATCGTGATTTTTTTAGTCATGAATTAGAGGAACATGATTGTGTATAAAATATGGTTTTGCTCAAGGTCACAGATGATGCAAACACTGTGCCTTATTCCTCCTTTAAGTCATCTCAAAGGAGGAATAAAATAATCTGGCTTTATAAATTAACTGCCTGGTATGTAAACAAGACAGATTTCAGCTGAGCTATGGATATTTCCACAAAATTTAAGTATAAACTTAAGACTTTCAATACTGAAAAACGTATGTTTATATGATTGGGAGAAGTTAGAGGATCTTGTCTTGCCTTTCAAACCAGAGGATGGTTTAGCAATTACTAGCTGCAGGGGCTCGGTGCAACCGTCGAAAAATTGACAAAGTCTTGTTTTATTGAAAATGCAAAGGAGATGATGTGATGAGGCATCTCATAAATACATAAGCTTAACTTGTAATGATGATGAAAAAGTACTCTTTAGCTGAATTGCTGTTCTTACTTCTCTGAGAAATTGTAGCTCAACAGGAAGATTGCCGTCAGCATTAGAAAGCCCCTTGTGGGATTAGTGGAAGGAGAGAAGATCACGCATCTCGCCTCGTGTAGGTGCGTGTAATACTGAGGTGCTACCCTGATACCACTGCACTTCCCAACGTGCCCAGCAGGCGAGGACACAGGAGCTGGGTGTTTAATGCAGCGTAGCGTTGCTGCGCCCGCAGCAGGGGAGTCCTGATCTGCTCGTCTCTGCTGCCACTTCCCTGGCACCCATCTCTGGCCGTGGGCTGCGCTGCTGCAACGGGACGGCAGCAGGGAAGCCCCTGGTGACAACACCCTCTCCTCTGGGTAAAAGGCACTAAACAACCTGCTCTAGTAGGAGGTGTCCCTGCCCCTGGCAGGGGGTTTGGAACTTGATCATCTTTAAGGTCCCTTCTAACTCTAATCATTCTATGATTCTATGAACGTGTAGGGCCTGTGGGACTTGTTGGGTCCCCAGAGGGATTTGTATTATGCTTCTACCACCTTTGCTGAGCGGTAGAAGAAGGTACATTAGCACAGCCATTTCTTCAGGGTCAACTCCAGAAGAGTTCAATGGGGTCACATCAGTTGGGTGCAAGGGGCAAGAGAGCACAAATCCCTCCAGTGCCCTGGACCGCTCTTCCTGTGACGCTCCTTTCTGTTACCAGTAGCGTGGAAATTTCACATGGCATTGGATATCATCAGTGCCCAGCAGATTGTGAAGCTTGATTCTTGACAGAAAGTTTGACCCTCGTTTCATAAGATTTATAGCAATTCAAAATAAACAGTAGGATATTTTTAATATCTTCTGTAAAGTGAAGCGGCATTGTTTGTTCGGAATGAATAATAAGATTCATTAGGTTCTATTCCCCTATGCAAGCTAGTTAATTAGACCCTTTAAAAGCTGAACTACTGAAGCTTTACCAAATCCACAGCTGGTTCAGTAGTTTAATTAAAATATCATTCCCAGATTGAGATTAATTTCACATATGAATCGTGTAATTTATAATTTTAGCTCTGGGTTTACAAGAGGGTTTTTTTGATTAAAGAAGGCAGTATTTTATTAGGTCTGCATTTAAAAATGTGAAAGATTCTTGAGCTGAGCTATGAACAGCTTTCATTTAGTTTCCCCTAGCAGGTAGTAATGCAGTACATACACTATTTTATTTCAAATTAATCTTTACAAAGACAATATTAATCACATTTTAATTAACTCTACTTACTGGGTAGAAAAGGAAAGAATTAATATCAGAACCGCACCCATAGGCTCTGAAATAAGCCACAATGGATGAACTCGTTGCTGGGGTCCATTATTTGGACTGTTGCAAATTACCTGAAATGAAGGTGTGATTGATTACATGTGCCTGTGACACTCCAGCCTGGTGGAAAAGCTGTGCTCTCGTAGTAGTTTGGTGCTACCTAAAAGGGTCCTGCTGTTTCTTCTCCCTTTCCCTGTTCTTGGCTGCATGGTCCGGTGCCCTCCCTTGCAGCAGCTCTGCTCTTTGCAAACCCTTGGCTCAGCCCATTCAGCTGCTAATCCAGCAGAGAACAATTAGCTCTTATTCTTTTGTCGTGTAATTTTTCTGCCAGGTTGGTGAATGGAATTGGCTCAGTGAGACCTCTGCTGAGTACCTGAGCTGCAGAAAACTCAGGGGGTGGGCGAGAAGGGAGAAAATGTACGTGGACCAGAGCCACTTTCTCCAATTGCAGGAGGTCGTTAGCTTGGCTCAGCTGGACCATTGATCAATCACCAGAGGATTTCTCAAGACGAATCTTCAAAAATCTGTTTCCAGGATAGGAAGCATTCTTCTTTCTTTTCCATATAGAAAAACAAATTCTTTCTGATTTGTAATGTTAGCCAGACAGAACTTGGGATGCAGTTTAGTCCAGTGAGTTTGACATAAAGCTGGAAATTAAATAACCTGAATTGCATTTTTGGCATCACCCCCCACGTTTTATAGGTGAGAACGAGCCATCGTATTTTTATGCTGCACGCTTCTGTTATAGGTAAGATGGACACCTTAATTTGAACAGGAAGAGGCTACAGAACCATAAGTCTCCTCTTGGGAGCTAAGTCAGCTCCCGCTTTGTGTAGCTTACCCAGTGGGAGGGTGGGCTCCCTTCCTTCTGAGGGGTGGCAGAGAGTGGAAATTGTGATGTGGTAGGGGATGCTTTTGACCCCGCTACTTGTGAGCGGGTGCATCAGCTTCAACCAGGATGTGAGACGGTGCCCTGTCACCGTGTGCTGGTGTGCATCTTTATTGGGTCGTTAGTGGCTGCATCCTCTTTGGGGGCAGACAGGGATTTTTTTAAGCACATTGTTCATCTGGAAAGTAAGGGTGGTTGTCACCAATGACTCCAGCAGAATACTTCAGCACTCTGAGCTGCAGTGCTCGGTATTCTTTACTTTGTTTTAAAAGTGGAAGTAATATTTACCTACTGATTGTTCGAATTGCTCTGCAGCATTCACCTGGAGACGGGTCGTATGATTATTTGCTGTAAACTTAGGCTGTGTCTTTCCTTTCAGCAAATTGTTTTATCCTGCATTCATGTCTGTAATCTTTTTTTGTTGTTTCAGCCTTAATACAGATATTGGCAGCTGCTGAGGCTGGACGTGATGTTGTTTATTTTACCTTTGGAGATGTGGAACTGATGCGGGATATCTACAGCATGCACACTTTTCTCTGTGAGAAGGGGCAAACTATTGGTGAGCACAAAGAAATCTTTTCGTGCAGCAAAGAGACTTAACCATCTCTGTCCGTGGAAGGGAAATAATAGGAATTATTGTCATCAAGTCCTAAATACCAGCAAATGCATCTCAGATTATTTACTCCTGTTTTCCAAGTGTGGAACTCTTCTGATTCAGGGTCAACTGCACAGGTTAATCTGTTAGAAGACTTCTAGAATCCTTTGGTAACTCACTTGGGAGTTACCTTCCAGAATTTGGAAAATATGAATACATGTGGTAGACAGGTTTGCTAAAATTTTTAGTATAACTCAAAATGCTTTGAACAGGGAAAATCTACTTATGCATTCTTGACCTAGGTTTGCCTTATAGTGGTTCTGGCTTGATCCTGCAAAATGAAAGTGGTCAGATGTGTTATCCAGTAGCAATACAGGAAAAGCAGTGTATCCATTGCCCCACTGTGGTTGTTAAATGTCTTTAATTTCTGGGACAGAAGCGCAAAGCCAGGTAATTGGCAGTGTGTTTGTTAGTACGTATGCAAGCCTGACGTCCAGATAGATTGTGCAGAAAGCTGAGCAGAAAGCTGAGGGAGCTGTTGTGGTTGAAGCCGGCAGGCAGCCAAACACCAGCAGCCGCTCACTCGCTCGTCTCCCCTCCCCTGCAGTGAGATAGGGGAGAGAATCAGGGGGGGAAAAATAATAATTGTGGGCTGAGATTAAAAAGCCCCAGAGTTTAATAGGACAGTGAAGGAAGAGAAAATAATAACAATGATAATGATTAAAAGAATGCACAAAACAAGTGATGCACGATGCAATTGCTCATCACCCGCTGACCAATGCTCAGCCTGTTCCCAAGCAGCGGTCGCTGCCCCCAGCCAACTCCCGCAGTTTATGTAGTGAGCATGATGTCACACGGTGTGCAATAGCCCTCTGGCCAGTTTGGGTCAGCTCTCCTGGCTCTGCTCCCTCCCAGCTACTTGTGCACCTCCTCACTGGCAGAGCACGGGAAGCTGAAGAGTCCTTGACTTAGTATAAGCATTACTTAACAACAACTATAAAACATCAGTGTTACCAGTATTTTTATACTAATCCAGAACACAGCACTGTACCAGCTACTAGGAAGAAAATGAAACAGTTGTGTTCCCTTATACAGTTGTCTACCTTTTTCACTGCTCATTTAAAGAGATGTTCCTCTCCACTGTCTCGGTGTGAGTGTGTGTTTCTAGTCTTCACTTGTAGTCATACATTCTTCCTATGGCATGATCTTACATTTTAAAAATAATTTCTTTTCATTTTTAAGGGGACATATATAGGCTGTTACTGAGATATTACAATGAAGAATGCAGGAGCTGTTCCACCTCAGGACCGGATGTCAAGCTGTACTCTTTCATTTACAACACCATTGAGTCCTATGCAGATTCTACTGATGATGATGATGAGGAAGAAAAAGGATTGTGCTTTGAGGATTAAAATACATGTATTTGATCAGAATATTGTTCATCTCCTCCCACTGGTATATTGTTTGAATCGCTGGGTATAATGTATGAATTGGCTTAACTTAATATATATTGACTGTATTGGTAGTTACATATAACACCCAAACAGCAAAAAAAATTTACCTTTGAGAGACAAGATTTTTTTTGTTTGATGTTTTCATCCATGAAAACTGTGTTCATGGTGTACAGAATAGACTTGGTCAATCTGGTTTGCGTTATACTTTGTTAAGCAGGATGTTTTGGTACCTATTTCTATTTAAGTCAAGATTACTGAAAGACTTTAGAAGATTCTTCTGTACTCCTTTGCCTTTATTTTTCAGAGATCTTCTCTAGATTTCTCGTGTAAATGTAGTGTTGGAGTGCAGGCAGCCGTGTGACTCCTGGAATGATTTCAGAGAGAAATGTTGTAAAGATTGTTTTTACTGAAAATTGTCATCATTTGATTACCTCCTTAAGACTGCCACAGTACCTTCATTGTTCTTATCAACTTATTCATTGAACTTAAAATGTCCCGGGTTTAATCTATTTTTTAATAAATGGTTAAAATGGATAGATTCTGTAGGAGCTGTAATGCATTTCACAGCTGCATTGTCTCTATTGAATCAGATATAAAAGATAGCATGAAGAAGCGGAGGAAAAAATGAAGTATGGGAGGGTGGGAAAATGATAAATGTGACCAAAGTTGGAAGCAGAGGGAAACATTTTCACACGAAACTCTTCAGTACCATTTTGTTGGTGCTGTCTGTTACAGCACTGAACAAGGTCTTAGAGATGTGAGCAGATCTGAAGTTTCTCAAGGTTCAGTGTTGTTGGCAGTCTCAGTTGAATTAAGGTCTGCTACTTGTGTTTGTATTGTCCTATCAGTTCTTTCTCACAGTGTGCACGCATGGGAGCATAAGGTCCCCGTGGGACAATGTGAGTGAAGAGATGGAACTCACTCACATACCAGTGGGAGGAAAGTCTGCTGCAGATAAGAACATGAGGGTCTTGTTAGGAGTTTGCACCTCTGTCTTTTTAGGCACGGGAGTGGTAAGGATGAAGAGAGGGCAAAAGATGTGTAAAAACTGTGCTATTACTATCTCTGTGAATACCAAATTAGCATTGCTGTAGTAATTAATGGTTTACAAAAAAAGTGCAGATACATCTGTGATAAAACCTTCCCAGGTCTATGTACAGGGCCAATCCAATGAAACATTTGTCTATTAGTGGATTAAACCCAGTTTAAGTTTAAACCCAAATTGGTAAGTGTAGCCTCTTCTGTGTTAGATTTTCTGGTCTGCCATGGTTGCTATTCCCCATTTAGGAATACAAATTAAAACTGTAGCAGGAAATGTAGTGAGCTGCAGCTCTAGCATCAACAAATCCTTTTGGCTAATGTCAGATAAATCCTTTCCAGGCCTGAAACACAACGTGGTAGTTAAATGCTGGCAGCTGTTGGCAGTCTGGCTTACCATAAAGCACTTGCTGCTTGAGCTGCTCCGGTGGAAGCAACAGCAAAGAGTTTGGGTCGTTTATGGGCACCTTCAGAGTGCTGCACCTTTGCATTAATGCGAAGCGGGCAGCTTGGAAGCGCGTTGCTTGGAAGGTGACAGACTCAGCAGCTTAAGGGTTTCTTTCTATTCTTCCCACCAGCTGTAGTTTTCTCCACCCCATCCCTTATAAGGAGGAGATTTGAGCTAGAATTTCAGGCCTTTTCCTGTGTTTGCAACTTGTGTCCTCAGAATTTAGCAGAAATCTTTTCTCCTGCTCCTGGTGTTTGAGCGTTGGTTCAGATTCCGGCAATAGGAATAACAGTGTTTTATAATAAGCTCTCGTTTGGGCGTTGAGCTTCAGCTATGATAGTGCTTCTAGATGCATTGTCGATAATAAATGTACCCTGTTAATTAAGACAAGTGATGGAAAATTGGTGCTATCTGCCAAACCTTCTTCACCTGACTACTCAGGATTTCCTACAGAAAAGGTGAACAGAATTTATTCCTAAGCAACTGGAAGAAAATATAGCAAAAAGCTTTAGGTGGCTAGATATGACCTCCCCTTTATTGTAAATAAATACATCTTTATTAGTGCAATATTAATTTTCATCGTGAGGGGAAGTGATTTGTCAGGTATGAAAAATTTACCAAAATAAGATGGCATAAAATTCTACTTCAGCTCTAGAAACAGAAAAATATATTTAACTTGGGAAGGATTGTCTGAAGATCATGTTTTAAGGTATCCAGTTAAGAAAGTTTTTGCAGTGTCAAGTGTCCCTGGATAATCCTAGGCATTTTATGCACTCTGTATTTTCACTGATACCTGAGAATTTTCTAATATGGGGAAGAATGCCTTTTATTTGAGGTCATTCTTTAGGATATGTTTACCGCCCTCATGAAATAAGGTTGTATGAACAGGAGAAAAGGAAAATAATAACTCATTTTTTGTCTAATGTGTCATCTGACTAAGAGTTATATATCCTATGTTATACTGTAAGTCCCTGATGTTGTAAAGAGCAATGTTGTAAGAACACTTTGAATATGACTTTAATCACAGACAGCCTGAAGATTATACTTTTCTTGGTTGTTTTGGGGGTGTTTTTGAGCAAAATAGCCCAGAGTTCATAAATTAGCAATGCTGTTACATTCCCGTGACTTTGTAATTCAGTAAAGTGCTAAACTGCCCAGAGTGCTGCATGTGGAAGCAAGAATTTTGCATCAGCCCAACACGTGCTCTGCATCTTTCTTTCTTTCTTTGTCCCTCCACCCACCGCTCTGCATTTCTGAACTACCAGAAACCATTTCTTTGGCAGAGATGGCTTTTGGTGCTCTCTTTGAAGTAGCGTGGCATGGAGGTGCCAAGGATCTCTCTGTGCAGCCTAGGAAGCTTCAGTTCCGCTCTTCTAGAAACCTTTTTATGGTGTATCCTGGTTTTTTGTTTTGTTTGGTTTTTTTTACTTTTAGGGATTTTTGCTATATGATTTCAAATAAAAATAAACTTCCTACCAAAACTTTTGTTTTATACTTTTTAGCAGCTAAACTGAACGCATAATACGAAACAACAACAGGCAGTCATGGAGATTGCAATGTTGCCTCATAGTCAAGTTTGGTGTCGGAGCAATTCTCTTGTTTTACAGCTCTTACACCTAAATCCCTCAGTTTTGAGGTGTTCTTATCTAATGATGAGTACCTGTTACTGTATATATTAATTTATAAACTGTCAAAGTGTTCCTGACGTTCTTCTAAACTTACAGTTTATGCACCATGATATTATATTGATTTTTCTGGATCTGTATGCTAATGTTTACATGATTTTGTAGGAATATAATTAAAAAAATTCTGACTGAAGCAATATTGTGTGCTCTGTCTCATGATGTCCTTTCCAGGACAGAGAAACTCCTGTGCATTTGAATGTACGTGGCACGATACTATGGATAGTTCTAGCAGTAAATTTAATAATTCAGGTATTTTGACACATAAAATTCGTGACACATAAAATAATGTAGGTAATTAATTCTGGCTGTACAGTATTGTAGCGGTTGCTCCCATTTGTGTAGGGAAGTAAAAAGGAAGCAACTGCTGTAAATTGGAAGGGTGTTGGTGTGAGTGTGAGATTTCCTGTGTGTGTATGGCCACGTGCAGACATTCGGGTGTTAATTCCCAGCTTGCTTTTGGTTAAGCAAGTAGGTGTTTGACCATTCTTTCAACTTCACGAAGGAAATGCAATTAATGAAAGTGAATAAAACCCTAAAAAGATAGAAATAATGAATATGTTGCATAAATGTTTGCATGGTTTGTAAAAAATGTGGGACTGACATCCCCCTAAATGAAAAGATTTAGAACTGTTTTTCAAAAAATCTTGTTTTAAACCAGTAAGGAACTCATTATTTATTTTTTTTTTCAGCATTACAGAAAGTTATGATAAAATATAATTTCTGATTGCTCCTGAGGTTTTAGATGTAGCTGAGCTTATTGAAGAGCGAATACCGAAGGGTTTAGTCTGCAGTACAGAAGAAGTGAGGAGGATGCAGACCAGCGGGCACCTCCGCAGAAGCAGAAGGAGCAGCGAGGTGGTGGCTGGGCAGGGGTGTCCCGTGCTGGTGCCACACGCCAGCTCTCTCACATCACCCTCAGGTATGGCTCGTCCTTCCTGCTTTTAGATTTATCTTTCTCGTGCAAATGGGCAAAGTGGTATCATTCTCTGTAAGAGGCATTTGGCTGAGTGTTGGGTAATCTGGAGATGAGGGGCTCCTGGTAGCGGAGAGAAGAGCGGTAGCTCTTCTTCTCCTGGGGAGAGAAGAGCTGATGCCCTTCATGTAAACCCCAGGTGGTGGGGAAGCAGGAGAAGGTGCTGACACTCTGCTGCTGCAGCGGGGAAGCAGCTGCCAGTCTCTCCTGTCCCAAGCTGTCCCTGATCTAATTGGGAGCAGCAAACACCCTCAGGAATATGCTTTATTAATTCTTAAAAGCAACTGGAGCCTTTGGAGATAGCTCCTTAGGGATAAAGCACAGCTGCAAGGGCTCCTTCCCCATGGACTTTTCCCATTTTTCTCCATTGCAAACCATTGGCTTCCCAGCTATCTCAGTACGTGGGTAGAGGAGTCCCAGACAACTGAATTTCACAACTTTTGATGCTTACATTCCAAACAATCTGCATCCTCTCGGCCCTAAGCAGCATTCTGGGACAGAAGGATGGACAGATGGATGTCGGACCTCGGGATACCAAAAGCTGTTATGAACTCTGTGAGGTTCACCGATGTATTTGTGTATCGGCCAGTGTAGGGTGATGCAATATTTGCTCTGGATGGATGACTGGGATTTTTTTTTCCTTTTTTTTTTTAAATCTGAAAAAAGTCTCACTATTTTGTGGTACGTTTTTGACAAGAGTGAGAACATCCATAAAATCACAGCAACTGCAAGATGCTACAGCTGGCTGAAGTTGCTGTTGGTTTTTTTTAACTAAGAATTGAGTATTTATGGTCTTGTTTTGTGCTAACAGTGTTTCATGCTCATTTATCATCGCTTAAGTGAGTGTGACCTGGAAGCTGCGTAGGAGGTATCTGTCACCGATAACTCCATTACAGCAACACCATCAATTTCTGCTTAACTGAGCTGTCAGCCGGGGTTGCGTTACGTGGTTCTGGTAAGTGGCACTTGGCAGCGGTGAAAGGAAGTGCTGATACCTTCCAAGTCCTCTTGTTAGCACTGTGGTACTCTGTTAGGATGTCTGGGGGTGTGTGTGTGTGTGTGTGTGTGTGTGTACACTGTGGTACACTGTTAGGATGTCTGGGGGTGTGTACACTGGTATGCTGTTACAATGCTGGTGGATCATTATCAAGACCACTCACAGGGCAGAGGTTGTTTTTCTCTTAGCCTTTACTTCCCAAGTTTGCAGGTCTTTGCAGAGAGGGCAGAAAATGCTTTAGGGAGACAATTGATTTTTGTTTCTGTGTTCCCATTTGCTGGGTTGCCATTTCCTGTGTGTTGGTGGCCAAGAAAAAAATCACCTGTATGGGTTTCCTTAGGTGGCTGCTTGATAAACGTTTTTCATTTGTGAAAGACTGTCCTGACTGGCTGCTGATAGTCATTTTGCTTCGCTGACAGGAGAGGAAAGGAAGAGGGGGAAAAAAAAAAGGTGATTTTTTCTGAAAACAGAAGTGTGAGCTCTGACTGTGTCCGGTAAGGCGTGTTTGTTTTGGAGCTCAGTGGGGAAATGACAAGTGTCAGCACCTTACACGGCCATAACATTGCAACTTTGGAATTGGGAATAAGAAATTATGGAAAAATTTCTCCAGGCTGCCTCATTAGGTCAAGTTGTTTTGCTTTGTGTACCTGGAACACCAGAAAGTAGGTTTTCAGTGAAACGTTTCCATGGACTTGCGCATCTTCATCAGTAAGAAGGTTCCCATGTTAATGGTCCTGAGTACCCGCTGTCCTCTTTGCAGAGATCTTCAATAACTGGGCAGGTGAGAAACTGAATCCGTGTATCGGGAGGGCAGGGTGTCCCCTCTGGTGTGCGTTGGCTTTGCAGGACAGACAAGGATGAAAAGCAATACCAAGGCCTTTTCCCATTGCAGGAGTTTGACTTGCTCCACTCGTAAAGGAAATTAATTTGTTGAATTAATCTGTTGAGCTATTTCCACGTCAGGCATTACCTACAAAGGGACGCTCAGGAAAGTTCATGATCTTGAACTATGATGTTAGTGTGGATTATCCCTATGCAGAAAGAAACTTTGTTTACCTCCATTTGAAAGCAGAGGAAGCTAAATCAAATAAATTAATTTTGAAGAGCGTCCACGTAAGATTTAGATGTATTTTATCTAATCGGTTTCAAAGATGCTCCAGAAGAACCTTCCTGCATAGCCTGACTTCAGTGAGGACATCATTCCTCAGCGTGTACACTGGGCTTTCAGCTGGAAGTTGAAGGGAAGTGCTGAATTTGCTAATTGATTTCATTCATCAAAGCATCTTGGCACACCAGATGCAATAAAGATACTGTATAGATTAAAGTGTTTCACCATGGCACGAAGTTAATTTTGCTAAGAGTTGAAGACTTACCTTTTTCAAAACTAAAGGTTAAGAAAATTGCTTTGAATAGCTAAATCCCGTTATTGAATAATGACAAGATTTTCCTTAATGTACTATGAATTGATTGGATCTAAACCAAAATGTCATGGAAATAAATTAAGGTAATTGTAAGTGTTTTGCACCCTTTTACACAGAGGATAAGGTCCTAAAAAATTGTATTTTCAAATCCAGGGCTAATTCTATCGTCAAAATGCCTGCATTGTAAGGTAATTACCCTGTTGCAGTTTTAAGTCATTATTTTGCCTGTTGCCTGAGGAATTTTACAGCAGAGCAGTATTAATAAGATGCCAGGAGTACGAATTTCATAACTTAATCTCTGTCATAAATGGCACTCATATAAACAAAGTGGCATTTTCATTCATAATTACTTGACCCGCGGCAAATGTGGGTCAGGAATGAGGGATGTTTGATTCTACAGTCTGTGGAAAATCAAAACTTTTGCATTTTGAGTAGAAAGGTAGAAAAAAAAAATACTCAGTGTCTTCTGGGCAAGGACTGAATGTATGGTAACTTTAAGAAAAGGAGGCTTCTAATTCTTCCACGTTGTAAATCTCAGCTAAGTGGCATTTAAACTTTACTGTTGGTGATGACAGCTCCCTGAGCCTTCATGATGAAAAAAAGACCTACTGATTGATTCGGTCCATCCCTCCATCATTCCGCCAATTCCATGTACACAAAAACTAGCAGCCAAACCCAGCAGATTAAATTTAAAATGCAACAGATTCAAAGCTCCCCCCTCACCCCATCTGAAACTTGGCAGTTTGATTGCAGGCAATCATGAGGAGTAGATGTTTTAATGACAACTAAGTACATCCTAAAGTCATCTGACTTCAGTATCTGGGGCTCTAAATCTTTTGACTGACTGTTGTTGTTTTTTAAAGTGTTTGAAGTCTTAAGTTTCTTTTCGGTCATTGGCACGCAAGAGCTGGAAACACTCAGGTGAACCTGCACCCTTCTGCAGGTCGGTTTTGGGAGGGTTTTGCCACCCTGAGTGACAGCAGGAACCTCCTTTGCTTGCGGGGAGAGCTTTTGGCCCCAGTAGTTTGAAGGGCTTCAAGGCTAAGCAAGTTCCTGTTTGATTTAAACAAGCATCCCCCTCTTTTTGCCTCAAATCTTGATTACATGTGACCTTCAGCCTCAAAATGTTAATAAATTACTTTGAGATTGGTTTCTGCTACAGCCTAGTAAAATCTGCCAGCAGATCTGTGTAAAGCTGTTCCCATGAAAAATGTTTAGGCTACGACCAAAAGAACGTATTTAGCAGGGTAAGGCTTTGCTGTGCTGAAAATTTATGTGGCAGTGACCTCACAGAGCTATGACGTAAGGGAGTTAAATCTGGCTTTGAGTTCTGATCTCTGGGAATACTCAGCCGATGGTTTATCGAATGACACACACAGGAACGGATGGGTCACCACGAGTGGCACCGGGAAACACAAGTACTGCCAGGTATTCTCTGTCCCCTTAGCGTTTCTCTAGGGCTAAGGAATACCACAAGCAGTAAGTAGTGGCCAAAGTATCCTAATGTTGTTTTGAATAGTTTGTATTTCTAAATATTTCCAAAAAAATCAATATTCAGAACATCCCCAGGTGGGGGAAATTCTCTGCAGTGGGCTGGGGGAAAGAATGAGGCAGGAGGAGGTGAGAGACTCGCCCAGGTTCCCTGCTCAGTGTCCAGCAGATGCAGACAGGGAACCTTTTTACCTTTTCCTTACAGAGGTAAAACTCACAAGTGCCACAGAGCCGGTGGGTGGAACCCGTGTGTGTGCTGTCCCACGCTTGGGAAGGTGTTCATTCCTTGCGAAAGTCTCTTTGTTTAGCGCAGTGCTGGCTTTCCATCTCTGTTCTGGTCTGGTGGCCTCACTGCCTCTCGCTCGGCTCCTCGGCCGTGTCTAGCCGATGATCTCAGCCTCGGCCCGAAAGGTTCACCCTGTCTGCAAGAGGAATCATAACTCAGCCTCCCCGCTCGCTCCCGCTAAGCCTCTCTGGCACGCCGAGACCCCTGGTGACAGCGTGTGCCAGCTACGCTTAGCGGCTTTAGAGTATTGAGTGAACTGTCAGCTTCAAACTCATTTACTTAAGGCTTGGACTAATCACAGTCCCCAAAGTGACACGCAATCCTTGCTCTTCAGAGCTAGATCCTTCCCTTGCCTACAGCGTGCAAGGGTGGTAATGAGCGAGGATCGCAATTTGCTAGCTGGATTGAGCAAGAAATGACAGGTAGGATTTATTTCTCACTTTCCGAACACCTTTATGGAGTTTTCAATTTTTTTCTTTAATTGGCTTCAGTGACAGCGTTCCGCAGGCACCGTGCACGTGCAGGGGGACGGGTCTGTGCAGGAAAGGTCTGTTCGTTAAGGCAACGTCTGTAATTGCCTTAGGCTGCCACAGCAATAGCACTAAAAACCCAAGCCTAGCATCATTACAGTCCCAAACTCATCTCGCTGTGAGTTCGGCCTTTCACTTAATGATGTTGTTCTTCATGTAGTGTACTGTGCATTGAAGGTGATATTATGATTAATTAGTCTAGGATTGCATGCAGCTCAGAATGGAGCTGTGGCAATACTACTTTCGTGTTAGTGAAACAAGCTCCATGCAGACACCTGTGGGTAAGCAGCCTGCGGAGAAAACTCCAGAGCTGGACACCCCTACGGAGCTGTGTCCCGTCCCCAGCACCGCAACTGCCTCGTGTTAATAAACATTAACATGACCCAATGCACCCAGCATCGATGGGTGAAGACTGTGTAAAATAGGAGGACCTTGTAAAGTGACAGCCTGAACTGCACACCAATCTGGTCTGAAAGGAGTTTAGAGCAAAGTTAGAACAATTTGTTTCGAGCTGATAAAGCAAGCACAAAACACCGCACTGGGGGTAAGTTTGGGGTGAGCTCTTGCATTTTTCCTGTAACACCAACGTTATTTTTCTGAAAATGTATTCAGTGATGTGGTGGCTGCTCACGGATCCACAGTCCGTGTGAAGCATGAAGAGAAAGCTCACCTTGGTAACTGAGACGCTCAGACTATTTTCCACTTTAGTGGTGAACAATTGTACAGTAAAATACAGACGACAACAAAAATTGAGGGAAGCGTAGAGCTGTTTCAGCTGTGAACAAGAATCACTCTCATACTGCCCAGCTGCCTCCAGCCCCGGGAATGTAACATTTCCAAATGGCCACCCTCAGGAAAATGATTGTTACTCTGCATGTAATAGATGTGGTACTTACAGCCCACCCTTGAGCACTTGGGTTTTTTACATTAACACTTTTGCTGAAGGTCCCTTTGGCTCAGGCACCAGAGGAGAAGGGGATGGGGGCTGCAGGAGGAAAGTGTTAGAAAGAAATTATGAAGTTTTAACTGTACAACAGGTTTGGAGAGCAGCTTCAAAGGATCCCATTAACACAACAGATACGGTGCCAGAACAGAAATAAACAGAAAAGCCTGTTTAGTTATTGCAGAATAACTCGGTAGGGACAGTGCATCTAAGGGAACTCTAGCTTTGAGGCACAACATGGTGTTGATTAGTGCAAATAAACCTCTTCAACAGTCACCTTTCAGCAATTACAATCAGACGCCGCCACTGTGAAAGCTTAATTAGCAAATCCTACTCCCAGTGAGAATGACAAATCTCAGGTACCCCAGAAGTTCTAACCGATGGAGAACTGTCTTGCCTTATTTAATTTCTTCCAAATGAAAAAAGTGGGAAGATAATTACACATTCCCTCATCGGGATAACTAGCATTAAAAATCAAAATAGATCCTCCTGAAGAAAACACAGCCAGTGGTACAGAGTAAGAGATGAGGATAATTTGCCCGTTGAGTATGATGACGTCAGGGTATCTTCATGTTTTACTTTCACCTAAAGGGACAATATAAACAAATGCAGTGTGGTTTAGATGTAGCTACAAGAAAGCTATCAAAAGTAAAGATTGTTTCATTTTTGTTAGGATTCTTTTATGAAACACCTGCAAATACCGAAAAGCAATTTTGTGGCAGTTTTCTCCTAATCCACCAGTGAAATATTAAAACCAGTATTTTTAATTCTTTCTTGGTTAAGGAAAAGTTGGTGGTGCTTTGTTCATCATCAATATGCCAAATGCTGGCAGGCTCTCTGGCAGTGCCGGTGGTAATCTACTCCCACAGTTAGTGGGAAGACTTCTTGCTGTTTCTCCTGCCAAAGCACTAACTTCCCATTAAAATACTAGGACAAATTAAGTTTAGTGCTGTTGCTAATTTCAACATGAATTCATTATTTGGCAGCTAAAGTAAACGTCGTGTGCCAGTGTTCCTCCCTAACCTAACCCCTAACCCTCCTATTGACTCACTGCTTTGTATATGCTGAGATTTTAATGATAATACAATGAGATAGCAGCAAAATAATTACAGCAACAGTTGCTTTTGTTCTTGTAGTTGTAGCAGGCAAACTTACTAGCACACTTGTATGAAACAGCCAGCAAGAAGTTACATTTTACTGATTTTCACTTGGCTCTCTTGTCTCTCTCTAATGGATCCATGGCCAGACAAATGGGGTCCTGCATTGATTCTACCTAGGAACATGTTTGAAGAATAAAGTAATGTGAAAATAACCTGTTGGCCAGAATCAGTTGAGAAGCAGTCTTCTGTGATCCTGGTCTTCCAATAAAACACTCTGTACTTCTAAGCTACTGCTTTCTCTGGAGCAACACAGCCTGAAATTTTAGAATAGAGAATAATTAAAACCAAGATAGATGCTATCCATGTAAAACTATCAACACCGGGTTTTTTTGTTGACTAAACAACGACTGCATGCCTAACCTCAGATCTGACACAGCTTCTGTTGTGAAATTGGTGCAAACCATAGATGCTTCAGTCAGGTTTGAAGGAACCTTGGAGGTCACCCAGGGCAGCTCCTGCTCAAAGCAGGATCAGTGCTGGACTCAGACCAGGTTGTTCAGGGCTTTGTTAAGTTGGGTATTGAAATGTCCAAGGATGGAGGATCCCCATGCCTCTGGCTCCCTGTTGTTTTTTATCCTCTGAGTGAAAAATGTTCTCCTTGTACCTAGATTGAACCACCCCTGTTCTATCATCTCTCGTCCTCCTGCCATACAGCATTGTGAAGAGCCTGGCTCTGCTGGCTCTGTCTCCCCGCTGACCCTCCCAGGTTACCCCTATGGCTGAGGAAAGGGCAGCAATTGCTTCCCTCCAGCTGCTGGCCGTGCTTCTGTTGGCACAGCCCAGCGTGCTCTTGGCATTCCTTGCTGCCTCACCTTTAACCTACCCAAGAAGCGCTGAGAAACTGGGACTGGTATGTCTGTCCCTCAGCCAGCCAGCAGCCTGTGTCTCCTTCACCATAGGAAGTTTATTCTGGGAAGTCAGGGCTATTACTGAAGTTTGTGGCACACAAAGCCAAGGTTTCTGCAAGAAAAGGGAATGGAAATAACCCGTGTGAAATTTCCCATCGAAACCTCACTGCGGGAGGTGGCAGAGGTAATTAATATGCTTCTCCCACATAGGCCTGCAGCGGGAGAAAAGCCCGATAAATGATACCAATTGACAAAAAAAAGGAAGATAAGAGACTGGGGGAAAGCACTGAAAAAAATGGAAACTTTGTAGTCGTAAAATGTACCAAACGTCGCTCCGTAGCTACTACAGGGAAGTGTCCAGGAAGGGTATTCCCAGGTGCTGGAACCCACTAGAACCACCTGTTGAGAAGATCAGCATGAAGCGCTGCTTCAAACAAAAAGCTGCAATTTCAAACAAATCTAAGCCTGTGGCATTTTAGGGAGTGTAAGAAGTTCACCATGAAATGTAGTGCTGTTCCACTGGCTGCGTGGCAGCTCACAGCAGATCTCTACCCATGCCATCAACAAACATTTTCCCATTCAATGCAGATACGTCTGCTGGAATAAAAAGAAAAGCCACGGAGCAAAGCCAGGGAAGTCTGAATTAGAAATCTGCCAGAGGAACTGCCTGGCAGCACTCGGCAGTTGTTGGTTCCTGCTAAAACTAATTTGGCTCCTCCTGAAAACATGGTATGAAATCCAGGCTGAAAAGTATGTTTACAATTAATATCTTTTCACGCTAATGGACGGAAGTGGAGCGCTGACAGCGCAGGGTGATTAACAGCAGGTAGGCTGCTGGGTGCTGCACAGGGAGACCGTGGCACGCAATGACAGCAGAGAGCGCTGGGCCAGGGCTGGGAGGGGAATGGTCTTCACTGAGCTGCCTGTGGCTTGAAGTAAGAATTTGTGGTTACCCTCCTGTGTGAGCTGCCTGAGATGTAGAGCACTTTGGGGAGAAGGGTGAAAGCAGCTGCAACCACCCCAGGTGATGTACCCTGCCCAGGAAAGGTAGTCCGGCAGAGGAGATGCCTGCCAAATAATTTCAGGATATTCCCACTGAGACTGCTGCAGAAAACGAGGAGAAATGTTGTACAAGGAATTAGTGCGAAGCCCAACTGGAAGAGTGAGTACCATTCCTCTGCTGCTGTTCGCAGGGATTTTAAAAGTTTTGTGGCGCTTATTTGAAATGTCTACCTAGAATAAGAAGCAAAACCCAAAAACCCCTCCTTTGAAAACAGACTGAACCATTCATTGGAGATGTTTGGTCTAGGATGGTCTAAGTATTTTAAATCTCAGATTTAAATATTAGACAAGCCTAATGACCGGAGCCCCACAGTATATTCACTGCCTTTAATGTTAGGCTCAAGGTGAGAGGATGCTTCACTGCTTCCAAATTCTTCCTTTAAGAAGAGATGATACTTTAGATTTGAATCTATGTTAGTCTGCAGTCCTCATGTGTAATGAAACATTGGGAAATAAAGTAAAATGGAGTTTCTGTGCTGGGAGAGAACTTCTGGTAAACATCGTCTCTAGTGGAATTACATTACCAGTAACAATGAAGAGTTGCCAAAAATACATAAATATATCTATCTCAGGAAGGGAAGCTATTAATGAGATTGTCCTTCTATGAGTAATCCTGTATCCAGACCACCTCCTATGAGATTACCCTTTGAAGAAACAAGCCTACTGAGAAGCCATGCTGTGTTAGAGAGGGAGTTGTGTGAAGCAATTAACCACAGGAACCGCGATGCTGATTGCAAGTAGCTGCTGATCCGGCAAGGGAAACCGATGTACCAGAAACAAGGGAAGACAGAGGCAAGGCATTAGAGAGCCAGGCAATGCCATACCGTGGAACAAACGATGGGTCACACTGTGCCCCCCGTGTGCAAGACGGTGTGTTTCCAAAAACAGCTTGGTTCTAGTTTCGTTAAGACGTGCTTTGCTTTGTTCAAATAGGTCGGTTCTAGTTTTGTGAACTCATGCCTGACTGAAGACATAAAAGAGGCTGAAATAAGTAAGAAAGCATGGCAGATTAACACTGACACGCTACAAGTAGAAAAATAAATCACGGTGAGGCAGTGTGTCTTTCAGGGCAGTAGACAATTTCACATCTGAATTCCATTTCAAGGGTACTGGCATGACTGTGCTGTGTTACACAATTTATCCAGCGCGTAACACTTTTCCAGTGCGGAGCTGGCACGAGAACAATGCTAAGCAAGCTGGCAAACTTGGCTCTGTGTTTACCACGAATTGCAGTTTTTCTAAGTTTTCATTCCACTGATAGACTTTCATTCCAGCCAATTTCAAAGGCTGATACTTCAGCAGGAAGCAAAGCCAGTGTATGTATCTTCCTTTGGGTGGTGGAAGGGACAGACAAGTATACAAGTGGATGTGTTAATATGAACTGTAATTGGAAATTTTAAGACTTACAACAAGAATCATGAAAAAATAGCTGATTGTCCATCTCGGGGACTCACCAGAGAGCAACCAGATGAGTGGTAAGAAGGTAGGGCTCAGGAGGCGCAGAAGGGTGGCAAAGTGACACCGAACGAGGGAAGCCAGCAGCAGTAAGGCAGCACAGGAGCTGGTGGGGCAGGCACCGACAGCTGAGTGGGAGCGGAGAGAGGGAAATCCAGTTACAATAAATTCTGGAGAATTTGGGAGTTGCTCCAAAGCACAATAAACCAGAATTTTGCTGTTTCAATGACACAACTTGCCATTGTGTGAAGAATTGAGAAAAAAAAAAAAGAAATTAAAAAGAAAAAAAGAGCATAAATATTGTGAAACTGGGCAAAGGCTTTAGGGAACAACATAAGCACTTAAAACACAGTGTAGTGTCTTAGTGTCTATCCAAGCGTATTTACCCTGTTCACTGCAATGGTATTCAGAGTTGATGTGTGGGTTTCCCACTGAAGTAGAGGGGAGGTCTGCTTGTCCTCACTATAATTTTTAATTGAATTTATGTTCAGCCAGCATAACATGATTGCTTTAAAGACGGCTTCTGTCTGCTCGTAATAAGGCTTAAAACTCAATTAGTAGCTGCAGCATCTAACAATATTTCAGCACTTGCCAGAAGGCTCGGCCAGCATCTGGCGAGCGGCAAGTAACCGGTTCAGCAGGCGTTTCGTTTGGCAGGGGGGACGGGCTCCCCCAGCCAGGCAGCACCGTCCCTGGGAGCGGTGTCCCGCCGTGCTCCCTGTGCCATCCCTCCCTGCACTAAATACTGTATCACAAAGGCGTTAACGCAACATCGTTCACACCTTCACTTCGCCGTGTTTGTCAATTTCTTGAAGACACACATCTGCTAGGAAAACTGCTGAGATGATAATAAGGCTTTTGATTTATTTATGTGAGGATTTTTATTTTTTTTTTTATCTAGAAGAAATTAATTGTACCCTAATCAACAACTGTAATAACGAATGAGCCTCGCTAAAAACTGTGTGACCATTAGGTGATGAAGCCTGTTCTTTTCCTTCCTAAGGTTTTTACGTTTCATTTCTGCCCTCCTGACCCTGATAAACTAATTTTTGCAGTATACCCTTAGCACAAAACAAATTGTAGCTCTTTTTCTCTCCTTCCTCGTTTTAAGGTGTTTTTCTGTTATTTGTATCTTTTCATTTACCCAGAAAATTATCAAACATTGGTATTTATGTGATGGTGTCAATACTTAACCTGAAATACCAATTTTAGTGTCTGTGCAGATGATTGACCTTGGTTGTAGGTACTGTGTAACTTGATTAAGAGCAGGTAAATAACAAATGTGTCATGTTGTGAATCATTACAGAAAATGGGTAGACATTTGTATTTTGAAGACATCCAGGACAGAAGAAGATTTGGAAGATATAAATAAAAATTATGCCAGCAAAGGAGCACTTAAAATTGTATTGTCTTGCATTTTATATTCAGCCACATAACCTGGGACAATAGCTTACTCAAAAAAATGCCTCGAACGTAGTTCCAATCATTTTGTCAAAATGATTCAGTCTACTTAATGTACAAATTTTGGAGCAAAAGCATGTGTCCTTGGAACACTTTACATCTCTTTTATTAAACTTCCAGTCATTCCTGTACAGGAATTGTGTGAACAACTTGTCCTTTAGATGTGTTTTCCTTCTGTGTTCCCTTCACAGCTATTTATCTGATCATTGTTTTCATTTTTCTTATATTCTATTTTTAATGAGAACTGTTG
This sequence comes from Tringa tobata, assembly GCA_033628505.1. Classification (NCBI taxonomy): domain Eukaryota; kingdom Metazoa; phylum Chordata; class Aves; order Charadriiformes; family Scolopacidae; genus Tringa; species Tringa tobata. The sequence continues at coordinate 5,870,027 of JAHREE010000128.1, forward strand.
GGCAGGGATCACCAAAGGACTTTCTATGTACACATAAAGTTTAATACTGTCTTCTGCCATTAACATCAAGTGCAATTACTTCCTTTGCGCTGGTATCTTTAGAAGCCTGAAGACTGACGTGAGGCAAGCGTAGCACACTGTCTCCAAGGCCAGGATAACCTTTTATGTCCCTGCCATACTTCACACTGGGCAAAGGTGTCTGCTTCTGTCACCAGTTTTCTTGACAATCATCCAGAAATCTTGCAGATGGATGTTCATTTTATCCTGGTTTCCTTCCTGCCAGGTAGATCTCCTCTTGTGGACACCCCACGGCAAGTGGCCCTACCACAGGGTCATGCACCTCGGCCGGGCCAGCGTCCAGCAGCCGTGTTTTCACTGTACACCAGGAGAGACAACTGGAGCAACCACAGGGCTTCTAGGAATCACAGAATAGTTTGGGTTAGAAGAGACCTTCAAAGGTCACCTGGTCCAACCCCTCTGCAATGAGCAGGGACATCTGCAACTAGATCAGGTTGCTCAGAGCCCCATCCAACCTGACCTTGAATGTTTCTGGGGGTGAGGCATCTACCACCTCCCTGAGCAACTTGTGCCAGGCTTTCCCCACCCTCATTGCAAAGAATTTCTTCCTTATATCTAGTCTAAATCTTTGCTTTTAGTTTAAGACCATTAGCCCTTGTCCTATTGCAAAAGGCCCTGCTGAAAGGGCCATTTTTCTTTTAAGACCCCTTTAAGTACTGGAAGGCCGGACCCAGGCCGAACAACCCCAACTCCCTCAGCCTGTCCTCACAGGAGAGGCGCTCCAGCCCTCTGGACGTTTCTGTGTCCCTCCTCTGGACCCGTTCCCACAGGTCCATGTCCTTCCCGTGCTGAGGGACCCAGAGCTGGACCCAGCGCTCCAGGTGGGGTCTCACCAGAGCGGAGCAGAGGGGAAGAATCACCTCCCTCCACCCTACTGGCCACGCTTCTGACACGGCCCTGGACACAGCTGGCCTTTTGGGCTGTGAGGGCACGTTGCCGGCTCACATCCAGCTTTTCACCCACCAGAGCCCCCAACTCCTTCTCACCAGGGCTGCTCTCAGTCCCTTCAGCCCCAGCCCGCATCCACACCGGGCATGGCCCCAGCCCTACACTTGGCCTTGTTGGTCCTGAGGAGGCTCACATAGTCCCATTCACTCGAGCAAGGCCCGGCCCCTTGCTGGAGCACCCCAGAGCCAAGACAACCCCAGCCTGGGCGAGCGTCGACCTCAAAATGGCGCCGGCGGCGGGCGCAGAGGGGTCCCGGGAAGGGGCGTGACTTCGGGTGGGAGGAGCCGTGGCCGCGAGGCGGGGGTGCGGCTGCCGCCAGCGTTGCCGGGGACCGCGCCCCGCCCCTCCCCGCCGTGACCTCAGCGCGCGCACCGGGCGCGCGGCCCTCACGTGACGCAGGTAACGGTCCCCCGCCCCGCCGCTCCCTCAGCGCGGCCTGTGCCCCGGGCGGCGGTGCCGCTGTCTACGGACGGGCCGGAGCCTTCCCGCCCCCGCAGGTCTGTCAGCGCCGGCGAGGGGCGGGGGACGGCGGTGCCTGGCGGATGGCCCCGGCCCGGCTCGGTGGGCTGTGGGCGGTGTGGCGGGGCCCGGCCTGGCTCTGCCCATCTAAGCGTACCGGGCGGGCGGGGTGACCGTCCGCCCCCCGCGCAGGCCCACCGGGGCGGCTGGCGTTGCTTTGCCGTGCGGTTTGTGGGGGGTCGCGCCGCAGGGCCGGGCCGGTTCCCGAAGCGCGGCCTGGCGGTGGGGAGCCGCCGCTGGGGGTGAGGGGGAGCGGCGGAGCCCTCCCGGGCCGGGCTCCAGCGGTACCTCAGCACCGCCGTGGCTGCGACCGCCCTGACATCCTCACTGCCTCCGGCGGCGGCCAAGGTGACCAGGACACCGGTGTAGCAAGGTGTTGCCGGGGGGCCGTGGGAGGCCGTGTCCTTGCATTGCGGGCAGGGGCAGAAGGATAAAACAGAGCCCTTCCAGATATCTCCCCCGAGCTCTTTTACAGCATTTTGGTAGCCGAGGGTCTGTGGTGATGTTACCCCTTTGGTACCCACTAAAGGCGGGGTTTTTCGGGGGAGAGTGGTATATTGGGTACTTCAATGGCATGGAGATGCTGCCTTTGCCCCGGACCTAGTGGGTGTGTTGTGTAGGGAACGCACAGCTTGTACATTTCCTACAGGTCAGCTTTTTGGATGGAGGATTATGCTTCTTCATACGGTGTGGCACATCTGTGCTGGAAGGAAAAGAAACATTTGTCACGTGGAGGAATGTATTCCTCAAGTAGCCTTATTGGATAAGGATATTCCATGCCTCTCTAGTTTCAGTTATCCATGACAGGCTTTTGGAGGTACTTTATTATCCTCATCCTTTTTTTTTTTTCCTGCTATCAGACTTGTTTTCTTAGAATTATTCAATCTTAAGAAGAGCTTTAGCTGTATGGAGAATATAGGAGAAAATGACCATGATAGTGGATGAGGAAGTATTTTTGTGAAATACGTACCAGACATATCAATGACTACTTCTGCAGAGCACAAAGAACATTTAGCATTGGTAGCAAGACTTCATGTATGTGTTAAGAAGCTTGGAAAGGGTACTGGCAATACCAGGAGAATATTTTTTCATATGATACTGTGCAATGTATTTATGTTTAAAGTGATCTTGAAAAAAATCTAGAGAAACACTTAGCTATCAGAAGTGTCTTGCTGTCTCTTTTTCATATGCTTCTATTACCCTCTAGATACCTGTGTAGAACAATTCAGAAGACTGTCCATGACATTAGGTCACTTCCAGAGTTGAAAGCGCCAAGGTGAAAGCTAGCTTGTAGCTTGAGACACGTATGCTGTACTGCAGAACAGCTGCAGAAATTTTCAACTGCTTAGGGCTTTCATTTACTTCCATCGTTTTAAGGGTGCTTTGGTGCATTAAATATCAGGTTATTCTTTTGGTTCACTGCTTCTTTCTTATTTTTGACCTCCGGTAGAGAGTTAATTAATATCTTCCTTTCGGTTGCTCTTAGCTCGGCTTGGTTCCTTGCCAATCACTGTTTTTATTTCAGGGTTGATTTAGGAAACATAGTGGAGTGGAACAATCCTAACTATTTCTGACTTCTGCCTGCTGTCCTGTGTGCTGATTTTTGACTGACAGTCTCAAGGCTGAGTGGGCTGGAATGGTCTATGATCATGCTGGTGGTCTCCGATTTGTTTAGCTGCTGACAGCTGACATCTGTGCTGAAGAGTGGTGTGTGTGAAAGGAAGAACTAGGAAGAAGTCAGTTCTGTTGAGTGAAATTAATCTGTAGTTGAAATCTGACTGGAATTACACAGTTGGTGGCTTTGTCCATTTTTATTTCATACCTGCATAAAAACAAAGTCATTATTTTTTCATATTATGTCGTTTACACTCGTTTTCAAATCTCCATGACATCGTTGTTATTTTGCTGTGCATTCTTTGCTAACTGCTAGGGGAAAGTTCTACACATTCTCCAGGTAGACATACTAGGGGAAAAAGCATGTGAAATTACCTGTACTTAAGAAGCTTGCCACTGTAGTATGATAAACTGAGAAAAATGTTCTGCTCATTCCTTTCTCTTCCAGCTGTTTGCTATGCACTTTAAATGAGGGTGGGTAACCTTTTAGGAATGCATGTCTTCCCCTCAGGTATGTGTGCAGATGTTTTGTAGTAGAGGATGGGATTTGCAGGGAATAATATAGGTGGAATAATCATTTCTATCAGAGTGGGCACAGACAAAGTCTTAAGTGCCATGGCGACTTCTCAGTTCTTAGTGTTATATTGTGGTGTTGTTTTGCAAGATGACGTGATGGGTACATAGTGGTTTTTAGTTCCGTTGTATTTTAAAGAAAATTATGTACGCAGACAATATATTAACTCTGTCAGTGTTGTCCCAGTTGATCTGAGCTTTTGCAGGGCTTAAAAATGGTGCTGACAGTATTTATGTTCCTACAGTAGCCTAGGAGCCTCATCATAGACAGGGTGTGGACACTAGAGGAAATCAGTGTTGTAATAAGCTTTGAATTTGTGAAACGGGAAATGACAAGTGGATATAGGTAGATAGGAAATAATGCTAATGTACATGTTCAGCATACCATTAGCCTAACCATTGCTAATTTGCTGAAAATACCAAGTGAGGAGAGAAGAGTGTGTGGTTTTGAGGTTTTGGGGGTTTCGTAGGTTTAAAGGAGGATTGTGTACTGGTTTTGGTGGTACTGCCTTGGGAGAATACTTTCCGTGTATCTAGGCACCATGGAGAATGTGAACAAGTGCTCGTTTGGAAAATCCTGTAAGCGGATGATGGCAGCTGGTGTTATGAGCTACGTATCAGATCTGCTAGTGGATGAGAGTGAGAAGGTTGTACAAGTCTCAAAAGAGGAGAGAAGGGAATTTGGTGTGATAAAGGAGGAGAGTTCACTGCTGGGATTATACGGTTAAATGCAGTAAATAGGAAAGGGGTCCAGTCAGCAGCTTTCAAAATAGATGTTGAGTTTAAAATGTCATGTTAAAAGTGTGATGCTAGAGAAAAGCATGCAGTAATACTGTTTTATTTAGTAGGAACCTTTTTTAAATTTTTTTTTAAATACCAAAATTAATTTTTAAATTGCATGATGAAAAATACGATTCTTATTGTCCCTTACAAATTTAGGAATTTTATAATTGTATATTTCCTTTTTTGGAGGGAGAGGAAGAAGAGGAAAAACAGTGAGAAAATAATGTAATGGGATCAACATAGAGAAAACATTTATACAGAATTTTTAAGGTACCTGTTACTTCTTGAATTAGAGATAAAATAATCGTTACCTGTAATAGGTAACATAAGATTTGATTTATGACTGAAAATGACAGTGTTATTTTTCAAACACTTCAAAGTTCATTTGGTGGCTCAGTACTTTTGTTTGGTTTTAGCAATTGTTCAACTAGTCACACTGAACAACAAAAAACTTGTATTTTACCTTCTGACCAAATAAATTATTTCTCCAGGTGGACAATAAAACAAATGAGACGACCCTCAGAGTTAAATCTGAAATTTTCTTCCTTTTAATTAGTATCTTACCCCTTATGTTCTTGTAGCTTTCCCAATACTTCTACAGTGAAAACAAAACTAATAATTTCTTTTCACATTATTGCTATTTCTTTTGCAATTTTAGCTACTTCAGCATTAAGATACTACTATTTTTGTTCTAATTGTAAGCTACATTTGTTCTTTTTGTTCTGAAGGTAAGATTGGATTCCCTTTGCTAGCACTGGAGCTGATGGTGTTCAGCGTTCCTGGGATTCAACACTTACTGTTTTTCTCACTGTGGTCAAGATTACAGGGAATCTACTCTCCTTGTTAAAAAGCTCATAAGGGGTCAGTGGAAGGACAAGATAACTATTGCTAGTTAGGAAAGCAAATTAAACGGCGACTTTTCTTAGCATAACTCTGTTTGGTTTGAAGGTTAATGTCAATACGAACACTTAACTAACACTTTTAATTATTTGTCAGCTCCATTATCCATGGCATACATTTGAGGTAGCAGACTTTTTTTCAACCACTGCGATTGAGGTTGATGCGGTTCATTGAACCTACCCCAGTTTTGCTTGGTAAAAGGCCACAGCTTTCTACAGCAAGAAACAGCAGTTAACGGTTGCCAAGAGCTTGAGAGAAGTCAATGATTAGCAGACTCATTTGTTCCCAGGGAACCAGAGGCTCAGGGGGCATGTGTTACAAGTGGTATCATGATTGCTTCAGGAACCAGGGTGATGTTGTCAGTTATAGAAGCTGTGAGGTGGGGATGGCCATCAGCAACACTTCCACTGCTGTAAGCGTAGCTCTACGATCAGTCATGGAGTGGCCTCTGTCTGGAAAATAACTTCATGCCTGGGCCTGAGCTTCTTTGAAGAGTGCTCTAGCCGTAAACCTTGGTTTTCACTGTGAAGCTGAACTGCATCTGCAATTCATTTGCTCTTTTTCTGATTAGATTTTGTTTTGTCTTTATTAATAGACTTGGATCTTCTGTCTAATAAACAAACATGAGTCATCTGAAGTTGTTTGCGGCTAGGCTGAAGTGGCATGGCATTAAACTTCTGGAAAAGCAAGATATAGCCAGAAGGGTATTTGTACATGGCCAACGGTATGCTTCTTCAGGAAGCTCAGAACCATTCCTGAGTGGGAGTAATTCAAATTATGTGGAGGAAATGTATTATGCATGGCTTGAAAACCCAAAAAGTGTACATAAGGTAAGTCTGAAACTTTATTGAGACAATAATGTTAGGTTAAGAGTCAAATCGATTTGTTTGTTTGTTTTTTAACTTGTTTTATAAAAAGTCCAGAAAAAGGTCTTGTATGAAACAAAAAATGTGAAACTAATTTCCCACTTATTGATTGTTGTAAGATGTGATATTGCAGCAGAAAAAGTACAGAGGAGCCACAGGCATGGTAAGCTGAGCAGAAAGAATGAGAAGCCCAGACCATAGTAAGCTGCTCAGAAACTTCCAGCATTCCTCCATGGAAATACTGTTCAAGCAGTCTGTTAAGTAATTAGTTACATCTGGAAGAAGGCCCAAGAAATAAAATATTTTTAATTTTTTGGTTTATGTAATAAGGTTGTATCAGAGGATATGTTACATTTAAGTAGCATGTGTTTGTCATTGTTTGGGCTGGGCTGGCCACTAAAATGAATGACAGATGCTCTCTTTAACCTCTTGCCTCTTCACAGGAGAGGAGAGAAAATGAGAGAGAGACTTATGAGTTGAAAAGAAACTAAACTTTTAAAATTGAAATATTAATAATAGAATAATAAAAATAAAAGGTAATAATATTAATAAGACAATAATGAAATATATATACAGAACATACAAACGCAGGAGCTCCCAGGATGATGATTATTTCACCAGCAGGCACTGGGAAAGTCCCAGACTGGACTCAGCAACAGATGGGAGCTGAACTCAGGGTCTGGAGTCAGGAATGCATGGATCGGGATCAAAGGCAGACAAACAGGCAGAGTCCTCTTCAGAAGATGGACCCTTTGATCCCTCAGCTTTTATACTGAGCATGGAATGGGCAGATGGGGTGGAATACCCTGTTGGTCACCTGTTCCATCTGCTCCTTCCCATAGGTGCGACCCTTCTATGCTTTTCCACTTCTGACCCTCCAACTTGGTGCCTAACACAGTTAGATGACCTTGGTTATTATCTTAATAAATATAATCAGGAGCCTCTCTGCATATGATTCCTTTGTATTAACGATAAACAGCAGACATTATCTGCTAGAAGCCAACGCTGCCTGAAAAATATGCAGTTAATTTCAGAGAGGTGATTAGTTAGAAGAAGCTTAGCTGAAAAGTAAAATTACTGAAAATTTGTTCTGTTTTACCTCAAAGCAGGACAGTGTTGGCGTCGGTACTTCTAAGCTTTCTGAAGAAGGTGAATGTTCGGTTTCCTTTAGGTCACTGTGGAAATTGTAACCTTAAGTTACAAGTCTGAAATTGTCAGAAAAGCCTTCTTAAGTGTCTTGAGAAGTATTTTGTTCATCCTCTCTCTCTCTGGGGGACATACATTTGTTTGGTTGATTTTTTTACTTTAAATCTATTGCCCAAATCCTTTCTTGTGGGAAAAATGCACGGGCTTTACAAGCTTTCTGCTGACAGGGAAGGCTCTCTTATGGTGATACATGTATAGGAACTTAAGAAGCTGATGAGAAGTCTGATAAATTCCAAGACAGACAAGCCATTTTCTAGAAAAGTAATGTGAAATGTGCCCAAAATGTTTACCAAATTAGTTGTGTGCTCCCTTATTCTTGAGTCACATATATCAAAATGTCACTTAGAAGTTGTTGCTCTGAGTCTGATAATCTATCTAGAGTGTGAGGAAGTGACGCGTGCTGAGGAAAGAAAAAAAGGAGACTAAAAAAAAGCAGTTTTGTAGCTGCACCTTTTTGGATGTTGCTTATGAATTTAGTCTTGTTGGAAGGTGCTGTATGCAGTGACAGCCCTGAGGACTGAATGTTATTTACATAGCAGATAGATCCTAGGCTTTTGGTGTGACGCCTTAACTGGGAACTGAAGGGACCTTCTCCAGGGGTGGCTCCTCTCGCCTCCTCTGTTACCGACTCCTCAGCGTGGGCTGCAGCGCCCGGAGCTGGCCATGGTGCTGAAGGAGCTGCCGGGAGCTGCCCAGGGTGCTGGATGGCAGGGCCGAGCCCTCAAGCAGGCCCCGCCTAAAGGCCAGCACGTCCGCTGCGGGCGGGAAACTTTCCCGGCAAAAAAGCAAAGGCTTCTGGTATAAATTACGACCTGCTCGTTATTTTGCTGATACCTGGGGGTAGACCGAAGCGCTAGAAGTCCTGGTAAAAGACTATCCAGTTCATCTGGCAGTTCAGGCCCAGTTGGGCGATGGATCCTGATGAGATTATGCAGTTGGTAGGTGGAACAGCGACCAATAAATTAGCAGAAGTGAACTGAAAGAGGAATATAAATGTACTGGTGGAGCAGGGTTTAGCCTAGGGAGTATAACCCAGGTAATTCAAGATGCATTTTAAAAATATGTGAATTCTTTTCCAGGTTAACTGTATGTAATATACTTTCAACAGTAATGAACTGAAGTAGTTTCCCTGTGTGCCTGGTTTATGAGGCTTAAAAGAATATGATTGATGGACATAATGGATTACTTTACAGCTATTCTTGCCTAAATAATTAGGTTTTTCACAGCCCAGAAAAAAGAGGGGGAGGAGAATGATGCTGATTAATTTTACTTTGTTTCATCAGCAAAATTAATTTTTGGTTTCTTGAAAATGATCTCATTTCATCACCTGAAAGCTGTAAATACCTACCCAAGATTTTTGCTGACAGAAATTGTTCAATTTGATCTTTAATAAAACAGATTAAAAATGTTGAGACTTGAGCTTACATCATTTTATTAAAAATGCAGAAAAATTCATGCTGTAGTTTGATGACTGTAGGCAAGTTGTGAATTTGTCATTCTGCAACAGAAAGTGGTGGAAATGTTGGAAAATAGCATCAAGAGACACCAGTGGCTTATATGGTGTTAATAATTTGTTAATAATTTGACTTTCTCTGCAGGCTGCTCATATTTTATTGTTTTATCCAGTGTCCAGCATGGTTTAGAGAGCCAATTTGTGCTAGATGTTTAGATGTTACGTTCTCTTTCCTCTTTTTTCCTCTTTATTTCTTGCTTTTCCTCAAGTTTTCTTCTTGGATATCTCATTCTTATCTGAGGGCATGTCCCTCCTTCTAGCTGATGAGATGAAAAAGCTTTATTTTTCCTGGGCTTTAAAAATCATACTCTATTCTCTTTTACCTAGAAACTCCAATTAGTCAAGACTCCTCAAATTATTTCCAATAGAAGATTTGACTGGACACATCTTCCCACATCTGCTTATTTGAAACTGTTTGAAATATGGCTGTCACATTCCAATGAGCATATTCCTGTTGCTAGTGGTTTTTCTAAGAATCTCTCCTTTCTATGTATACCATGGCTATAATCAAGGAATATGCATTTATATATCTATAGGAGAATGTATTCTTTGTGCAAATCTGTTCTTGATTATTTCCTACTTTTCCTTGTCTTTTGAATTTTCTATCCTTAGAGTAGCCAAAGCAACAATCAGAGTAAAATGACGTGGGCTCTGAAGAAGGCATCATTATTTCTCCTTGAAGCACACTGTCAGGGCCATAGATCATAAGGGAGAAGCTTGACAAGGCTCAGTTATTACTATCACAAGATTAATTACAAAACTGCATGGTTGGATATTGAGTACATAATGCCTGCCATGTTATCCTGTATGCAGCCGCTCTACTGTGATTGTATAATCACTTCCTTGGTTTATGTACTTGGGAAAACTGTGGGGTTTTTGTTTTGTTTTGACTGCATCTATTTTATTTTTTTTGTTTTAATGATGTAGTGATGCTCAGTATGTGTCTTCTAGGGCTTTACTGTCCTCACTGCAGTTGATAAATATTGTCACGTCACTAGAAAAAACCCCAAACCATCAAGATAACTAATATGTTACTTGTTATTCTAAGTGCAACGCTGTTTATTATATGAGAGCAGAATATTGCCACTGAATCACTTGAATTGTATTATATTACTTGAGAAAATAATAGTTAACTACAATATAGATTTGCTGACAGGAAAAAAAAAAAAAACAAAAGGAATGCATCATGTATCACTACAGTAGTTTATTTTTCACAGATGTATTTTTCTATTATAAGACTCCTCAACTATTTTCTTAAAGAACGTTACTAATTTAGTTGAGAAGCTGCAGGTTTGCTGTGAGACCAAGCTGGTCTTCTGTCTGTTCAGACACATTGCGAATGCCATTGCCAAAGACTGACATTGATACACAGAACTTGAAGACTATAATCTGGTATCAATCTTGAAAGACACTATAGAAATTTGTAAAGGCTTTGATGGATGTGTATCTAGAAAAAACTAATTTTCTGTAGCCAAATGATGTATTTTCCCTCCCCTCTGATTAAATGTCAAGCCTGCCCAACAAATCAATAAGTTCAAAAATGTGATAGAAAAAAATAGTGTGGGTTCCTTCTGTCCCAGCTGGCTGCATTTTCAGATGTAAACATTTTGAAGGTATTTCTTTATATTTGTGAGTTTGCATGATGGAAGGGACCTCTGCTTATTCTCTTTAAACAGGTAGCTTGTTGGGCAAGTCTATTTGGATTTTGTTAGCAACTGTCCCAGCAGAGCACTTTTCTAAAAACATATTCAGTTGTTTGTGAAACTGTGCTGCAATAACTTTTACCTCTAAATGAAAAGCTTTTGACTTAACAAAGGAATAGTTATATTATTATTATCATTGTATGTGTATCGTGGCATTGGAAAAAGTGAGGAAGGAACCTTAACATAAGCAAAGCATATTCTTTATTAAAATTTTGAATGAACACCAAATGTCTGATTTGTCATGGATCCAAATGTGTGTTTGGAATTTCCTAATTTAATGAAAGTTAATAGCTGTGTGTTGCCAAAATAATTCCTTCAGTCTAAGTAGCCTTAGTTGTAACATGAAGGGATTGTATCTGTTTTTCACTGTCTGGGATCTGCAAACTGTTAGACTAGATGCTGTACAGGTGTGGAATAACAATAGTGTTCTTAATACAGAGTAAGAGGAGTATAGAGAGAATACCAGAGGAGATGGAGCTACACTAATAGACTCTTGGAGACCATTTGTAGGATATTGTGTAAATTCAGACTTCTAATCTCAGTGCTGCTAGCAAGGTGCCAAGGTAAGAAGAATATAGGAAATGGGCATGAATGAGAGAAGGAAGAAGGAGTGAATTCTTCATCAGGGTCTGGAACTGACCACCATGCATTATCTGTCTGCTTCAATTTGTCATGGCATATTAAAGTTAGGCTATGTTTAGCTAAAGTCTGCATAAGAGCAAGGTGCTAAATTAAGTAGGTTTATTGTATTTGTATCAGTGCAGCTTTGCACTAATACAGAAGTAAGAGAGGTGCATCGAAGCAGTGTCTCTTGGGCAGAGGCTTCATGCTAATGATGAGGTTCCTGCCACCAGGTTTAGTGGGTCCTCCACTTCCATAACTTTAACTTGGAAAGTCGGGTGATGTTTGGCTCATCTGTTTGGATGATTGTATGCTGCCCCTCTTGTAGTGTTTCTGAACACCTTAAAGCTTGTAGAAATTTCAATATGAAGACTTTTTGTTTATGAAATCAGAATTTTGTAAATATTCTTCTGTCATGCAGTGTTGGTATTACATTACTTTAATTCTTTTGTTTATTCTGTAATGAATATATTAAGTAATATTATTTTAAAAATCAAATCTTTGAGCTACGTTTTGTCTCTTCTGGCACTGGTTCCTTGAAATGCATTAGTTCCAAGCTCACAGCCAGGGTAAATAACATGCAGTGTACAAAATGAAATTTAGCTTTTACAGTTCTTCTATTCCAGTCACAAAGATTTTAAAGTTTTGAAATAGCTTCCTTTGCTCAGTTTGGCTAATTTAGGAAAGCAAGTGTTTTATGACCTTTCAATTCCTTTTATAGAAACTGTAAGCTAAGCACAAGTATTGATTAGTCCCCTGCTAGTGCAGCCTTTCTTCTTTGTTGAGTATAAGCATCTTGGATGTTCTATCCCCTTCTGCTGCTGTCTGTTGGCATCTAGTACCATTCTAACCTGAGACGATGACCACCTCATCAGAATGGAAACAGTTCAGGAAAAACAGATTTGGGCATATGTGGAGGAAGTGGCTTCTGTAAAAGTACAGATGGAAATAAAGGAATCTTTTGTTTGCTGTGATTCAGTTTCTGAAATGTGTACTGTTATGAAGTTATGACTTGCACCTGAAACCAGGTCCATAATTTCTTTCAAAGTAAGGTAACCTAAGCAAGTGAGGAAAGGGTCTTATACCAAAAGCCTCACTCAAAAAAGCTGTAATTTCTTTTAAACAAATTCTTCGAGAAAGGGTCCTAAGGACTAATTCTGATTTGGCATATTGAGTGAGCATCTTGAAGTATCATAAATTCTTTAATTATCATTAAAGGAATAGATTAAGTTCATTTATTAAAGTTTTCAGTTTTATAGGCTTGATACCTCTTTACCAGCAACATAATATCATACCCATTATTGATTGCCCGAATAAACATTGCAGATAAAAAGAGCTGTGTGAATGACTAATGTACAGCAATGCTTTGCACTCATATGTGCTGGAGAATTTTCCACTGAACAAGCTGAGGGTAAGAAATGAGGTGAAAAGGGCTCTGTGTAAATGAAACACGCAGTTGTGCTACCGAGATGTGGATGTATCAGGTGCTCTTTTTGCTGGCTGTTAGTCCTCCTTAGTACTGTGATGTAGAGAGGTGCCATTTGCAGCTTGAAGGAGCTGCTTTTGGTTGAGACTTCTGTTTGAGTTAATCAGTTTTCCTCCTTCTTTCCTTCTCTGTACACATGTCCAGTCCTGGGATTTGTTTTTCCGAAATGCTAATGCTGGCCAAGCGTCTGATGCCACTCTACCAGATCAGTTGGAAAGAAAGGCATCATTTCTTCAGAGCCATGGCCTGGCCCAGACACCGGGGAAAGCTGAAAAGCTCGTTGAAGATCACCTTGCTGTGCAGTCTTTGATAAGAGCATACCAAGTAAGTGTACTTTGGGGTAGCTGCGGGAGGGCCTCTCCTTTGCAAACAACCTTTTCCTTCCTTTTTATGTTCTTGTTTGTCTTCTGGTCCTAGCTCTTGCTTACTGTCTTGCTTCTGATCCAAAATGTCTTGAACTAGACAGTCTTTCCTTCCCTGCACAGTGTCTGAACACTGAGGTCCTGGATTCAGACTGGGAAGCTTCTCTGGTTTAGCGAACTCAGGATTCAGATGACCCACAGCCCTGATGCTGGACACCTGACTTATCCTGGAAGCTCTTTATGGAGATAGATTCATGTTCCCTTTCAGAAATGACTATTTTATTGTATTTTTTTTGCCCGTTTAACAGGAGCAGGAGCCAAACATGTGAAAGCTTAGCCTTTACTATTCTTTTGGCTCACTTAGCTGTATTCATATTTTGTGTGTGTGTGTCTATGATGCAGTAAGTTACTTGACCAAATTGGAAAACTAAGTATTCTGAAATAATTTTGCTTCATATGAAGGGAGATTTCCTTGATATACTGGTACTAATGAATCTTCTGATCGCTTTTCCACCATCCAAGTCTGCCTTCATCTCTAGGAAAGTTTGTGTTACAGCTCTCCATGTTACCACCTTTCTTTAAGAAAGAAGGAAATGTGCTTGCCTTCTTGTACATCTAGTGTGAATGTTGAGATTCCTGATTCGATCAGGACTATACGTAAAAGGAGAGAAGAGAACAAGTGAATTAATTAGAAGTTGAATTTTGGGAGGCCGATGAATTTTGGGAGGTACTGAGTTTAGGTCAGCTTTGATTATTTTCTTTTAGAGAGCTGTTATGAAAGTTGACTTTGTTCCACACTCAGATTTTTTAACCCTTTATTAAATTAAGAAATTAAGTCTAGTCTCCATTTTTTCCTCTAAAAGGATGATTTTGGAAATAGCACAGTGGTTTTGGTTAGATGTTTTCTAAATGTACAACAAGTTTAAATGTTTTTATTTAGATTTGTGTTTAATATCTTAATTTCAATAAAAGGCTTAAAACAGTGTGAAACAAAAAAAAAACAAAAACAAAACAACAAGCCACTAAACATGTAGATCTGTTTTGAGTAAAATATTCCAATATTTTTTGAAGTATGTACTTTGCAAGAGGTTTGCTACAGTTTGACTTGAGCAGATCTGTTCTGCCCTGCACTAATAATTTTAACTCCTGTTTGCTATCATCAGAGCAATAAACGAGGAACTTTTTTAAAAAACCTTTTTTTCTGTACACATGGCGCTGTCACCATTGATTCAGATACAAACCAGGTTAATACAGCTGTTGGAGAGATGTTGTAAAAGAGTAGAAAGGTTTGTGAATATAAAGAATATATGAAATTTGCTTATAAGTAGCTATCTAGAAAACAACTGCTTCAGCTCATTCATTTCTGGTGCTAGTAAAAATTTGCCGAAGAATTAGAGAAAATTGTAGACTGTTGGGCTGCTTTGACACCATTTACTTGAAAATAGTTTGGGGATTGCCATTTCCTTTCCTGTGTTTGAAAGCGTGTGCCGTCCAACTCAAGTGATGGAACAGAAATGTCTGTATAAATGGCAGGCACCCTTGTGTCTGTGACAAACAATGAAAGAGGATTACCTAAGGCAACTGGCTGTTTCTAAAAGGTATTTAATACCCTCTAAATTCAGTGTTGAAGGGATACGATCAATTTGTGACCTTCCTTTGCCTGATAATGAAATGAAATGAAGAAGGATACAGAATTTTCATTTCTCAAGCCTGTCAGTATTTTATGGGTTTTGTGGTAAACTGCTTTGTGGTCTGTTGAGCTGGTCTTCTGAAAAGGCAGTTAATCTATTGCTTTTTCTAATGCAGAGCACCAGACGCTCCGAAAGAAGGATTTCCGATGAATTGTGTGTGCTTAACAAAAAAGAGTCTATATAAATTTGTTGAGTCTTCTTTTATAATACAGATAATTTTATATTTTTTTTTGCATCTGTGTCTAGAAAATGTGATTTTAAAGTCTAGTTTCAGGTAGCCTGTACTTGCGTTCAGTCAAATCTGTGGCAATTAATGAAAATTTTCCATGTGTGTATTTTCACAAGGTTGATCTCTGATTTTCACAGTTGTTACTATTTTCTGCATCCAGTGAAAGAAGTGGAAATTATTAAAAAATAACATGTTATCAAGGAAAATACTGTCTTTTAGTTCAATACCAAACTACTCCTGGAGTGTAATGGCACAGCGCTTTACTGATTTGCTCTTCTGTTTTTGGTGGTCTTGCTTATCCTCTTCCTTTCCTACTAATACTGCCGAGCAGATGTAGCTTAGGGAGGTGAATTCTTTCCTGTTGATGATGCTTGAGACAGAATTGTTTGCTTAGTTCCAGTCAGATAGACTTTGTGCCGCTGTAAACAATGAGGTGGCACAGATGTTGCCGTGGGCATCATTTGGCCTGTCAGAGTTTTATTACTGATGATTCATGAGATGCAAAGAATCTCAGAGGCCAGGCTGAATTCACAGGGCTGCTGGTTCTAAAAAAGGTGCCGTATTTCTCTTTGCTTATGAGTGGGAAGCATTTCGTTGTGAATCCTCCTGCAAATACAGAACATTTGAATAGTGTTTTTACAAGTCACTTCTTGATGAACCACACTTTAATCACACTCTGTTACTGTGTGATGCAATTAATTATTAATATTACAGTTTTTGTTTTTGTTCAGAGACAATTAAGATACTAGTAGTGTGAATGAAATTCTACCCAAGTGATTGGAATTTGTCCTTAAAAGAACATATAAAGAAGAGAATATTCATATATTAATCTAAAGCTTTTAATGAGCTAATTTGGTATATAAGAATCACACATAAGAGACATTGTATTAAAAAAAAGGGGGTTGATTCATGGCTCTATTTAGTCAATTATTTCTTCTGTAGTGATGTTATGTGTTAATACAAGGCACTAGTTTATAGCAACTTGTGGAATGCTTAATACCAGTCATACTGATAACTGAAAACTGGCTAAATTCTTCATTGAATTTTGGTTCTTGGGTGTCTTGAATTTCATTTTAATCGTAAATGAAATACCTGAAATTTCATGAATGAAAATAATGCTATCTGATGTGCAGCAGAGCTCGTGAGGAGTGATCCCTTTGCTTTCAATACAAACTTCACCACCAATCTATCTTTTAGGTCAGCAACGCTGTATTGTAGTTTTCTGCAGGTGCAGAAAGGAGGATTCAGGCAAAAATACAAAATGACTGAATTAGCAAATGACAGGATCTATAGACTGGTCATAGGTTCTTAATTTTACTCAGAGATTTAGAGTACAATCCTTAGTAGTTTTCTTTACTTTGACTTCAGTGTATTTCCAGTTAAAATTGTATGTCAGACAATGTAAAGGTTATGTTCTAATGTGTATTCAGCAATTTTTAATAGAGGCAGTATACATATCCAGAGATATAATGTTTATTTCCTGTTCTTACGGAAAATTACCCTCTCGTAGCATTAGTGGTGTCTGCTTATTTGATTTCATGGCTGATACACATACTATGGAGAGATTATCAGTGATTTTGCCCTCTGACTTTTGTCAGTGTGATTTCATTTTTGTCTCACTTTCCTCCTTTTTCAGATCCGTGGCCATCATGTGGCTCAGTTGGATCCCCTTGGAATTCTGGATGCAGACTTGGATTCGTTTGTGCCATCTGACTTAATCACTACAATCGATAAACTTGGTGTGTACATTGCATACCTTGTTATTTGCAATGGTCATTTGTCTCTTTTGTCTCATTGGGCTGAGGAGATTTAATAAGACATTTCAGGGAAGCTTCTAACTTTTTTCTTGCCGATATCATGAAATAATTTCTTTAGACATCTGTAAGGAGGCTCAAATTCCAGAACGATGGAGTTTCTACTCTGAGATTACAGCTGAGGTTCCTGTGAATTCACCTTCTGATGAATGATGATTATAAACACTTCATAAAAACCTCAAATCTTACAGTTTTGAACCACACCAGAAATTAATACTAATCAATACATTAAGCTGAGATTCTGGTAATCTAAATTACTTTTATGCCATTATACTTGATAGTTATTTTGACTGCGCACATCTGAAGGCTAGTCAATAGGAAAAACAAGCAATAAACAAAATGCTGGATAGAGGAACTTGGGGTAAATTTCATACTAAATTTGGATTCCAGCCTCTGATACTTATTCCTTCTGTAGAAGTTCAAAAAGTCTGTTTGAAGTTATCAGAAGAAAACACGGAAGTTGTAGAATTCTTGATTTTTGTATATAATCAGGTGCTATTAATTTTAGTTTACTGCTGGAAGAGTGTAATACACTAGTGTTTGCTTTTCCAAAGGTTTTTCTGGTTTCTAAGAGGGCACATCTTTGAGAAATTGCACTGATAATTTCTTTGCTCCTCTCTGCTTGACTCAAAAAGTATCTGATTGATTTTTCTCTAAATCCACTTGGTATGTTTAAAAGGTGGGTTTCTACTTGATAAAGACACTGAATCATTTTTCTTAGATAGACAGGAAAGCTTTTTGGACCAGACATAAAACGTAGTGCAAGTAGTAGATAAAACACGTTCTGCTTAGTTTTAATGTAAGTACATCTGCTGCCTGTTTGCTGCAGTGTTTTCTATTTCTGGTGGTAGGAAAAGAAGCAGTTCTGACCCTTGATCATGGAAAGGCAGTGGAGCGCTTAAGACTGTAAATAGAGAGGTGCTTAGACAAATCAGGGATTCTCTTTGAAGTTTGTCAGCTTTAATTAAAGGGAAGTACCTACTAGAAAATACATTAGACACTTACTGAGTAAATAACGAAGGGCAGCGAAGCTGGTGAAGAGCCTGGAGAACAAATCCTATGAAGAGCAATTGAAGGAGCTGCGTCTCTTTAGTGTGCAGAAGAGGAGACTGAGGGGTGACCTCATCACTCTCTACAACTACTTGAAAGGACATTGTAGAGAGGTTGGTGCTGGTCTCTTCTCCCATGTAATTAGTGATAGAACAAGAGGCAATGGCTTCAAGCTACAACAGGGTAGGTTTAGACTGGACATTATTGTTTTTCACAGAAAGGGTAGTCAGGCATTGGAATAGGCTGCCCAGGGAGGTGGTTGAGTCACCATCCTTGGATTTGTTTAGGAGTAGTTTAGATGTGGTGTTGAGTGATATGGTGTAGGAGAGAACTTTGTAGAGTAGGGTAGATGGTTGGACTTGATGATCCCAAGGGTCTTTTCCAACCTAAATGATTCTATGAAATATAATTTGTTTGGAGCATGGGTGATCGCTAGCACATCAGTACAATTTTCTTTAACCTCTACAGATAGTTTAGTAGAGAGTGTTGTGACCAGTCAGAAGGCATCACCCTGAAACCTTCACGAGCACAGGAAAAATACGCTAGACCTCTGAATGAGATGGGGGATGTGTCTGGGAGTATAATGGAGGTCATATTTCAGTTTGTGAGGGGAAACAGAATTTCTAACCTAGTCTTGGCACAGCAAAAAAGAGAAGGATCTCAAACGTTGCCTATCTTTGAATGTTCCAGGCAGGAAAACTATGAAAGGTCTCTGGTAGTACAGAAAGTATTTAGTGTTTGATTTTTCTGGGCATTGTCTTTATTCCATCTTTTGGGTTCTTTTTTGAGAAACCTTCTGGTAGGAAGTTTTTTCTGGGAGTTGCTTCTAAAAATGCTAGCTACAGGTGTACCTACTGCATGATTAAGTTATAGAACTGCTTTCAGGAACTTCTGGATTTCAATAAGGTTGTATCTCTTTAAACATGAGGCAATGCTTCAGTAACTATGCAGTGCTGCAGTACAAAGCACAGATGTTCTGTGTGTGCCCAAATCAATCCTGTACGTGTTCTGGTTTTTGCATGACAGAACATGAAGAGCCTGTGAAGTCGGAGAGAAAGTCAGCAAAGGGATAAAAAAAAAAGGGTGTTAACACTGCTGTGTTTCAAATTACACTAAAACCCCTGTCATCCTCTCTGTCCCTCTTTTCTTCTTTTTTTTTTTCTTTAGCGTTATTAAAAAAATGGAATTAATTTGGTGCTGGAAAAACCTATTACGGTATCAAAAAGGAGAAATAGTGGGACACACTCTTTTTTTGGTCACTCCAGATTTGGCATTTTAATATTATTAAAATTTTAATATTATTAAAAAATATTAATATTTTAAAATATATTATTTTTAAATATATTCTTATTAAAGTATAAAAGGTGTTATTGCTGACAGTGTGTATAGTAAAAGTGGTGGCAACACAGTGCTGTGGCTTGACTTCAACTCTAAATGCTAAGCACTCTAAGTGCTTATTTAATCTTTAAATTCCTTCTTTACTTTCATCTTCAGAAAATTAATTTCAGAGGATGTACAGAGCACTATTCTATATTGATTTGAGAGTTATGTGCAGGCTGTCATATCAGTGTTAAAGTAGATGCCTGCAGCTCATCTGGAACTAAGATAGAGTTCAAAATTTAAAATAGAGAAGTTATTTTTAATTTTTAAAATATTTTTACGTGTGCACACACACATAAATTATTTTTATGCTTATATGTTTCTATAACTATATGTAATGTGTATTATAAGTTTTATACATTTGCTTATTACAGTTGTAAGCAGCTCCTTTTCCTTTCTTCATTTAACAGGTTTAGATTAAACTTTATCATGCAAAACCTTTATCTTGCATTGATACCAGTCTTTCAGTCTTGTCTGTCATGTATTTTGGCTTTTGAAACTGCATAATAGCTAATGTTACTTATTTTCTTAAACCATATTCTCAACCAGAACAAGTTTAGATATGTCTAAATGAAGATGGGACAATGTGTTTAAAACAAGCCCATGTTTTAGGGGCGGGTGTGGGTGTGGGGTGGTGGTTGCAGGTGAGAGGTGTGTGTGTATAGGTCATTACTTGGCTATTTCAAATTAACTTCCCTATAAAGAGAAAGAGGGTGAATAGAGATCCCTTGGAAGCTCTACCAGAGTGTTTGCACAATGTTACATTGAATGTGTTTTGTATTTTCTCTTAGTCTCTTTATTAGTGTTGTATAAATTAATCCCTTGTGCTTCCAGCCAACTGGTTTTGTCTGTGAAAAGTGGTTCTTTTTTGTGTTTGTTGCTCATGATAGAGCGAGGAAGAAATCCCAGTCATCAAAGCTGATTATTTTACTAAACAGTGAATGTAAGATATAATATGGAGAATTGATGGCATATATGCTAATATGCTAAAATATAACAAGGTTTGGGTGATTTTAATTTTAGTTGTTCTATCTGTGCATTGAAGAAAGAATGGTTTGGTACTTCTAATCAAACAATAACTAATTTAATTAAAAGATTTCTTTTCAAAATCCAGGCTAAAGTGCATTGTACTAATGGATGCCTCCAAAATAGTCACACTTTCAACTTTTAATCTGGTACCTTCTTTCTTACTATTGCTTTATTAGATTTAATTTATGGTGGTTTGAAAAACAATGCTGGTTTCCTTGTTGTCTCCTAAACTGCTGTGCAAATTGATAATGTACCTGTTGTAGGGTTTTATGGTTTGCATGAATCAGATCTGGACAAAGTCTTTCAGCTGCCTACAACCACCTTCATAGGAGGAAATGAGAACAGTCTGTCTTTACGGGAGATCATCAAACGGCTGGAGGTCAGTGGGGCATCTTTTGATTTGTGATTGTTTTCATCCAAACAAGCAAACTTTTTCCAGTTGTCAGTCACAAAAAATTTATCATTTGTCAATTCTCAATAGACCATGTAAAGTATTCAAATGACGTTAAAAATAACCCTTGTATTGTTTTTAGAGATGGCAGCACCATTAGTTTCATTGCCTGGATATGTGAAATACATAGATAAAGGATGAGTATAAAAGAGGTGAATACTAACTTGGTCCCTAGTTCTGTAAAGAGCAGATGTTGCTTAAAAAAAGTACAGCCTTTCAAACTTGTCTTCTAAGTGTCCTACCACAGATAGAAACACCTTTGCATATGGTACTCAGGACGTGCAGGTATTGCTCTCAGAGCCCTAGCTTTAGTGAGGCTTTTACCTGAGTAAAAATATGAAGGTTGGGTACCAAATTCGTGAAAGCCCAGCTCTAGCGTGTAGATAGTGATGGAACTTGTTTTCCCTCCCCCCTTCTTTTTTCTAGAGTTTCATTATCTGTCAGGTGATATGGTTATGCTACATGGAGTCATCAAAGCTAAAATAATTTAAAGCAAACATAATTTAAAGGAATAAATATAATTAGAGGGGAACTCGAAACAGCAAAACAGCAAGTAGGAATGGTAATGAATTTGAAACTACTGAGTTAGTAAGTACTGGATATTCCCACATGTGTTTTTTCCAGGATTTTGGATTACTGAAGTTGTAGAGATTTCTGTTGCATAGTAATGAAAACCATTGGAGTAAAAGGAGCTAGGGGGAAATATTTTAAAGGATGGAATATGTAACTGAGTTACAAGAATGTAAAAAAAAAAAAAGATAAAAAAATTACTGAGCATATAAGAGTTCACAGCTTTGACTTGTAGCAAGTGTAAGGAAATGTGTTGACTTGCATGTTTGGCTATTATGTTGGCTTAACTGAAACACGGGAAGTTACTAAGACAATAACTCTGTTGTGCATTTGAGCTCTGTATATTTGCTTTTTGATTTTTGCACTCATAGCAATTTTCAAGAGATAATCCTTAAAATTGTGATGCGCAAATAAATGGACAAAATCAATAGCAAAATCTAAAAGCCTCAAGGAACTGATTTTGTTAAAAAAATAACCCTCTGGTTTCCCTCTTATCTTCAGAGCTTTTTTTTTTAATTGAATTTAACATTAAATTCATTTTTAGAGGCAGTAAAGAGCACATGCTATGTGTTCAGAGTGGTTTTGCCTCAAATTAAACCTTGAATAGATCTTAGTCCTGTGGGCTTGTATTTTGGACACATTTTTCTAGTGAAATATTCTTTTGAAGGTAAGAAAAAGAAAATTAAAAAAATTCAACGGGGAGATAATATTTCTGAAGTGTCTTTGCATTTTTCCCTGTTCTTTCTCTGCTCTCAACTGCTTACATTCTTTTCCAGACTTCCAGCCTTGACAGTTATCAGATAGTTTGCATGAGGCTTCATAGCTGTCTTCTCATTGTCTTACTGCTTGATTTCAGGTGACATTTAAAAAAGACAGGGTAAATTTTTATAAATTACTTGAAATCTTTGCTGGTGCATCTAAAGAAAAAACTATTATGCCTGTAAGAACAGTAGCGAGTTAGGTGAAATATGGCAGGCAGTCTAAGGCAGGTTTATTGGTTACTTTGAATGTATTGCCAAATGAGAATCCTCCAGATTGAAAATTTTGAAGTGTTACTTTGTAGAGAAAGCTTTCTGGCACAAAACTAGATTCAATAAAATAATTTATTCGCTTATAGGATTACTGTGGGGAAGAGGAAAAAGATAAGATAGCTTTCAGAAGAAAATAGAATTTAAAAAATGTATTTGTTTCTTCATGGCCCATTAACTCCTAAGGCTTCTGTGTTGGTGTTTTCACATCCTAGAATACCTACTGCCAACACATTGGCTTGGAGTTCATGTTCATCAATGATGTGGAGCAGTGCCAGTGGATCCGGCAGAAGTTTGAGACACCAGGGGTTATGAAGTTTACTAATGAGGAAAAAAGAACTCTGTTGGCACGGCTGGTGCGCTCAATGAGGTATGTGGGGGTGGTGTGTGGGAACCCTGTACCCAGGGGTGGTCTGTAAAATGCTAAGGTGGAGGTGAAGAGTCTAAGTGAAATCCAGAGTACAGGTGGGTGTAGTGAACCTGGCTGTGGTATCAAAGGAAAGTGTGTGCTGTGAGGCATTGTCAGGGTCTGTGCAGTGACTTCTAGTATTCTGTTTACTCACACAGCAAGTTGTGTTCTGTAACACTTGTGCAGCTTTTAGTGCCATATCTGGCAATGTTTTCATTGGTTTGTGCAACTGGGAGAAAATTGTTTCAACAGACTAGTAGTATGTATGTCTAAGATTCATAACCTGTTTCAGAAAATAGGTGTCAGAACAACGCTGGGTACTCATCTTCTGCTGTATTTGATCTACTGTGCATCTTTCTAGTAGCACATGATCAAAAGAAGCTATCCTAACGGTCAGCTCAAGGAGAATTTTTAGATTAAATTTTTAGAGTGAAGTGTTGACATGAACATGGTTCGTCTCGCTGGGATGCTAACAGTCTCTTTGGAAAGCTGTGCCAAGATGGGACTGGATTTGAGATGCATAATGTGATTTCAAGTTCTGGTTTTGCCCTATTCCTTTTGAGGTGTGCCAAGCTGTGTGCTGTACTGCTGCTGCCAGGTCATGCAGGAGTTTTGGTCTCTGCAATATATGAAAGCATGTTTGGAAACACCTTATTGATTGCTCCCATTGTGGCTATCTGTATGGAAGTACTGTGGTGCCAGAGACTGAATTACCCTCTCACCCCCAGAACAAGACTGTCTTCTCGGGCACAAGATTTATTACAGTTCTTACAATGTGAAACAGTTTGTAAATCCTCTAAAAAAGTGATTTATGAAGACGCGTTTTTTGATTAAGCTTCTGTGTTTAAAGACTTAAAAATTAAGTGCTCATTGGAGGTGTTGGAAGATATTTTTATCAGGTTTTGTTTGCCAGTATTATAGCAAGATTACTCGTCTGGTTAAAAGTTTCATTTAAACAGGAAAAAAGGTCACTCAATAGGCAAATGAATATTGCACTTGAGTAAGTTTGTTTAACAAGCCCTCAGTATGAACCATCTCCATTTATTTTGAGACAAGAATTTGTGCTTACATTCCTACCTGTCGAAGCTGTGGAAAGATCTGGGGTTTTTAGCAACACGAAGGAGCTAAATGTTCATCTGCCAAATAATTGTCTGCTTAAAGTGGAAGAAAAAAGTTTTACATAAATTTCTATTTGTCTATCTCTAGAGTGTGTTTTTCTTTTTTGTCTGAAAATGATCAAGAAAAAAATCTGGTTTTGTGGAAAACTGGTTGTGCTCTTGAGATTTGAGGCTTTGTAAAGCAGATAGTCATTTTGCTCAAGAACACCATTTTCAAAAATGTTCATTCCAAGCACTACACGCTTCAGGTACTTGAAACTGAATTTTAAAGTAGGATTTCTCATCCTTTGTGGTGTTCACTGATAGGTTATTGAACAAAGGGTCATTTTTATCTCATCCTCCTGTAAAATACTCAACGTATATCTTTGAGCTGCTTTGCGTATGCATTAGTAAGCACATGATTGTGTAGTCTGATCTGGGCATCTTCTTAAGCCTGTGCAGGGTCAAGTGTGTGCAGATTATCCCTTCTGAGAGTAACCATCTTTCATGAGTCTCGCTCCTCGTTGGGTACTGAACATGCAGTGACCGTGGATGAGCTGCCAGCCCTTGTGAACTCACAGTGACATATGGGGGGTTCGCAAGATGCGACTGTGAAATATTGTGAAATACTCTGCACACTTAGTGGCACTTTGCCTTAAATAACGAGCTTTCTGCTTGCCCAATACTGGCTTACCTTGCAGCTGCAAAGAGGAGGAAAACAGCGTGTGCAGCCACCGCTTTGATTTGCCCTGTAGGACTTGCTGTTCACATGGGACCCCACTTTCAGTTTATATAAACTGGCGTAGCCCTGCAGACTTGCCTGAGGAGTTCTGGCAGCACAGCTCAGCTGAGGGTCTGGCTTCTTGTGTAGATGCCTGAATTGTAAGGGTATTGATGGGTGAGCTAAGGAGAGTCTTTTGGCAGCTCTTCATTTCACCACTTTTAGGACTTCAATCTAAAGAGGTAAATGTCAGTGTTCTAAGTGAGGAATAAGCTGAGTATTAATGGATTATGGCAGTGTTATCAGTCCAGGCATTGCACAGATGATGTAACCAATACAGTTATTTTCATGAAGATGTATTTTCTTTGCCTTTTTTATCTCCAGGCTTTACAACATATAATCCTTTCAGCGTTTGTTAAAAGGTACTTTTTAACCACTCACATTGCCTCTGGCCCAAGTGCATTAAAGAATGAAAGAACATAGAGCTGTCAAGGATTGACATCTTTCTCTTGCTGCAGCTGAGGCAGAGATGCCAGTGTCCTAGTTTTGGCACGTTACCAACCGTTACATCACACAGTCTGAGGAGCCCTGCCGTTGAATAGGACCTATAAAATAGGCGTGTTTTCTACTGTATTTCTGCAAGTATTTAATCTTTACTTGCAGAAAATGCAGGTTCTCTGTTATGTCTTCTTCAATCCGTAGAAGAGAGTTCTTTGCTGTTACTCTGTCCTCCCAGTGGTTAGCATACATTTTGTATACATGGGAAGGAGCAGAGTTTACCTAGGGAAGTGAATTTTGTCTGAGGTAGAGACTCTTCTTGCTATCTGAATTGTTTTAAAGTCCTGGTAAATACTTCTCAGATGGCAGAGAAAGATGGCTTAATTCTCTCCTACGTCTCCCTTCCTACATGTGACTTACTTCCAGAGGCTTAAAAACATGTAATCACAGATGTTTTAAAACTGTGTAATGTAATTTTATTTGCTAAAAGATGTTAGACAGTAACTATTTTCTACATTATCTTAATATATACACTCTTTCTTTTTTTTTTTCTGGGTTTCTTTTTGGCAAAGATTTGAAGACTTTCTTGCTCGCAAGTGGTCTTCTGAAAAGAGATTTGGTTTGGAAGGATGTGAAGTAATGATTCCTGCACTTAAGACCATCATCGATAAATCCAGTGAAATGGGAATTGAATACGTTATAATGGGGATGCCTCATAGGTAATGTCAATGGAAACCCTCCAACAAATGGGCTTATTGACTTAAGACAAGTTTTGGGTTCTAGAATTTTATTAATGAAGTTGATAGTGGAGAAGCCAGGGTAGCAGGAGTCAGTCACAGTGAGTAATGGGAGCACAGAACTGTAACAAATACCTGTCAGTGAGAGGCTACAGCTTCACAGGTAAACGCCAGCAAAACTCTCTTCAGTGTACTCTGAAGCTGCAAGCAAATGTGGCAGCAGCCATGGTACCTATCCCATTGCATGGAGTCTGGAACTGAGAAAGCTTGGTGAGATAGTATCAAACTTTTACAGTCTGCCTTAATTAATCAGTTCCTAATATCAACATGTTAAAACTGCTAGATAGCTACAAAATTCATTGCTTATACTTGGACAACTAGATGTTATAAAGTGTCTGTGGGAATACATTGGAGGAACTTGGCAATGGGAGGAGAAGGGTAGAATGAAGGGTTTCAGGTTCAAAAGTTCAAAGCTCACTTATTACTTGCAAACTTCTGACAGAGATGGCTTGCTGATTTTGTAAGTTTTACACTATTAACTCTGTTATTACCATTTTTGAGACATAACTGTGTTTGGAATTTCCCTAGAGGTAGGCTGAATGTATTGGCTAACGTAATCCGAAAAGAGCTGGAGCAGATCTTCTGTCAGTTCGATCCCAAACTTGAAGCAGCTGATGAGGTAAGATGCTGCTTCAATGGATCTATAGAGAGAGGCCAGTATTCAAGCTAGTTCTTAGTCATTTTTCATCATGGTTGCTATGAAAATAGCATTATTAGCTGCTGAAATGCATTGTCTTCTTTTCTAGTTGCAGGAATATGATTCAGTGAAATTTCTTAACAAATGTAAGGACTATACTGTACCTCTAACATGCAGAAGGTGTCTTAGACATGACTGTAGCTAACAAAGTTCCGGGTCATTTGACTGAGTTTGTAGTCTCTAAGTGTTTTTCTTTTTTTCATGAGTATCAGTATTCTATAAGTAATTATCTAATATTGGATAGTGACACTTAAATAATAAAATGCTCCAATTTGAAATTATGGTGTCAAACCCATGGTGCATACTGATGGACAGTAAGCTCGATGCATTTTTCAGACTGAAGCACAAATTTTAGGCGTAGTCAATCAGACGTAGCTGGTATGAATGACATTCCTGAATTGCGACTACATCTTGCATGTAGGGATCTGGGGATGTAAAATATCACTTGGGAATGTACCATGAGAGGATCAACCGAGCAACAAACAAGAAAATCACTCTGTCCCTGATGGCTAACCCTTCTCACTTGGAAGCAGTTGATCCTGTTGTGCAAGGCAAGACAAAAGCTGAACAGTTTTATCGAGGGGATACGGCAGGGAAAAAGGTAAAGAGTTTTTTAATATAGTAACTCTTACTGGTAGTTTTTCATGTTATTTTTAATAAAAATAGTTTACCAGTAGTTTTGTATCACAGTCTTCCTCTCTTCCTCCTTCACAAAGGGGATATATCACCCTTTGAATTAGATAAGATTTTTGACATGGTACCTCAAGGGTAACTTCAGGAAGTATAGTTAAAACTTTTATTTGCAAATAGAGCAACGCAGAATGCTGACAAGTCTATGGCTTATTATAAAAATACAGTTCTGCTTTGTAAGCACTACAGAAGTATTGAGCAAAGAAATCCTGTGGAGAAGCTTAAATTGTAGCTTTGCTTTCTAATATATGTATGGATATGTGTGTATAATCCTCCCTCGTAGGTTATGTCCATATTATTACATGGGGATGCTGCCTTTGCAGGACAAGGAGTGGTATATGAGACATTTCACCTTAGTGACCTCCCGTCCTACACCACGAATGGCACTATTCATGTTGTGGTCAACAACCAGGTAGAGGATTTTTCCAATTACTTTTTCTGCTGAATAGTTGCTAGTGTAATTCTTCGTATTCTTCTTTGTTATTAGCTGGGTGTATTGTCCCCTCTGTTTATTAGAATGGTTAGGATGTTCCTGAAAAAGGTCATAATATCTAGTGACTCTGAGCAGATAATATTTTATCACCTACATTTATTTAATTCAATTTATAACACTTAGTTGAATTAGGTTTGCTTTGTTTTGTTTTTAAGGGAGCAAAAAGAAGCTAGCTAGCCAAAATGAAAAGCTGATACTGCTGATCTGTAAATGACTATTAAATTAAAACCTCAAGTGTTCAAAACAAAGTAGAGGGAGGTGCCCACATTTTAATGGAAGTTTGTGGGAATTTTTAGATTGGCTTCACCACAGATCCCCGCATGGCCCGTTCATCTCCATATCCTACTGATGTTGCTCGTGTGGTCAATGCTCCCATTTTTCACGTGAATGCTGATGACCCTGAAGCAGTGATGTATGTCTGCAGTGTAGCTGCAGAATGGCGAAACACATTCAATAAAGATGTGGTGGTTGACTTGGTAAGTCTTGGTTTTTCTTAACTTTTCATTCTGTGTATTATGTACCAGTCTTCTATTTTTCTATGGCTTAGAAGACCCAGTGAAGGAACATATTTTGATTTGAATCATCTTTAGTTTCTTCATTTAAAAAACCCAAAAAACTGACAGCCCCACAAGAATCCATAAATGTTTTTATACCATGAGCCTCCTAAAATCTCTGTAAAACTATGAAATTGAAAGATTTAATTTTAAGTTTTCCTTACCAACAGGATTAATCTTTCCCTTTGTAGGTTTGTTACCGTAGGCGAGGACACAATGAAATGGATGAACCGATGTTCACCCAGCCTCTAATGTACAAGCAGATTCACAAGCAGGTGCCTGTGCTGAAGAAGTATGCTGATAAACTGATTGCAGATGGGACTGTAACACTCCAGGAGTTTGAGGTACACGTCAACAGAGTTAAAGGGAACTTGAGCCATCAGCAGGAAGACACAACTGTTACCGTGTGCTTAAAAACCTCTTTTCGCTACTGTGATAAGTCTTCACCCTTTGACACTTTCTGATTCAATTTGGTTTGGATTTGCATGTGAAATAGGTAGTATTGCTGTAACAAAAGGACCGAAAGGGCTGTGAAGTAATTAATACATATTGCACATAAAATTTGCTTCAGTTCTGGGATTTGTAAAAGGTGATCAGATGTAAATGTTGGGGATGGAGGCATTTGTCACCTGTTCTTCACCACTAGAATCTTGATTCAGCAGTAAGACAGTATTTGAATCCTCATAGGTATAACTGTAGCTTTGTATTAATAACCTTGGCAGGCTTGTAGCCAGCAATAATACAATAAAATCAATTTAACCTTTTTATTTTCCTGCGATAATTCAGCTAAGTTCAGAGATCATTTGAAATATTCCAGAAGGATGCAGCGTAGAGTCTGGTGCCTGTATTAAGCTGGTTAGGTCTTTACCTTAATCTTTTTGAAAGGGAACGTGTAGAGTGCAGGTGCAACAGAGGACCTTCTGAGAAGGTGTGGCTGGCTATGTATTGACATGGTATCACAGAGCAGCAAAAAGCAGTTTGTGTAGGTGCATTCTGTTGGCCACGAGAACGATCGCAGCTCATGCAGAGCTAGTGATTCTGAATCCATTGCACGAGTGTGCCAGTAGCGTCATGGGCCTTGGTGACTGGAGCCAGGATCCTGGATGGATGTTTTGCTGAACTCAACATTGCTGTTAATTACTTTAAAGATTGTCGAGCTCAGTAGCTTGAGTGCGGTTTTGGATTGAAACACAGATATTGTAGAGGCATTCTGCCTCTACAGAGTATGGCTGTGTATCTGTTGCCATTGATAGATGCAGCCAGCAGATTCGTAGCTAACCTCTCCTACCCAGACTAGTTTTCTAGGAGGATCTTTTCTAGTCTTTAGTGTCTTCTGTATCCTGAAGTATGAGAGCTGGATAATGCTGATCTTAGAAGCATGACTAAATTGTATTTGCTACTTCAGCTCTGTCTCATTCTAGAGTAATGCTTGCAACTTCAGCTCTTGGTACTCTCCTCTGTAACACCTATCAATAAACTAAATAATTTATTTAGAGTAATGTGGGTAAGCATGTTTCTAGACAGCAACTTGATCCTAGATAAAATGAAATGGTTTGTTTGCATAATTGTAATAAGTTTTCTTCTGGAGTTAAAGAACTGTTCTTATCATAGTGAATAACAGGTGTCATCTGTAAGATAACAAAGGTGCTGTGTTTATCTGTTTTAAAAAGAAAGTTTTTGTTCTACAGGAAGAAATTGCAAAATATGATAGAATATGTGAAGAAGCATATACTAGATCTAAGGATAACAAGATTCTACATATCAAGCACTGGCTTGATTCACCTTGGCCTGGTAAAAAGTGTCCTTTCACTTATCCTAGTGTTAATATTTTTGTGCTTTTGAGTCCATATTCTAGGAATCTGAAATGGTTTTTATCAGACAGTGTTCCTTTAAAGCAAAATATGGGACCTTTGGTTTGCCCCTGTTAGTAGTAAATAAAACATTCTGAACATTCTGCCAGATCAACTTGAAAGAGATGCTTTTCTTAAAAAACATGCAAAGTAAGGTGTGACTTTGAAAAAGTCATCTTTTCAGTTTAGCAGAGAAGTGTTTTTCCTGTGATGTTAACTGTCTGTGCCTTCAGGAAGAAGGAGTATGTCTCATGCTTCTTCCTTTTTTTTTTTTTTTCTTTGGAGTGGAGGGATTGAGGTGCCATGTGCCTTTTATTGGCTGCCTCTGCCCACATAGTTGGACTTCATAGGGAGTGGAAGCAGAAATAAAACAAATCATTGTGTGCCTGTGAGGTCAAGTTCTGTTGTCATGTAGACAATCAAACAAGTGTGTCTCCCAGTGAAAGGTTAAAATCTAGGTTTAGGCTGCTGCTTAGAATGTCTTTTAAGAGTTGTTGAGTTTGTAAATAAGTTGTAGATAGTGTAGATATTTCTTAATCCGTCCTTGAGCATCTCACCAAATCTTTTACTTCCAGGATTCTTTAACGTGGATGGAGAACCCAAGAGCATGTCTTGTCCTCCAACTGGCATTTCAGAAGACCTTCTGACTCACATTGGCAACGTAGCTAGTTCAGTGCCAGTCAAAGACTTCAAAATACATGCAGGTCAGCTGGAGTCTTTGTTTCTCCTAGTGGCTATGTTTCTTGCTCAGATTTTATATTTTTGCACGCGAGTTGCTGTTGGGCCATTGCCCAAAGAGGAAAATGCCTGTGACTTTTATTTTAACTTTTCTACCCTATGTGCAAGGAGAATGTGACGTTAAGGTCCCGCTGCTTGTTCTCATCATAATATCCTTTCAGTATCATGACACTTCTGTTCCCCACCTCATTAAAATAGATTTTCCTCTGAGGGAGGTAAAAGTTATTTTGTTAACGTTAAGTTAATACCTCCTTTCATTCTTCAAGTCCTTGGGGAAAATGCTGCCTCTGTGCAGCACGTTTGTGGGACTGACTGGGAAGTAAGGCACCCGTCTCAGGAAGCGCCATTAATGGTTTTTCTTAATGCTAAAACCAGCGGTAATTTGAGGTCCACTTAAGACACTGTTCTTGAGTTAGACAGCTTTCTACTCAGGAGTATAGCTTGGTCTTTTCAGACCTGGCAACGTTGCTGATGCACGAACAGCTGAATGGACTCTGTGTGGGCAAATTCAGAC
This sequence comes from Tringa tobata, assembly GCA_033628505.1. Lineage (NCBI taxonomy): Eukaryota > Metazoa > Chordata > Aves > Charadriiformes > Scolopacidae > Tringa > Tringa tobata. The sequence continues at coordinate 5,901,499 of JAHREE010000128.1, forward strand.
ACAGTTTTCCTTTGAACTTACCATTCAGCATTGATGATAGCACAAATCTAGAATTTTCTCAAAAAGTCTTAGCTTTTGTTCTGAAGAGATTCAATTCTGAATTTGGCATGTATTGCAGTAAGAAGCTCAATGTGCCTGTCTCACTGGGGAGTGCCTGGCACTGTGTCAAAATTCTGAGTTAATTCTTTTACTCCCTGGTCAGGTTGAAGTCTAGCAGCTCTACAGGGAGCAGTAAACATGTTTATTCCACGGGGAAACACGGAGATACTTTGTTTAGGGATTGTTTTATTTTTTTTTTTGTTGCTGACTGGTAGGGAAAATACTTAGAATCAGAAGAAAGCGCTTTTTTTTTTTTTTCCTGGGTAAAACCCATAGCTAATCCTTCTTCTCCAGAGTCATCCATCAAGGGCTAAACTGTGTCTGCTGTAGGTGTTCTATGTGTTTGTGTTCCTTGTGACAATTAAACACTGTTACAAGTAATGATGATAGGGCATTCCCAGTTATCAATTGCAAGCTCCTTGAGCAGATACAATTAATGGGTGAACTTTGAAATTCTTCTACACGTTTGTGCACTTTGTTGTGACACTGATAAATTTGAAATTACAGTCAGCCAATAAAATTTAATATTAGACATTCTAATTAAAAAGGTAAGACAGTTTTCTTTAGTAACTTGGTTAGGCATTGACACTAAGTAACGCTTGCCAATATATAAGATAGATTTATGGTTCAGAGCAATCTGGTCTGCTAGATTCCTTTACACATTTTAAAAGGCCGTGAAAGACAAAATTTGGAGCGAATTAGAAGAAGGGGAAGTGCACTTTTGGAGTACTTTGTCCTTCCACTAGAATGAAACAGCTTAATATCTCACAGTCTTTCAACAAACAATTGGAAGATATTTTGTTTTATCAAATGTTTGGTATCTTCTAAAAAGAACATTTTCAAGATTGATTTTTTTTTTTTTTTTTTTTTTTACTTATGTGGAAAGAAACCAGGGGGATTTTTGTAAAAATGGCAAAAGTAGCAAAGGGCAATATGGCAAAATAACAAATAGGACAGCTTGGAAAAGGCATCAGTGCAGATATGAAAATAAGGTGGTGTCAAGTGGCACTGAATACATTAGGCTTATAGCCTCAAAACTGGAAGCATCTGTGTGCAGCTCTGAAGTTTTGTTCCCTTTAGAAGTCACAGTGTTTCAACTTATAGTTGGGCATACCAAGTTACAAAATCTTCACTGTAAAAAAAAAAAAAAACCCAAAACAAAACAAAAAACCCACACCCCAAAAAAACCCAACAACCCAAAACCCCAAAAAATCCAACCAGCTTTTGGGTAACAACTGAAAATCTGTTGGCAGCTGCTACAGTTTCCTATTTATATTCACAGTATTGATTAATCCGGCCGGTTTCTCTTTGTAATGTCTCCAGAAGTCCAGTAAGACAAATGCCAAGAAAAAACAGAGAGAAAGAGAGAAGGAAAAATCACAAACCCGATAGGTGATATTTTCAGTGTCTTATAAAGAGCACTAGGTGTTAGAGATGTGAAAATAAACCTTGAAGAGGTAATATTTCACCGTGAGCATTTTTAATTGTCCTCAGTAGTTCCTGACACAACCAATTTCCTTCTTCTAAAAAAAGTTGCCTATGAACATTAGGCAACCCTTTGCCTGGGAAATAAGTTAGTTTGTTTTGCTAGCAGCTCAGTTCTAGAAGGACAATTTGTAGACCCTATGATGATCTGTGTTTAACTTAGCCAGTAGGGAAGGAGAATGGTGAACATAATGTGAAGCTAAAATGTCTCTGAAGTTGCTCCACTGATTTTTTTTATCTTTATTCCAATGTAGGACTCTCTCGGATTTTGAGAGCTCGCTTGGAAATGACCAAGAACAGGGTTGTTGACTGGGCCTTAGCAGAATACATGGCTTTTGGCTCCTTTTTGAAAGAAGGGATCCATGTGCGACTAAGCGGACAGGATGTGGAGAGGGGTACTTTTAGGTGAGTACTGAGACAACTGTTAAATGCTGTCCCATACCTAAAGAAACACCTTAATGTTTTTTTTTAACAGTGTGGCCTTCTGCAGGGAAAGGGAAGTTGAGGCTCTTCAGCATCAATCTGGATGTTATAGATTCTGGCAGTAAAGAATAATCAAATCTCCTACGTCTCTCCTAACAGCATTTTAAAGAATCATATTTAAGGCAGAACAAATGTTCTTAGATTCTTTCTTCTTTTGCTGAAAAACGAATTATTTTTTTTCCCCTGCTTTTTAACTAAAAATTCAGCTGCAATCCATGTGATTGCTGAGAAGTAAAAGAAGGGTATTTGCTGCTGCGGATCCTGAAGTCTTTTAAATACCATTCCAGTGGTGGCTGCTCAGAACTCGGGTATCCTGCGAGCAAACACATTGCCAGTTGGCAAGGCTTTTTTAAGTGAAACAAAATCTTTTGTACTGAGACTTTTAATGACTATGGAGCATGAATGAATGCAGAATCTGATCACTTGGTAAAAATATATACGGTTCTGCTGCCTTACCTGATTCTCCGTGGAGTGAAATGTTAATGAAGTATTTAATTGAAGCCTTTGATGCGAAGCCCATTGCTGGGGATGAATGAACTAGCAGCTGCACTGTGCTTCATTGTGAATTCTTGCAGAAAAGAGATAAATCTTGATGCCTGTCTTCTCTGGTACAGTGCTCTGTTTTTATGCTGAGCTTCATTTAGTATCCAGTCTTATGGGCTTTCTTCTTTTTGCTCTCATTCTAATGGCAGTTAAACAAAATCCTTTGGTCAAGAGCTGAAAACAAACCTGGAAATGGGGAGATTCCACCCCAATCCCCAGTCTCCTCCCCATTTTCTCATCCTCCTTGATTTCAGTACCATGGTCTTGTAAAGTGGTGAGCAGCTCCTGGGAGAGGAACACACGTGTTCACTGTTTAGCAGCCTACCCACCTGTGTCAGATGAGTGCTTAGTCATGTCTAGCACATGCCTATAGATTTGACCTGAGAATACTGGACCTGAGAATTCTCTGTACTCCCCGTTCTATCACTGGTGGAAGAGGGTTTTCCAGAACTACCATCCAGATTTTCTTGATGTTTGTTTAAGATACAAATAATTGTTGTGCTCACAGCAATATGGGGGGGGGGGGAGAAAAAAATGTGTAAAAGTAAAAAGCTGCTCAGGGCAAAGACTAGCTGGGGATTCCTGCACCATCTGAATTTTATTATTCAGCCTTTTAGAAAAGGAGTAAAAAGGCATTGCAATAAATTCTTGTGAAGTTCAGGACTGAAGCCGGTACTGCAGAGTTTGATTTACAGTAGCCTGATTCTGCTTTATTGCTGGGTTTTGAGTTTGCCTGATGGGTAGTGGGATCTAGAAAACACTAGTCTACGGTGTCATTGTGAATTTTTTGGTAATGAATCTGATAGAGCTGTTGAACAATAAAGGGTAAGATTAAATAAATGCCTCAGACCTGAGGTAGTCAGAGAATATTTGACTACCCTGTTAAACAGAAAAGAACACTGTAGAAACGTGTGAGACTTAGCCTGCTATACTGTATCAGGGCTCATTTAATCAGAGGAATGGGTAGAAAAGTTAACTTGTGGTACAAGAACATCTAAGAGATGCTGCAGTTCTCCGCAAAGCTGCTGGTGTTTAGCTCTGGTTTGGTTTCTTTGTCATTTAAAATAAAGGTGAGCAACTTCCCTAAGAACTGAAGACACTTGCAAATATTAGTGCATTTTTATTGGAAAAAGCACATTGCAAATATGTAGAAAGTATATGTCATTTTATCCTCTCTCTGTACTGAGAAGACCCGTCTTCACTCCAAAAAATCCTTGGAGTACATAATGTCTCAAATCTCTGCGACAAATTGAAGAGGGAGCGTCGGCTAGAATTTGGGAAGAACTGATGATACCACGTTGCCATAATGAAAACATGATGGGAGTGCTTTCATTAATTTGGAGCTTCTGAAGTGCTGTCTAGAAAATAGTACTTTCTGTCAGTATTCAGTGTGACAACTTGCTTTCTTCCTATTTCAGTACTCAATGTTATCACTAGACAGCAGCCTGATAAAGCTGCAGGTAGAAGGACTGGGCCAGCCCCTTCTCATCCTGGAGACACACTAAGGAAGGGGGAGAGAGAGACTTGATTCTGTACTGGTTTGATGTCAGTAAACCTGACAGTTGTGCAAGAGCAATATGTGACTTGCACATCTGTGTATTTCTGGCTGTCCATCTATGCTCATTGTAATCACCCTTTGCTGGGGAAACACAAAACTTGATTCTCAAGAAGCTTATCTCAAGAAGCCTAGCTAGGCCTTCTGTCTTCAGCTGAATGACAAAAATAAAATCAAAGTGGCAAAAATTATTTCTGCCTATCAGCTCTCTGGTACGTGTATTTTCCCCTGTCTACCTCCCTCCCTGTGCTGTTCTTCAAAGATATTCTGACTTTTCCTGGCTGTATATTGTTGACTGCTAAATACATCTTGGAGCTCTTTTGCCAGCATTCATTATAGCAAAGGGAAGTACAGAAAGATTCAGCCTTCGCTTTGGTGCTGGCAGCTACACAGCACACAGTAGTTGGTACCAGTACAATAACTGTCCTTATGTTAGCAGTTGTAAAGCTGGACATATTGGTGTGATTCACTCAGTTAGTCTGCTCAGAGAGTTAATGGATTACAGTAATTACTTCAGTCATCTCTGTTTTGGTAGTGTTCCTCGGTGCCCCATTCTAATGCTGATTAATGGTGTTCTAGAGAACTGTAAATGGTGCATGCCAGTGGAAATAGCAGGAAAGAGGATATAACTGCTTCAAGTCTTGGTGCTGAGATTAGATTACATTTTTGCATAAAAGACAAATAACAGTTGTTTTAAGGAAAAGATTAGTAGGATTTTCCAGGGAGGCGGAGTGAAATATTTTTTAATAAAAATTTTTTTTCCCCCTTTTTTTTCTCTTTTTTTTTTTTTCCCTTTAATCAGTCTGTTTGATAGTAACAACCTCCCCACCCTTTGCCCTCTGCCCTGGAGTTCTACCAGTGATGAGGTATTTTCATTTTCCACGAGTGCCTGAGAACAAGCCTGGATAGTCAGTGGAAGTCCTTACAGTGCAGCAGTTGTATTTAGACGTGCGATGGTATCGCTAGGTTTCAGCCGAACCAGGGTGTTGCGTAAAGCAAAGGTACCTGTGGTGTTTGCATGCTTTCTAGAACATTGCTTTGGTGGTGTATCTTTGAAAACAGCTCTGCTAAAGCCCAAAGTTGTTCTTAGCTAATGAATTTCTTTCGATGCCTATTTGCAGCCATCGTCATCACGTGCTTCATGATCAAGAGGTTGACAAGAGAACGTGTGTGCCCATGAACCACCTGTGGGAGCAGCAGGCCCCCTATACGGTGTGCAACAGCTCCCTCTCCGAATACGGCGTCCTAGGTATGGCTGGGGGTAACTGCCTGACAGATCTGCTTGTGTTTTGATTGGTCTCAAACAAGGTGTAGCAACTGATGACTGCTAATTAAGAAGAAAGTTTTTCCAATTTTGCTTTAATGTGGTTGACCCTTCTGACTACACAGTTTTACTTTGTTACTTGAGTTTGCCAAGCCCAAAAACAAATGAACAAAGGTCTTCTGCTAGTGGCATTTAAAACCAAACAATCTCTGCCTCTGTTGTATATTGACGTTATCGTGTTCAGAGCAGTTTTCTATCAGGTGGGAGCTAGAAATTGCAGAACAGGGGCCTAAAATCCAGTCAAAATGCCTAAACTGATTTACCGCCCAACTCATCCCTTGAAAAAAGTAGTTCTACCAGGAGATTCAATACATTTACCCTCTTCATTCTAAGATTTGTCCCTTGTTGCCTTCTGATGGTGAAGGTTTTTAAAAAACTCGTAGTATAAACTTCAAGCCAAACTCTTGGTGTTTTTCCTACAGTGTGCTATCATGGGGTTTGTTTTTAACATACCTTTTAGTTTTAACATTTTAGCATAAATTAAAAAAATAGAGGGGAAAACTTCAATTGGGTGTTTGTTTGTGGTTTTGTTTCTTTTTTGGTTTCTTTCATTTTTTAATGTGTTACCTGTGGTATCTGGCACGTAAATTTGCAGATTTCAGTGTGCTCACAGTACAGAACTTTCTGTGCTCTTCAGATGCTACACCTATTTAGGCTGCTTAGGACATGCTTGTACTTCAAAACTGTAAACTTATAGACTTAAGCAGCTTTTGATGGAAAAGTCACAATATGTTAGCATTGGTGTCATTAGTATTCAACAGGAAATTACGTAGTAATGACAGAAGATGAATGTCAGAGAATAACATAGCTATACAAGAAGCAGAGCTCAGCAAGAAAGAGAATGTGGAAAAAAAGATGTAAACCAGTTAAATATGAAACGGGTATCAAAGTTCTCCCTCTCAGGTTCTGGCAACTCTTAAACAAGCATCCCCACGCTTTACAATTATGAGATTCAGTTGAAAGTGTCCATCTGATGTGCCTGATCCTGGCAGTGCTGGAACATGCACCTGATGCTTTTTCAAAAGGGGAGGAACTGTCAACAAAATCGGGGGCATTTTGTAATACAGATATAAAAATCCATCCTAGCCTTATTTGAACTGCTATTCTGAATGGTGCTATTTCAGGAAAACAAATTCTTGCTAGTGGTAGTGTTAATCATAGTGAATTATATTTTTGGTACTGGACAGATATTTTAGCTTCAGACGCAGAGAACGGATAACCTCACTCTGACATGATGAGGGTGGCACGAGGAATGTGGAGCACAAAACAAATACATCTAATAATTTATCAAACATTTTATTGATTCTATGGATAAATAATGAAATATTGTTTCATATCCATTTCAGAGCTAGTGTGAAAGAAAAAGATGAAACACTGTAGTAGATAAAGATAATCGATAGCTGCTTGCTTTAAAGTTCCAGAAATATTTGATGGTGTCATCCTTTTTACATATGTCATGGTTTAACAGCAGCCAGCAACTAAGCCTCACCCAGCATCTCGCTCACTCCCCGTTGGCGGGATGGGGGAGAGAATTGGAAGGGTAAGAGTGAGAAAACTCATGGTTTGAGAAAAAGACTGTTCAATAGGTAAAGCAAAAGCTGTGCATGCAAACAGAGCGAAACAAGGAATTCATTCACTGCTTCCCAGTGGCAGGCAGGTGCTCAGCCATCCCCGGGGGAGCAGGGCTCCATCACTTGTAATGGTTACTTGGGACTGGCAAATGCCATAACTTCAAATGTCTCCCCCTTCCTTCTTCTCCCCCCAGCTTTATATTCTGACCGTCACGTGACATGGCGTGGAATATCCCTTTGGTCAGTTGGGGTCAGCTGTCCCAGCTGTGTCCCCTCCCAGCTTCTTGTGCACCCCCAGCCTACTCGCTGGTGGGGTGGGGTGAGGAGCAGAAAAGGCCTTGACTCTGGGCAAGCGCTGCTCAGCAGGAACGAAAGCATCCCCCTGTTATCAATGCTGTTTCCAGCACAAATCCAAACCAGCCCTAGACCAGCTACTGTGAAGAAAATTAACTCTACTCCAGCCAAAACCAGCACAACATAGGCTACATATTACCTACTGCTAATAATGTTAAAATTAAAGTGGTGTATAGTTGGAGCATGGGCTGAAGAGCTAAGACTTTTTAGGTATTTTTATTAGCTCTGTGGCAGAATTGGTGTCAACAGAAGTTTGTATCTCTCTAAGCTAATATAGTGACATGTAAATGCAAACTCTAAATAGGAGAGTGCAAAAGACGATGTATATAAACATAAGAGAAATAGTTGGCATAGATAAAAAGCAAGAGTTTAATTTCAGAGAATGACTTTTTTTGTTTGTTTGTTTGTTTCCAGTTTCTCTTGTTTCTCAAAGTTTAATCTGGGGTTTCTTAATTTGAGCCTGTTTACAGTGTTGCTGCAAATTTTATGGGTGAGTGAGTCATAGGTTTCTGGGCTTTTTTTTACACTCAAATAATGTAGCCAGATGTGAAAGTGACAAATGTATGGATATGGTTGAAATTTGATCTTGTTCCGAAAATTACAACTCAGTAGGTCTAGGAAGCCTGGTGTTGATACAGTGTTAAGAACAATTCTTTTCTTTAAAAAATCAGCCAAGTAGGCAATCTTTCCTTCTTTCTGGATCTCATCCTGCTCACTGCTGCTCTTCCTCCTTCCCCAGCAGCAGAAATGTGAACGTTGATTTAATAAATTTCATTGAATACAAGCAATAGGGCAAAATACAGGTTTGTTCATGCACTGAAGAAACGAGCACCATTTCTGTGCGATTTTGCTTCAGCAGATGTGATGACAAATTCTTCAAAACTAGCTATTGATATTTTTAATTAAGAACTTTAAATCCCTCATGTCTGTGATGTTTTCTAACAGTAAAGGAGATTAAATTGATGGAAATAGTTGATGAGAGATGATTATTCTTTTTTAACTAAAAATGCCATGTTTCTATGTTGAAGTGATTTTATAATTAAGTTTCCTCTCCCTTGCTAGCTTTTACTAATCAACCTTCTCCAGCATGTTTACTCTTGTGGTTTGTATCCATAGAGAGACAGTATTGGGGTAAGCAGCAGTGTGTGAACGTGTCTCTTCTAGTTAAGCATCTCAGTCACAGAGGAGCTATTAGAATTGTTGCCTGTTTGGTTGGTAACGTCACTGCGTCTCCTTTTGAGTATGCGAAAGAAAAGTGAACATTTGTGGTTTAAGGAATTCATTCTTTGGGAGTAGCAACACACCCCCCCCCCCACACACTTTATTTTCTCTAACTGCTGTTTCATAGAATCATAGAATGGTTAGAGTTGGAAGGGACCTAGAAGATCATTGAGTTCCAACCCCCCTGCCATGGGCAGGGACAGCTCCCACTAGACCAGGTTGCTCAAAGCCCCATCCAGCCTGGCCTTGAACACTTCCAGGGATGGGGCATCCACAACTGCCCTGGGCAACCTGTTCCAATGCCTCACCACCCTCACAAGCCTATTACAAGGAGGGGTGGGAGGGTTGTAAGAGGAGATAGATAGATAGATAGATAGATAGATATAAAAAAAAAAGTTAAGAATTTAATTTTTGACTGCGTTAACAGGCAGCACCTCAGAAGCATTTTGGGAATTCCCTTAGTTTCTGTGAATTAGAGCTAAGTAAAAATGGATTGAACAGCCCAGCGTGATAAAACTACAGATTATTTCTTTGGCAGGTACACAAGCCAAGAGCTGGCATCTGTTCAGAGCTGTGAGCTTTGCACCAGGTTATTGTTCAGCTGGTTAGGAACACCTGGGGTGTAACTGCTCCATTAAAATGATACTCTGACAAGATTGATTTCACTTAAAAATAAAACAAAGGCAGTCTTGTTAACTGGTAGTTCAAACAGTTGCTTGTGTTTTGTATATAGTAAGCTGTGGAGTGTGTGTACTGAGGCATTAAATCACAGTATTTAACAACCTCTAATTTTGTTTGACATCCTATGTCTACTATTTTTAGCTATATTCAGATTATTACAATTTAGTTGTGCATCCACTCATCTGGCTATAAATTTTCTCTGAAACTGAATGTCTGGGAATATAAGTGATGGCTGTGTGAAGTCATTTAAACAAAAAAGTTTGAGCTTATTTGCTGATCGAGATAGAGAAGAGCAAAAGTAACTTACAGGCAGGCACTCCATATTACCTCTTCAGAATTTCTGAAACTTGAAACTTTGAATTTTTTTTACTTGAAAGGATCTCCTGTCTTTCTTTACTGCCCTCCAAATGACTTGTGTAGTGTTGATTCTCCATCCAGGAGGTGTGATTCTCTCTGTCAGGTTCAGTACTGGCTTTGAGAGGTCTCAGACTGTAGCATCCCGTACTGGGAACTTCCAGGGAACATCTAGGCAAGATAGACTTGGAACTAGTGTGTATGAAGTTCAGCAAATTCCTCAACCATGAGACGTGGAGCACACCCTTTTCACCTTTTTCAAGGGGGAAGTTCATGTTTAAAGCAAAAGATGAAGGGAAGAGGACAGGTATTGATTTAAACGTCTTTTTTTTTTTTTTCCTAACATTAAATACATAGTACTCATTCAGAAAAACATACTTTTAAGGTTAGAAGTAGCAAATACAACTACCTGTCAGAAATTGTGTTAGGAAATAATTCAGACTGTAGTAACCAAGGACCAAGTTCTCAATGGCATCTGCATGGACCTCTGAGAAGGTATCAGTCTTTCCATTTAATGGAGTCAGCCACCAGATGGGTATTAACTTCACTTTCTCCTGGGCTGTGTTTGGGTTTGTGGAAGGATGCGTGTCCCTCCATTAGTCACTGCGCTTAGATTTTCTGTTAAACATAGCACAAATTTGTCTCTGTAACTTTCCTCATTCTGACAGTAAATCCCTGCACTGATAAGCCCTCTATAATCATTAGTTAGCGTTCGTGCCTTAAGTCACTTTGAAATCATATTGAATTAAGCTGTAGCTTTATTTACGTTAATTGAAAAACTACAGTTCTTATGACAATCATGAAAAGTGCTGCGGGGAAAAACACAGCATAATCTGCTGTGTAAGCTGCCACTTTGCTTGACAACACCTTTTTCCCTGCCAGAGTGACGACAGAACAGTAAGGGAGCACAGCAGGAACTGGGCTAATAGAAACAAGCGTTTCTGCTATGCCTGTCATCTAGGGACCTTAATGAACTTCGGCAGTTAAAACATTAGTTTTGCAGCCTTAGTCAAGTGCTGTGTATTTTTCTTTCCTCTCTCCCCTCAGTTTGGAAGGTTACCAAACCGCTGTGCTGGGCCCTGCTCTCCGGTGTGCTCTGAGCCCTGAGTGGCCGCCTGGTGTTCGGGAGCTGGCTGGTGGCTCTCTGGCTCTCTGCCACCCCGTGGGTGGGCAGATTCTTTACCTGTCATTCTTTGAAAGCCACGTCTTGCCGCCTGGTTGTCTTGGCACTGGATTTCCTCACAGCTTAAACCTGTTCTCTGTGTTTCTAGCCGTGTAAGAATTAAGCCTTGAAACTCACAAAGTTTGCACCGCATTCTGAAGAAATGTTCAGTTCTAGTCTCTGCAGACACAAATAATAAAAGTTTTCAAGTTGTCTGCTGCAGGGTTGTTTTTTAACCCTTTGATTTGGTCTGAAGTTGAGCCCTGATGTGAGGCCTGGGTGGGAGCCTGCTCCCCTGCAGTTCATGTCCCATCTCTAGAACTGTGAAGTCTTTCTGCCTTGGGTCATCTTCCCTGACCTTGACTCATCCGGTGCCCCAACAAATCCCTTTCAGGTTAAGCACCTTACCCTCTCCTGGATTGTTCACCTGGCATCTGTTTAGGCATCTTCCCACCAATAATTTATTTTTTAAATGTAGTACAGATTTTGCCCTTTAAATGATTTTCTCCATGTGCAGGCAGGAGTCGTAATTCTTGACAGAGTCCCTAGCAATTGCTATTATCCCTGGTGGAATAGCTTTAGTGTAAGGATCTCTCACTGTCATTTGCCTGGTGGAAAACGAGTGCTGGTATACCAAAGATGAGTAGTACACCACAGACACATATTCCCTGAAATGGTAGTCTTGTCAGAATTAATTTCAAAATGTTAATCAGAAGGTATAGATTACATTTGGATATATTTTCCCAGATATTTTTACGGCTGTAAAAAGCTTGCAAAAGATATGTGTGTTAGGATCACACCTTTCCATGGAGCTTCACCTGGGACGTTGTCACCTTGTGGAGACCATGAGCAAAAAGTGGGCAACAAAAGAGGAAATGAGAAATTTCTTTTTTCCATGTAGGTTGTAGGGGTGATTTTGGTATCTGAAACAGAATTATGTGCGTGCTCTGACCAGATTTTAAATATGCACAGCGCTCCATACTCTTTGAAAAGCACGTTGTGATTATTGATAACTCTAAGTAGTTCAAGACTTCAGCTTGTTCTCCTCTAAAAGCTAGATTACCCCATCCTTACGGCGAACAGCATATGCGCAAATAAGTCTTGAACATATTGCATATTTTCTCAACCATGTCACGCAATCAGTAGAAATGGTCTCTTAATGCTTGTGTAAAATTAGAATGGGATTCAAGCCTATCTAGGGAAATCTATTTTTCAGATACCTTTGGGAAAATGCACTGAAGGAATTGTGTAAATTTTTCCACTGTTTGCATTGTGTTAAAAAAAGGTGGAATCACACAAATAAGGAGGACAGAGATTTAAAATATGTTCTGAAAGAAAGGCTGTTCAGGCAGTCATACCAAAGGACTGGTCAGCAATGCCACCCTCTCTGGCAATGCCCTGTCATGGTGACTTATGGCTGAAAGCCTGACTTAGCAGTCTCCTTTGGGCCTCTGACTTGGTAGTTGCCTTTTGGTGTGAAAATGAGCATCTGCTGGAGTCATAGATGGACTATTCAGAGTTCAGCAGTCCAGAAGCCCAGTGACTCAAAGCTTTCTTGCCATGGTGATGGTAAACAAAAAGTTGGGTTGGAGTTACCAAGGAGCAGCCTATGAAGATACGCTATATAAACAATACGTAAAACTGTTTTCTCTGTGAATAAACAATTTCACTTGGAGCTCTTGTTGCTTTTTCTCTCATGCAGTTAATTTGTCCTGCAGTTGTCCCTCCACTAACCTTCCAGGAAAGTTTGTGTAGTGCTGTTGAGTGAAGAGCCGCAGACAACCTAGGTCAAAACTTCATGTCAAGTGTTGGAAGGATGTTTCTCGTAGTTCGTGTTACAGAGGGACTTCTTTGGTACATGACTAATCTCACCAGTTTTGCTGAGTTTTTTCTTTGTGGAACTGGACAAGTTAGTTTAAATTTCATGTAACTGCATGTTCATTAGTTCTCAATTTTATAAGGTGCAAATGCTTGTCCTTTGCTTTTTTTTTTTCCCCTCCTATTTTTTCCAGTTTTACAGTAAAACATTCAGGGAATGAACTGGGTGTGTATGTTTGTGGCATCCAGCACACAAAGACCTCAATCTTAAGAGAGCTCTGAGTGTCTCTCTGATAGTGAATGTAAAGTAAAAGTTGGACAAAAGTGAAAAAGGATAGAGAAGGTTTAGATAGGTGACTTGATCCTGAAATCTTTCTCCGTAGATAAGTCAACTGCCTTGCACTGATAACATTAAAGTAACTCATGCTGTATGTGCTACATGCTGTTCTCTTCTGTCTCATAATATGTTATTTTTTTTAATGCCTGGAATGCCAGGCATTTAAAGATATTTTAGGTATTTTTCTATTATTGCTTATATAGGTTTTTGATACTATAGTTCTCTTGGAAGTAATTCTCTTGTTCACTGAATTCTACAACGAGAGGCTCTCCTAGAGGGACTGCAGCCTCCAGTCACCAGAGTATAAATCCCAAATGATAAGTCTATGAGAGATGCCAGCCAGCACTTGCTGGTGGCTCTGTAGCCTTTTGCATGTGGAGGATGTCAAAATGCTGACCTCATCTCTTTCAGGAAGCCTGAGTTATTTGAAGTTCCTGAAACTTTTCTAATTAAAAGAGTTCTAGAGTGGGTTTGATCAGCATCAGAAACTATAGCACCAATGACTTTGGGTTTTCTACTGGCTTTGCAACAGTCTACTGGAGTTTACGAAAAACTGGTGGTCATAAAGCTGTAGTGGATTTTACTGATGCATTGAGGGGGCGTGTTAGTTTCCTGACTTATGATTGTATTTGGGCATATAGCCACCTTTGGATGTAGGAAATATTATCCACAATGTGAGGTTTTACAGATTGATATTTTTGTCCTGTATCCTAAGAACTGTGCAAGTTAAAAAAAGAGGAGAAACTCAAATTAATGCATAATATCTAGATAGGTGTACCATCCTCTCAGATATTGAAGGGATTTCTCTCTGCATCCCAAATGCCAGTATTAGGTGCATTTCTGTCTTAATTAAATATACGCTGCTCTTGGGAACGTTTGAGAGTTGGAGGAGACTGAAGGCCAGTGAGACAAATTAAACAGTACAGATACTGTCTCACCAGAACCTGTGTTCATTTTTGCCTAAGCTGGTTTTGCTGCCAAGCCATTATTGTAGAGCAGCATTTGAGTCGCTACCATGTCACTGTAAGGAAACCAGGCAAAAATGGAAATTACAGTGACTTGCACGTAGGAAAAAACATGCAGCTGAGCTCAGTGTAGGTCGATGGCAGCAGGACGGGACACTCTCTGCAGCTTAGCTTACACACGCAGATCTTAAAATAAAGCTGTAAGAAGATAAGAAATCCATAACAGTCTGTTAGTTCCCTCTGAGGTATTTTACAGTCTTGCAATTACTTAGGAAAGAGTTACAACTTATTATCACAGCTTTTTAAATAAAATTTGACAACAGCAAAGTTAGTTGCTCTGCTGGTGTAACTTTCAGCGAGAGTCTCCACGTGTTATGGTTCTGTATTTGAGAACAGATCATTACATTCTGTGCAGAACTCAAAAACTTCAACTTAAAACATATTTATCCATCAAATATTTATTTTCTATGTATGTTGAGTCAGTATTCCCTCTGTCAGAACATTTACATCCAGAGCAGTGCTACGTAGCACCATTTTTTACTGAAAGCTTTAACTTTTTGGGGTTTAATCATTCCAAACTATAGGTGTAGAATACGAGTACAGGTATTAGCTCAGCACTGCAGGCTCAGCTATATTGAATTGCCAAATGAAAATATAAGCAGAGATCAAATATATATTTTTATATTATTGGATACACTTAGGTGTTCAGTATGGAATATGGTATAGAAATATACCTTAAATTTAAGCGTGGTCATTAAACTGAGACAAGTACATTGTGCATAGCTAGGTTTTAATGTTCTGATGTGACAAAAATCTGCATTCTTTTTTAAAGCTACACAGCAGAGGCCGTGTAACACGTGTGGACACCCTTATAGTTTCCTGTCTTTTGCCTTTGCAGAGCTACTAGGAACCCATTACCTAGCTTACATTGCAGTAGCAGTTGGATTTGGTTTTCTTTTCTGTCTTTGCCAATCATCTCACCGGGTCCTGTTAAAGCCTCCCAATAGCAGGGGGTTTATTGCACTGCAGCAGGTCTCAGAGCGATAATTCATTTCTGCCTTTTAAGAGACACCCACAGAACCTGTCGAGAGCCTTCAGTTACGTTTGGGCCTTGACAAGGTTTAAGAGCAGCCAAGGAGCTGCCTGGCTTGCTCTGTGCAGAACACCTGAGCTGCTGTCAGCAGGGCTGCTGCTGTACGTCTGTCCTGCTGTACGTCTGTCCTGCTGCTTTAGCCTGACATGGCTGAGTAAATGGGAACGTGTGGCCCTTCTGCTCTGTATGGAGTTGATGAATTTACAGTTCAAACAGCATATGTTGAGGGAAATTTCTGTACTTACTTGCTACTGTAAACCATCTGCAAATGGAATGAGATCTTTGACACAGAGCGGACAGAGAGAAGGTTATGTCTTTCTGTTTTTATTAGCTGAAGTAGTGATATCATAGAATCATTTACGTTGGAAAAGACCTTTAAGATCCAACCTTAAGACCTTAAGATCCAACCATAAACCTAACACTGTCAGGTCCATTACTGAACCATGTCCCTAAGTACATCTACGCATCTTTTAAATACCTCCAGGGATGGTGTCTCAACCACTTCCCTGGGCAGGCTGTTCCAATGTTCACAACCCTTTTGGTGAAGAAATTTTTCCTAATATCCAATCTAAACCCTCCCTGGCACAACTTGAGGCCATTTCCTCTTGTCCTATCGCCTGTTACTTGGAAAAAGAAACTGACTCCCTCGTCGCTACAACCTTCTTTCAGGTAGTTGTAGAGCGATAAGGTCTCCCGTCAGCCTCCTTTTCTCCTGACTAAACAATCCCAGTTCCCCCCGCTGCTCCTCATAAGACTTGTGCTCTAGACCCTGCACCACCTCAATGTCTTTCTTGTAGTGGGTGTCCTCCCCATGAAGAGCACTTTTGTTTTCATCTCTGCCACTGAGGCAGAGACCTAAAGGGTCCTTAACCCTGACAAAGAAAGGATTGTGTACCCAAATACCAGGTTCATCTCCCATGCACCTGTTACGTTGAAGGTTTTTTTTGAAGATCTGAAGTCTGTGATCCTGCCTATAGACTGAAGATTGATGTCACCAATAATTTTGTTCAGCACCTGCATGAGGGGGTGGGGAAAGACAGTGTTGTGTGGGGCTGTGCAAGTAATAAAATTAACAAGTAGCTTCTTGAACTAGTACTGGATTGTAAGAGTTTTATTACAGGAGAAGATGGTACTTACCTCAGTGACGTCTCAGGAAAATGTCACACAAAAGCCCTAGCTAAGGGAGGGGGTTTAGTTCATTTAAAAACTCCTATGACATTTAAATGTTTGAGGAAGAGTTTGAAGGATTTGAGTCAGTATTGGAAAAACATTCTTTGCTAATCTTTCTGATGGAAATGGTACTACTGAAAACTGCATGATTTATAACAAGGCTACAAAAATCCAGTTCATGCTCTCATTTTGGTTTTGTCTTAATTTATTATTTTTTTTAAATGAGAAATGAACAGAATTCTCAGCAAGCCTGTTTCTTTTCTAATCCTCCTACTTGCTTGCTTCTCAGGTTTTGAACTTGGCTTTGCTATGGCGAGTCCCAATGCCCTGGTGTGCTGGGAGGCCCAGTTTGGCGACTTCCACAACACGGCGCAGTGTATCATAGACCAGTTCATCAGCTCCGGCCAGGCCAAGTGGGTCCGTCACAACGGGATCGTCCTGCTCTTGCCACACGGAATGGAAGGAATGGTGAGGGCCACTGGCTGCCACGTGCGGGAGGGGAACGCTGGCTACTGTGCCTTTCTCTGAGCTGTAAAAGCCAAAGGTGTCTTGGGGATCTGATGGTGATACGAAGCTGGGGGGAGGAAGGCGCTGTTTAGCGTGTTGGACTGCTTCGGTGCTAAGAATGCAGATAGATTGATCGGTGAGAACCAAAGAAAGCTGAGAAATATTTCTGAGCTCTTAGCTTTTTGTCCTTCTTAGTGGCATGTACCATGTTTCCCCATTTATTTTTTTCTCTGTTTTTTTGTATCTTTCCCTACAACACTGCCCTCTTTCCCTAGAAAGCCAGATTCTTAGTATACAGTAAGAAAGAAATCATTAGTGTCTAGCAGTACTTGCTTGGTTTTATTTTGCATGAAGTATGTCTGTGTAAACTCTGCACTGAATTCAGTTGCAATGAAATGATATGAAACAACTTAAAACTTCTTCAAAAATCATTGACATTGGGTAACTTAGATATAATAAGACATTTCCCTCTTTCTGAAAAGGAAAGTGTTTCCCCCAGCTGTCGAGTCCCTTTTCTTTGTGGCTAGTAGGAGGTACTAGGCAGTGTCATAGAGGGACAGGGCATGGGCAAGCTCCGTATATAATGTTATATGAAGTTCATATCAACAGTAGAATTGTTCTTCAAATCTTTTAAATCATTTGTAAAGGTTACATGAGCATCGTGTCAGGCTAAGTTAATTTTTTCCTTTTCAAATGAATTAACATTCATGAATTGATGCGTGTATGTTTCCAGTTTTCTATTAAGAAAAGCGTAGTAGGTGCCACAGTGGCAATCTCCAGCTCTATGAATGCTCTAGCCCCTTTCACCACAAACTGCGGCATTTCCATTCTCACAAACAATTTGGTTTATTTCCATTCAATTATAATCCTGTCCTGATATACTGGGGTGCATTCATATCTTATGAAGGGCTTTCCATGCTCATTTCTGCGCAAAGAATAAAGGGTCTGGTGCTGTTCACAAGCGTTTTGATAAATTTTACTTTTTTTTTAAATGAATCCTGAGGGACAGCCTGAAATGTGCCCTCATCAGGAGGTGTGGTCCTCTGCAGGGAAGCTCTCAGCTGAAGGGAGCTGGTTCTCTGCTACTGCCAATACAGTTAACCTTTCTTTTCTCATTGCCACTCGGTAGCTAAGATTTGCCCAGATCTTCTGAAACATGCTTATTTTGCTACTAGCGTCAGGTGTTTCTGGAATATTTAAGAATCCCACCAGGCTGTTGAAATCTCTTATCTTCCCAGAGGAGCTTTCCGTTACAGGAGTGTTATTCTCTCTCTAACTACAGTGTTGGGGACAGAATGATTTGGGGAAGGATCCGTAATGGGATATGGATCCCTTCACCTCTAGGTCATGCATTCACAGGCAAGTTGGCTGTGATTGAAAGACTCTGCTGCCTAAGGGCTCCTCGGGGACTTGTCTGAAAGTAGCTAATGGATTCAGTGTAGGTCTCACTGGTTAGGTGGTCACAGTAGAAATAAAACCTGCCCCATCCCAGGCAGCGGTTGCCTGCAATCTGACTGGTGGTGTCAGCAGAGAAATCAAAGATGGATGTGGATACCGAAGCTCTGGATTGAGGTTGTTGCTGGGGCAGCGTATGTGTGTTTGTCAGGGAAGCCTCACGTGTCTCTCCTGCAATTGTTTGCTGGTAACATCTCTCTTTCCAGCGCAGGGAATTCAGCGTGCTTGTGGAGCACTGTGGCCGTACGTGTGTAGGTAGTCCTTAGTGTAGGATTTGATTTACAGGGGAGGTGTTGCAATATTGGGTTCTTACCGTGCACCATAGTTTTGTGCAGCTTTGCCTCTTGTTCTCAAGCCCTCACCCATGTCTGGCCACATTATTTGGCACCTCAAAAGCGGAGACAGACTTGAGAAGAGTAATTATGCAAGGCACGGTTCCTGGCTGTTTGTGTTACTCCTTTGTTGCTAGTGGAGTGTTTTTTCCTTTGAATTTCCTTAGTCCGTGAAGTAGAGTGAATCCTGCACTTGAAGCAGGGAGGATGATGTGTTGAGTCCAAGTGGACTACTAGCTGTCAAAATAATGCGTGATTTTAGAGATCATACTCTAAGGTTTCAATAGAGGAAGTTATGATGAGAGACAGACATATTAAAAAAAAAAAGGCTCTCTGTGAAGATTGTTAGCTCAGGAGTCTTGGAGAGATCTGAGAGGTGTAATAGTTTGTCTTCAGGTTAAAATTCCTTGCAACTGTCTCCAAAATGAAACTTCTTCCTAACAGTAACTGTCACTTGAACATGCAAAGGCTGGCAGCATTAGCAATAAGTAAAAAAGCACATTGCATTCTTGTACTCCTCGCAGCTTTCTCTCATCCTTTATAAACAAGGGCATGAGAGGGAAGATTCTGCTACACTCGTTACTCCTGATATTGTCTGTGACCAACGTGCATGTTTTTCTAGTGTAAAATGGATCTAACAGCCTTTGTGCACTGAAAGAAAGTACCTTGGGCACTGCTAGTGAGACAGTGGATGTGTATGTTCATTGCTTTGACAGAATGTAAAATACCTCCTCAGGAGGCAGAAATTAATCCTAGGTTTGTTTAGCAGGTAACGCATATGTGTATTTTGATCCATTTTAGCTGAAGTATTTGCCTGGGTTATTTTGTCCTGAACTGAACAGTGAGCAATGGTAGGAGAGAGGTCCTGAGTCTGCTCGTCGTGATATAGCGAGGGCAGTCAGCAGTTACTGTCCATGTGCACGTGTGGTTTGGCCCACAGACGTGTGAGTCACTGCAGTGCACCGGGGCACGCAGCGTTCATCCTCCCGATGTTCCTCTGGCTCCTTTTTGCAAGGTCATTCTTGTGCCCACATGAACCTACTGCCCCTTCACTGGTCTTCCCTGTGCAGCTATACTGAGGCTAGAAATTGCTTGCAGCTGGTAAAAGCGTCGGAAATCCATGTAAAACCTAATCTTTTCCCATGAAATTCCGGTCCTGCGGTGTGTCCTCCCCTCTCTCAGGGCTGCTGCTGTTGATGCCTTTGTCTGGGGGGGCAGGTGTGCAGCCTGGTGCAGAGCTGCCAGGGTGACGGGTGGTGCTTATGCAGTGAGTGACCTGGACCGAGGTCTAACTGCTGATTTGGCTTTTTAATGTTGTCTTAAATGATACCCTTACCAGGGTCCCGAGCATTCATCAGCCAGGCCCGAGAGGTTTCTGCAGATGAGCAATGACGATTCTGATGCTTATCCAGTAAGTAGATTTTCAAAGGCAATGTCCTTTTTTTGCTTTTCATGTCTCAGAGATATTTTTTTTTTTTGTAAGAAGCATCCTTTTAGCTAGGTATAGGGGGTTAATATTTAGCTTCAAGAGTTGGTGTAACATTAACTTGATCCCAGAAAAAGTAGTGGAAGTACACAGTATGTGCTGCTTCATTTCGAAGCTGAGGTCATATACAATTAATCTCTGGCAGCATGATCTTTTTACGGCTGTTCCTCAATGATTCTGCTTGTTTTTACTGCTGTGCATACTGCAAATAGGTGTCTTCAGCTAATTTCTAAAGAAAGCCAAGTGAGCTTTTTGCAGTGGAGACACATTGTACTGCTGGGAGTATGAAAATAAGCAACTTCTAAATTTGATTCGGCTAGGACCTTTATACGTTGGTCATTCATTTCTACAGGTAAAGCACATAGCTCTGCAGGATACTGGGCATCCACTTCCCCACTGCAGATTTCCTAAGAAACACTGCTATACGTTAATTGAAAAGCAAAATAAAATATGTGTGTCAGTTTTGGCCCTGAGTTTGTTACCCTTGGAGCAATGGGAGTTCCAAAACCATGTCGTTCCTCATCTAGAAGTGATTTTTGTCAGTGTACTGTCAGATAAAGACATGTTTGATTGACTACATTTAAGCATTGTCAATTCTGCATTATAAGCAAGTTATACGTTTTATCGTAGAAGGTAGGAGCTCAAACCATGGACCAGGAAATGATGTTAAATGCTGTACCAATATGTAATGACATTATTGTACCTATACCTATCTATATATATATGCTTACCTAATATATATGTACATAGATATGGATTAAAAAAACCAACCCTATATTTGTAAAAAACATATGAAACTTATATCTTAAAATAGTATAAGAGGATAGGACACCTACCAAAAATGGGATAGAGACTATACACTCAAAAAATGAATACAGTTTTAAGATTCTTTCAAAGGGGTTCTATTTTATGTTTTCCACCTGCTGAAACCCTAGTCGTCCTCACCTTTTCTTCCTGGACTTCCCAGCTTGATGAAATTAATGAAAGCTTTTTGCCTTTATTTGCATACATTTTTAGGAAAAAGTAGAAACAAGAGAATGATTTGTAGAGATGCTTCCCTAGCTAATAGTATAATCTCAGCATAGATCTGCTAATTAAGATTTTTGTGGAAGGGAGTTGCTTAGAGTCAGAAATAGAAGGATGGCTTTCAAGCCTTTTTTTCCTCATCTTCTGGACACTTTTCTAATGCCTTTAATGTCTCTCTCAGGAGTTCAGTGAACAGTTTGAAGTTTCCCAGCTGTATGAATGCAACTGGATTGTGGTGAATTGTTCCACTCCAGCCAATTACTTTCACGTCCTCAGAAGACAGATCTTGCTGCCATTCAGAAAACCGGTAAAGTTACTGTAGTGGACTTAATCATTCGAGATATATTGGCCCTCACGTAAAGAGGGGTCTTTGTTTGCATGTGACCATACTGCTGAAACAAGAAAAGAATCATTGGTGAAAACCTGTAATTGAACACAGGTTGAAGTCGCTGATTTGATGGAATGAAGCTCAGCTCTGACTTATTACGGTTCTAAAACTTGATTTTCAGCTTTACTTCCCTCTGGCGGTGCAGACCTTCAGATGAGCTTGTCAAGACACTGTGTAGCTAACAGGTTGCATAACTGTAATTTGCATGTCTAATTGCTGCATCTTCAAAACCCAAGATACAACTGTTGGATATTTTTCTGATTCATAGCCTGTGATTTCATTTTGTTCTGAAAGAGAAGCATAAGCAATAGCTTTTGAGAACCTTTAAAGGGAGTGAACTAACCAAATCTTTTGAACAATTTTGAAACTTCCTAGGCTTTCAAAACAGGAAAAAAAAATTTACTGTGTTTGCTATTTACACGAATTTCATCTGTAGCATATTCAGTTTGTGATTTTTGTATGAACAGTATTACAAATGTTGCATGTGATGATGTAGATCAAGCAGCTCCTGAGCGTGGAAAAATTTCTGTCTTACAGCTGATTGTTTTGACACCCAAGTCACTGCTGAGGCATCCAGAAGCTAAATCCAGTTTTGATGAAATGGTGTCTGGTAAGTCACCTTAAAGTATTACGGACAAATAATTAGCTATACCGAGTCACGTGTCAGACGGGAGAAGAGAATCTGCTCTGGAAAGTTTGCCTTTTCCTTTGGTGTAATTTCTGTGGAGCTTTTGTAGTAAGATCTAGCATGGACTTTTGCTGAAAAATCTGCTTTCAAGTATGAATTCTTATTTTTAACAGGCTTATCTTGTAACCAGCCATTAATCTTAGAAGGCAGTAGAAAGTGCATTCCCCATTCTGCAGGGTTGTTCCCCTGCACAGGCTATTAGGTCGCTCTGCTCTTTTTCTCTTCATACAAAAATTGAATTATTCTTTGTCCTGCCCCGTGAGGTGTGAGGGATGGGTTGTTACCACACTCTGCCCGTTTGGAAGAATGAGGGCCCCGTTTCTTCTTACGGTACTCGGTTCTGGGGCTGCGGTGTCACACCAGGGACGTGAAGTGAGATCAGTGAGTTGAGAGCTGTAGGCTACCACCCTAACTGCTGTTGGCGTGCCATCAGCACCCAGAGAGATGTAGCAGCTGCAGAGGTAATCCCAAAATCTGGGGTGCTTTGTCTTGCCGTGCACTGGTTAGAACATGTTAGAGTGGCACAAGGAAATGCGGTGAAACGTAGCAAGTGAGTAATTCAAGGTGTGGTGGTCTGTCTCCAGTTCTCCCGGGTGGCTTGACTGCTGTCAGAAAAAAGTAACTGCCCTTTTTTTCAGGTTACAGTTCATAAAAATGCTTAAATACTGCATTATCTCCTTTCTCTAGGTGAGCAAAGTTTGCTTCTCAAGCAAAGGCATTTGCTGGCTTTGGTTACTGTTTAAAAGCTTTGTAGAATGAGTCAGGTTAGAAATTCTGTAGGGATTTGTCACTTCATCTTGGGAGTCCCCTCTATGTCAGGCTAACACTCAGTAAGTGGCCAAACTCCTAATTAAGATTGAATTCTGACATATTTTCATGTTACTGCTCAAGAGGAAGCAAGCAGTAAAGTATTGCTGACTCTCAGCTGACTCTTTTTGCTCTGATTTTTAATGGAAAGCAGAGTAGGAGAGGAATACTGATTCCAGCTGACCCAATGAAGCGCAGATTCAGTCTTTTTTAATGATGAATTCTGCTGTTCAGTGAGACAGGATAATTCTGACATAAATCAGTTCCTCTTTCATATGTTTGTGCTGCTGCTTTTCTCCCCCCAAGATAAATGGTTCAAACAGGAACTTATTCTCCTGGTAAGTGGGTGTGCTGATTCAGACTGGGAGGTCGTGCCACTGTCTGCTGCCTTGCAGTTGCTTAATGTGGGAATAGTTCTAATCAATCACATAAGAGAGCAAAGAAAAGCATCTTTTAGACCATCAAGTCCTTCTTCCAGTCTCATGTATCCCAAGCAAATTGTTCTCTTGGGAGATGATATCACAGGGGAAAAGAGATCTAGCAGTGAGGATATGCATCTGAAATTGTGTCTTATCACTTGTCCATATGGCTCAGTACTGTGCTGATTCTTCCTTTGGCTAATGCCATTTTAGCTCTCAAACAGAGGTTTGAATCACGTAAATATATGGCAGTAATATGTGAGCTTGTGTAAATATTTCTGCAGTTGCCAGATTTAGTTGCATTATGAGTATGTGCTATGGTTTTATATAAAAACGTTCTAAAATTTTCTAAACATATATTCAAGTTACATGTTTGAGATCATCGTGGAAAGAAGAAATGATATTTCAGGTAATTCTCTGGAAAAAAAAAGCCTGTAAGCAAAGGTGAACTACCCAGTCAATTTAAAATTAAAGGTGTAACGCACAACACAAAGCTAAAAAAGAACCATTGTTAATATCTTTCTGTCTGTTAAGTGTGAAAGAGTGGATTATTGACAATCTTAACTTCTTGAAACTAAACTGCTGAAGGTCACCTCAGCGTGATTAGTGGTCTGAAAAGTAAGAATAGAGAAGTAGCAGAACCCTGTGAGCGTTGCAACCTGCTGGTTGCTCAGTAAAAGGACTGTTTCTTGGGCTGCTTTATTACGATGTCAGTTCCACTGAGAGCACTTTCCTGATTTGTGCTCTAACCAGGTACCACTTTCCAACGCGTGATTCCCGAGAACGGGCTGGCAGCTCAGGCACCACATGAAGTCAAGCGAGTGATTTTCTGCACAGGAAAAGTGTACTATGATCTTGTGAAAGAGAGAAAGAATCAAGACCTGGAGAAACAAGTAGCGATAACCAGACTTGAGCAGGTGAGTTCCCTGATCCTCAGAAGACAGGGTCCTTGGGGAGACTTTCAGCAAGGGTATCCTGTGCTTTTAAATAGCTAACACTTGCCAGAAAGGATGGTGATAGCATTTTTATAGCATTTTGCATCTTACAAGACATTAACTAATACTTCATGCCCTAGTGGAGAAGGAACACATCGATAGTATCTGTACAATGACATCCAGAAAGCTTGATGACTTTTCCAGAACAACGTAACAAAGTGAAGGTTACAATATGATGGCACCTCAAATTTGTATATCTGATCTGCTGAGTTTAAGCGTTGTGAGTAGAACCCTTTGCAGCTCTATTGTCATTCACTAATTAAGGACTTGTATTGTTACAGCTACTTCACTAGAAAAACTGTAGGGAAGCAGGAGATTGGGACTAAGACATACTTCTGTTCATACTGGTGCAACTATAACATATGTGTGTATTCACTTCTGACAGCATGAATTCAATTAAAGAAATGTAACTCACTTTAAAGAACATATAGCAATTATATTAGGTACTAAATGGTTAATTACAATGGTGCGTTGTAACCTCCAATAGGTAAAAGGTTTTCCTACTGTGGGCTAGCACCATGTAAGAGAAAGCTTTGCCAGTTATTACCCTCTCTTTCCAGATCTCACCATTCCCCTTTGACCTGCTGAAAGAGGAACTTGAGAAGTATCCAAGCGCTGATCTAGTTTGGTGTCAGGAGGAACACAAAAACAGTGGATATTATGATTATGTCAAACCTCGTTTCCGCACTATTGTGAACCACACTCGACCTATATGGTATGAGACTTTAAACAATTGCTCTATCTCCTGGGCTGATTTGTTTGCTTTTAAACTTGGTTTTGGTTTGTTTTTTTTTTTCCCTTTTGATTTGTTTTTGATTTGAGGATGGGGAAGTCATGTTCTTCACAAATCAAAACCTCTGAGTTTGGGTTCTTGAGTGAAAGAAAAGTTTAGACAACTGTTTCTCAAATACATCATGCATATTTTGCACATCCGTGTAGTTCTAAAAGAAAACCAGTAGCAACTAGCTCTATCTTGATTTCTACTTAGCGCACAGCACATAGCTTTCCTGGATTTTTCTCACTTGTTGTCTAAGAGTGTATTTTTTTTTTAAGTATTTCACTCAAAATATTAGGTTTCTGGAGGCAATAGTTGTAAAGGCTCAGTCCAGGAACCTTTGCGTTTATTTTAGATGATTGACTCTCGGATCTGCCCATGCAGCTGTCAGAGGAATGAGAGTCTTCATTGCCAAAAGCAAGTTATCTAATTATAAGACAGTGTAGGTGGCTGCCCTGGGAGGGCTTGAGGAGAAGACACTGAAGAGGGGAAGCAAAGGGGGAAGCTGACCAGAAGGTATAACTGATGGTGCAACTTAGGTTGATTTTTATTTAGGAAAGATTGATGATTAAATGTCTAAATCTGCCAAGCTGACTTGAATGCATTTAGCAACATGGTCTCATGCTTGTTAGTGTCAAAATAGTCTCTCTTCCCACCTCATTTATCTGCCCAATTCTTTTTGTCACAAAGGTATGTTGGCCGAGAGCCGGCGGCCGCTGCTGCCACAGGCAACAAGAACACGCATCTGGTGTCGCTCAGGAGGTTCTTGGACACAGCTTTCAACCTGGAGGCCTTTGAGGGAAAGACATTCTAACTGCAGACCACCGACCCATCTCTGACTAGTACTCTCTCAAATCACTGCACCCGAATAATAAACGTGCGGAAAATACTGCAAATTATGTATTTTTTACTTTACCAGATAAAACAACCCAGTAGCTGAATTCATTGATCTGCACCTTGCTTTGCAGTTTAAAAGGGGAAAAAAAAAAAATATTCCAACTTATCTTCCACCATTTTTTGTCTCTTCTCTATTTAGATTGGGACCTCTTTGGCACAAGGAGAGTCTCCTGTCCAAGGATGCAGTGTCAGCTCAGGGAGGCTCCAGTCTGAGTCTGTGGGCACTGTCTAATTACTGTAAGCAAGGAGAGCAGGCACGGACAGCATGACAGTTATGCACACCCCTGAAAAAGAAAAGAGTACGTTTGGGAGGCACAAAGGACACAAGATGCACTGCTACAAGGAAAATGGTTGACAGTTACTTCTAGATATGTTGGAGAGGAGTAATGAAACCGAAAAGCAAAGAGTTGGTTACTTTGGTAGGTAAATGGCCAGGCTGTGGTTGTTGGAAGGAGATGGTAAGGTAGCCCGGGGATGTGGGGAGGAGGCTGGAGACAGGGAGGCAGGTCACACGGTAACTATGGGTGATAGCAGAAGTGGTGCAGACTGCTTAGGTATGAGGTAGAAGAGGGTGATGAAGGCAGATATAAAAGGGACCAAGAAAAGGGTCGTTGGGGGTTGTTGAGGAGGGAAGAAGCCTACACAAGACCAGAGCTGGCAGAGCAGTATGTGGTCAGCAGGATCAGTGGAATTAGGGAACTGTGGGCTCCTGTGAACATCCTCACTTTGGATGAACACTCTTTCCCTCACCCAACTACTCGGTTCTGCTTTTCTTTGACCTCGTAGCACCTGTAAAAAGATTGTGTTTGGTTGAGAAATCTGTATTCGTGCAGCAAGTAGTGGGTTCTCTGCTTTGTCCAGTGCAAATCCCTGCCTTACATCTCCTTACTGATATTAATTCAACTCTGAAGTGGCAATTCCTGATTTAGTCACCCTTTTTCTGTGTTAGGAGGAAAGTGGGCAAGAAGCAGTTGCTGATTGACCAAAGGCACATGCTGTGGTTTTGTACAAGTAGTAATTGATTTTTTTTTTGTCCCTTGTGTTTACTTGTCAATTAGGATATCAATTGCCATGTACATTCAGTATGGACATAAAAGTGAACCGCCTCCAAGAGCTGGCTCTGTGTAAGGCAGATGTGTAAAGCAGGTGCTGGAGAGGAGGGAACAGCAGGGGTTGTTTCTCTTCTCAGGAGAATAGTGCCTGGCTCCCTGGGGGACACCGTGTAGCAGGCTGGTCTCGGAGTGCCACTGCTCATGCTTCCTCCACAGTGCTAGAAGGCAGGTGGGCACAGCTTTCCTCTCCCCCCTTGTAAGAACTAGTGTTGCCAGAAGTCCTGTTCCCTCTGCCCCAGGAGAACTTGGGCCTGGGTGGACCTTGTGGCTACAGGTTTCTGCACCACTAGACTATGTAGTGGCAGGAGACTTCTTCCCTTCTTTCTGCTGGCTGGCGGAGGGAACTGCTCAGTTAACAGAGTAGGTGGTGTAGCAGGAGGCAGAAGAATGGCTGTGCCTGTGTTGAAGCAGGAGACAGTAACTTCCTGCCCAAGGAGGAGCAAATAAAAGCTTCATACTCTAGTTATTGGGGGGGGGAGTGCCTGGAGGGTTGTGCTAGAACCCCCAGCAGCCACCTTGATGCATCGTAACAAGTGACTGGAAAACACACAGATGGGGCTTCACCCCCATCTCCAGTTCCCTGTCCTGGGTGTGCTCCTGGGACACAGCTGTGCTCTTGGCAGTAAGTTTTACCCTGGCTGCTGTATTGGCTGAGATGTAATAGGGCTTGACAGTTTATGCCTCCTTCAGAGAGTCAGGTGATGCTGGAAAGCTGCTTGTCTCATCCAAATAAAAAGCTGTATCAAAAACTTTTAGCTATGATGAGGTACTACTTGTCCAAGCAGGTTACCAAAAAGGGGGGATGTGTGCCTTATGCTGTCCCTTTACTTGGCCTGGAGACTACACAATGGTGGAAAAAACAATCCTTCTGTCAGAGCATAAAGTTGACGTGTTAAGGTACTTACCATGGGATCCAGAACCAAACTTGGTCTAATGTTTGTGAAACTCAGTAGCATCCTTTTCAATCAGGCCGGTTGCCTTGGGCTTTTTCTCTCATTGAAACAATGAAACTAATTCACTCTTTTGAAACTGATGAACTTGGAAAGTACTGCAGTCGACAGCAGCAAAGATTGTCTCCTGTCCATTTCTGTAGCTCAAAACATTAAGCTGATAGGCAGTTAACCATCCCCCAAAGTATTTTAATGCTTTTATGACTGCTTGTTTCTGTGGCAAGAATTGAGTGCAGCTAAATATTGCTGGCACCATTTATTGTATTCTCAGTTTGCATCAGGCAGGTCAGTTCTGCATGAAATATGATAAATGCAGTTATGCCACAATGTATGCAGAGGTAGAAAACAAAATCAACATAGAAATGTAAGTGGTAAACGACAGCTTTCCATTTTCATTGTGTATCATAGATTGTGGCACAACAGTTGCATAAAAATTCCATCAAAGAATGTAAAAAACCCAATAAAATAAAAATATGTAAGAACAATGTCCTCTGTTATGGCTGGTTTTTTTGACAGTTTCTCCTTTAAGTGCTGGCATTAGCATCCCATTCATAAGAGTGCTAGGGCAGCTCATTTGTCTGTTTTCTGTTTGTTTCCTCAGTAGTGGCTTATTTAAATATAGCAGCAGTGAGAGAGACAGCATTTGGATTAGGAAGAGATAATTGTTCAAAACCATTGGGTTAAAAGTAGTAATAGCATTGAGATTATATTAGAATATTTTGTTCGATTCCATTCTAATTTTTTTAAGTAATACATGAACACACTTCTATTTCAAGCAGAATTTTTAAAATACTGGAACCAGACTGCAATTAGCTTCTCTAATTTCTAAAAGCTGGAATTCATTTCTCTAAACATGCTGGCTCAACATGGGCTTCTGTTGAATTACTTTTCCTGCTGCCTGCACTTTCACATAGTGAATGTTCAAAACCTACTAAAGCATTACAGATTGCTAAATGCATAGATTGTACTTGCAGAATTCTGCTACTTTTCTGAATAAAAAACTCTTACAGAGAGTTCTTAAATAGATGCACGAGAGAGGTGCCTTACCAAGAATGAATGCAGGTTTCTTTAAACCAGGTTAATAGTTCTCTGATCTCACAGGAAACAAATACTGTTAGAACTAGCTGACAAGTTAAATACTTTTTACATACTAAAAGTAAACAGCGATCAATTAACCTTTGTAGAGCTCTTGAAGAGGACCGAAGTATTATATGAGCCTCCCCTGCAAGCAGCCTGCACTGAAATTCAAGTCACAGCTTTGTATCTTGGAAGGAAGAAACAGCAAATGTTAGAATCAATTGACTTCATCGTGTTTGGGGGTGAGATCCCGCACCACGCCTGCCCGCAACAGCAAAAGTCTTGCTGAGACAAACGGCTTCTGTCACAGAATCATTTTTTGTTCCCAGTAGCTGCCTGGTGAACTGTGCTAACGGCGGGGGGGAGCTTGGTGGAAACCTTTGCTGGGCCCCTGGTACAGCTGCAGTCAGTCCGCTGGAGCAGACTGTTCCCTGGAAAAGGAGCCACTCTGCTTGTTCCAGGAGGTAAAAATTAATGTATGAGACGAGAGAACAAAACAGGAACGTGTGTGCATTGTTTGAACCCAGTAGATGAAAGTGTGTGTGGTGGGGAGGTGCTGGTTTTTTAATTTTTTGGTTTTGTTTGGGTTTTGTTTTTTTTTTTTAAAAAAAAAAACCCTTGGCTGGACTTTCTGGCCGCTGTCTTACAAGCTCTGGTAGTTCTTACCTTGGTGCAGGAACAGCAGCCCAGCGGGCTCTGACACAGCGTTGGGAATAACCACTGCTGGGAATAACAACAAAATGAACAGGAACTTCTGCATGTGCACACACACACACACACACAGAGTGAAAAAATCAGTCTTTGATTGCTCTTAACGTCAGGCAGGTGTCACAAGCTATTGTTGCTCAGTTTAGCTCTTTGCCAGTAGCACAGATGACTTTGAACATCGTTTAAAGTATAAAATAGAGGCGCACTCAAAAACATGGGAAGCCAGAAAATCCCTAAAAGCAAATAAAATATCGTAAAGTTAACAAGTCTGGTCAAAGGCAGAGGAAAAACAGCCTGCTGTTGTCTTGTGTGTTGGTTTGGTGAATTCAGTATCTTTTAATTTTACAGGCAACCACTCAGGTTGGTGCTCGGCCATGGGGGTCTGCCAGGGCACCTGAGTGAGGTTAATGAGTTATGCAGCACAGGTGAGTGCTTAATTATGGCTGATGGGACTAGCCTCTGTGGGGGTGGGCAGGTAAATGCTGCCTGTGGGTAACTGATTAAAGCTCAGAGTTTGGTTGCAGCTGGCCCATCTTGATCTCCCTTGCATCACCCCCTAAATACCTTGTTTTCCCTGGAATTGGAGGGCTGTGGCTGGGCCCGGGTGGTGGGTCCCTGCACGGGCCTCTGCGGGGCACTGCCGGCCATTCCTGCTGAGGAAGGACAAGAGTTCTGGAGCTAAAGCGTGGTGAAGGAGGCTGAAGATGGCTGCTGGGAAAGGCTCAGGAAGGAAAGGAGGCCACAGGCTCCCGGCTGCTGGTGCCTCCTGCGGGCAGGTAGGAGACGCAGCTGGTGGGAACTGGGTAGGGGTGTCTCATCCTGTCCTCGGGGTGAAGGGAACACCGTCCCCTGAATTATTATCAGAGGTTCTGAGGACTTCAAGCCCTAGTGAAAAACCCACAGTGTGGCCGGGGATTTCTGATGCAAACCACTGGCTGCTCAGGGTGTTTAACTACTGCTGCTTGCACTGAGGCTTGTTTGGAAAAGATGAGGAAACCTTTGAGTGCAAGATGGTAGAGAAATGCATAGTTTCTTTAAAAACAACAACAAAAAACCCACTACAAAGCAAACCCTTTAAAAATCCCTTGTCCCTCCCTGGGTGGAGGTGAAGAATGACCTGCATTTTGCCAGGCTGCAGCCACCAAGATCTGCTGGGAGGGACAGACACTGGACCCCTGCCCTTCCCACGTCCCACGGACGACTCTGTAGGTCTTGGAGCTTCGATCGGTACCTGTCATACAACCTTGCTGTGCCCACGGAAACACGCACCGTTACAGCACACCAAAAATATCCCTGCAGATGAGGGTAATTTTGCATGAATCTTTCTGCCGTTGTTCTTAGGTAGTAAAGGTTACAGAGGAGAATAACCCCAACGTGAGGCTTTTAAGTGGCAAAAGGCATTCAAGATTTCTATTAGCTTTGACCACAAAGTTTTGGGTATTTTTTTTTTGTTCCGTTTGGTCATTTAGTAGTTCTGCAAAGTCCAACCGAGTAGCAATAGGAGTCTTGGTTTGATGGACTCGACTGATTAAAAAATTATTGTTGAAGTTTTTCTTCATGTTTATGCAGAACAAGGACAGAGATTAAGTGGGTACATTTTCTTAATCATCAGTGTAAGATATCAGGAAACAACATGCGGACTGAAATAGAAATTCAACATACTCACAAGAAGGAAACATTAATTTTTGCCTCTTTTCCAATTCTTGCCTTTTTTTTTTAAAACTGTTGAAACCACTTCTGATTTTAGATACTTCACAACTGTTATTTCAGATTGTGTTTTTTCTTAATGCCATTATTTAAAACATAGCCTATTATCCAAACGGAAAAATTATTCAGGAAAAATCATATTTTAGAGATTTATTAGCTTTCATTGAAAATGTTTCACAGACTTCTTCAAAGTTTTCAATTATTAATAAGTGCACCAGGCGGTTCCTTTGTGATATTTAAGCGATGCAGTCATTAATGGCAAATGGAGATATAATTTGTTTAGAGAGGAAAACAATTGTAGTCATCATCAAAGATGCCACATGAAACGCCAAATTGCAACTTCTGTTGCAGAAATCTTTGTTTCCTATACAATAGCCCATAAATTCACTGACACTCTCATAAAGGAGCTCAGAGAAACTTTCTGCCCATGTCATACCCAGCCAGCTTTACATTCTCCTCCCCTTCAGGGTGGAGGGTGTGCTGAGACTGTCACAAGTGAAGAAGCTTGTGTAAGAGCTCAGCTTGGCTGCCTATTAGTGTCTAATGTCAATCCAAGGGATATAACGGGTTGGTTTTAGCAGTGGTTTTGGTGACGGTATTTCAGTTGGCCTTGCAGTGGAACAGCAGCTGTCGGGACAGGGACATGGCTGAAGGGTTTAGTGCTCTCACAGATTTCTCCTCACACCTGCGATGCCACCTGGGGCAAAGGAAAATGTGCAGGTCAATGTTTGAAGCTGCCTGAAAAGGTACCCCATGTACCTTCTGCCTGGGGCTTGGCTGTGCCGTAGAGGAGACCTCGGTTCTTCTCGCTAGTCTCCCAAAATGACCTTGCCCAGGTAGCACGGTTACTTCTGCAGCGACGCCTTGGGTTGTCTTGCTGGGGTTTCCTAAAGCCCCCCCTCTCTAGTAAGTCAGTTCCACAGGAGAGGCCGTTAATTAAATGCGATCCATCCCCATGTGCTGGCCAGGACTCTGCAAGGGTGAACTCAATTAGAAAAAAGCAAAACACATTTGAAGGGTGTGTTTCCTCACACTTTAGGAAAGAGTATCTTTCCCCAAATGAGTGTCTCCACTGCTGTGGATAAAATAAAGAGGATAAAATAAAATTGTCTAATACAGAACGTGATAAAATGATCTTGCATAATTCCCCGTGACTAGAAATAAATGTCCTAACAAACTGCTCCCAATAGGCTTGTTAAAGAGGAAATATTTATTACTATATTTTAATTACAGAGTTTAAGCAGTACTTGAGTAATTTAAAGGGATTGACATCATCTTGCTTACAAGAATCTTATGTGATTAAAACCTTCTTCATCAGTTGGTCTTTGTGCCAGAGTGGTTTGCACAAACACATCCTTACCTAAGCAGTTTGCAATGCTGATTATGTTGTACAGGAAGAACAACAGACAGTTCTCTTCCTGAATTCATGGCCCAAGTGAAATCAAATTCCATCAGAATTAACATTTTTGCATGTGGACTGGAATACAATAGCTCCTCCAAGTCTAGAAAAATCTTACTAATATGTGAAGTTACACATTCCTGCTGGGGTGTTGGTCTCTGACACCAACATTCAGTTTTGAAGAAGTCTGTGCATACCTTTATTTTTTTTTTTGATGCATTATATGTTAGAAATATATATATAAACTACACTATGTAAGTCTTCTTCCTTCCACTAAGCAGCTTAAGATATCAAAAGAACCATAAATATTTTGCACCTTTACATCTTAAATACTGTTTTGCGCCAGCATATTTTGCACAGAATTACTTTGAGGAAAATTTTTGTTCTATCAGAACTTCAAAGTATTGTTGACAAAACTCTGGCATCTTAGAGTTGATGAAAAGATGACGCTTTGTGTTGCTTTGGGACTCTTCATTGCAACAACCTACTGCCTATTCAGAAGGAAAGATAAACAGAAATAAAGCAACTTAATCTCCAGTGATTCTAAATGGTTCCTAGTTACACTCTTAGATAATTAACTTCTCCTGTGATGTGCTCATTTAATAGATACCTGGTCATATGTGACCATGTTTATTTAATGTACTCTGCAATATTTATACCACAATACACCCTTCTCATTATAAACCAGACATTCTTTAATTTATTTACTCACACATTCTGAAGCTCTTGCTTGGACAAAAATCTACAGGCTTCAGGAAAATATATCTGAGTACGCACATCAGCATAGGACTGCACATAAATAGTTTCTGCAGGGACTGTCAGCAAAGAAAAATAAAATAGTATTTTTCCTTTCTCTTCAGCATCACTGTTCTAATATTTACGTGCTACATAAATTGGGGTTTTTTTCTTCCTTTTTTTTTTTCCTTAGGCCTTTATCACAGCCCTTAGGCCCCTCAATAGACTTATCAGTAAAACTGTATTTTTCCATAGTGAGCACAATATTGCGCAGTTCCTGAGCTCAACATATTTATGCAGAACTTTGTAACTTTGCAGTAGCTGCATCTTTAACAAAGCCCAAAGGGAAGTACAGAGAGATCTCTGTAGCATATTCTGTTCCTCAGAATTAATAGCAAAGCCTATGACAAAGACCACTAATTGTAATGCCTTCCTGGGTGCATGTACACATGCATGTGGGCAAATATTTATGTGTCTGAATAGTGCCTTTGTGTGGGTGCAAAACAACCCTGCCTTTTTTTTCCTTTTTTTTCCCTAAAACTACCTTACAAAAATTGATCAAAAGTGAAAGTTGTAGCAACTAAATGGCCACATTTCAAATTCATCTTAAATTAGTAATGCATCTTGTCTCTCACTTGAGTGAGTCTATACTGAGTTATGAGTCTTGTAAATATGTGCATTGACAGAGCAGAAGAATCCCACATGTATTCTCTTGGGATGCTTTCCACTCACAGCACTGTGGGCATTGGTGGGGAATGTTTTCAGTATTTTAAACAAAAATGCCTTAAAATAACCAAAAGAAATCTGGACAGTTTAAAGCAACTGTTAAAAACGGAAGTATCACTTTTCCCCCTCTCTTTTAAGCTGAAAAAAAAATTAAAGAATTTACTGGGATGGAGCATTTCCCTGCAGTAATTGTGCAGTGCCACACAGCCGGTTTTACAGCACGTTTTACTGGAGAACCAGAAAATATTTCGGGGAACACAGGATCTCTGTGACTCAAAGCTGTTATGGAGAAGTGATTTCCCACAGACTGCAAAGCGAATCTGTCACAGTCTTTATCTTAATATGTAAAAATGACACATGGAAGTTCCTAGTGCTGCCATGTTTAATATCACATTACTGGATGGCCAATATGCAAAATGAACAGGAAGGAAATTTAATTATGTATAGTATCATTGATATCTTTTATTTAAAAAAAACCCAACAACCCAGCTATTTAATTCAAATTTGTTCCTCTAATGAGGTTTAAACTCTTTTCTGAGAACTGTGTTGATATCAAGTGTATGTTGCTTTATTTTTTCCAAGTATCAATCAGAATTGCACCCATGGGAAGTTGATGATTACCATCGTACAGTCACTTCAAAACTAGCAAAACACGTCTGAGAATAAAGTGGATCTTTTC
This sequence comes from Tringa tobata, assembly GCA_033628505.1. Taxonomy (NCBI): domain Eukaryota; kingdom Metazoa; phylum Chordata; class Aves; order Charadriiformes; family Scolopacidae; genus Tringa; species Tringa tobata. The sequence continues at coordinate 5,936,582 of JAHREE010000128.1, forward strand.
AGCTCTTCTGGAGTATTTGTATGGAGTCATTTTCTTCCCATACATCACTTCCATCTCCACAAAAGAGCTCCTACGCCTTTGCAAGTTTTTTGGACCAGGCTGGCCTGGCCACCATGAAAGTGTATGTCTCTCTTAGCAATAGCTGTGCGACTTTGGTGTGAGGCTTCTGAGAATAAGCTACTGGAAAATTAAGTGGCTGCTGTCTTTAATATGGTAACGTATGGGATAAACACCACTCTTGTAAGAGGAAATGCCTGGTTGCAACGTACGGCTTGTGCAACCACTGGGAGTGATGGTCAAGAGCAAAATCTTCCTGTTTGCAGAGGGTGTACAGAGCACGTCAGTGGTGTGTTGGATAATGCCAGCTTGCTCCTTTTGAAATGCGCTCCTCATATGACGAAGAAGCTTCGTCTCTTTTAATATTGTTTGAAACCAAACATGAAAAAAGTACCTAAATTAGGAGCCCACAGATCCTACAGCTAATGCTCAGTAGGGATCTGCATTGCCCTGTGGAGGTGCCTCTCTCCACTGGTTACAGAGGTAGCCTAGGGCAGGCCAGCTCCTAAATTAAGTGCTTCAGTAAAGTGTCTGCAATTAAATGTGAGGAACTTGGTCTTTGGAGGTGTGTCCTGTAAGGGAGAGTGGACTAGGTGCCACACAACCATGCTGCTGTGCAGCCCACGCTTGGTGCAGTTGTTTTCATCTTTTTTTAATGTATCAAGTGTTGTTAATTTGTTCCTTGATAGCTAATGATTTTTTATTTTCCCTCCCCTTTTGAAGAAATTACTGGAAAAATTGTCAGATTTTTTTGAGCCATTTGCAAAACATAAGGAAATGCACAGGATAGAGCTTAATCATGTTATAAGAGATTGTTACTCTAAAAGGCAAACTATTTTAGTCATATTGTGTTACTGTGCCATTAGTACCGTTTGACTGCCAACTGTGCAGCAGCGGGGCTCCAATCAACGGGAGCCTTTGTGTGTTTTCCATTGCAAATAGTGCCAGGGACAGGAGGGAGAGAGGCTCTTAGTGCTACAGTTTTTTTCAGTGATTAAAAATACTTGAGATCCATTTCAGTGATCAGAAATGTGTCTTAATGAGACAATTAGTCAAACCATAAAAGCTGCACAGCAATTTAGTTGGTGTTACTACTGGAATAATTTGCTGCTGCTGTTTTCTTCCTCCTGATTTGACTTTATCACAATAGTCTGGATGAAAGTCACTGCAGAGAGGACTTGCAGCCTAGATTCAGTTTTCAAATGGCCGTGATTATCTGTGGGGCAGATAATCCCCTTAAAAATGAGGGAGACTTAGAGGAAAAAAGCGGTTATTTCACATATAAAAAAAAATTAAATACCTTTGTCCAAGTGGCTACTATAGTGCCTTCAAATATCCAGCTGCTTGCTAGTGCCATGGCAACTAATCGCAGGTAGTGTTTGGGGGACGGGTACAAAACTGAAAGGGCTACTTCAAACTTGGGTTTATTTTTCCCTTCTGTAACAAAAACACAATAATGGGGCCTGAGATTTCTTTATACATTCTAGCCAGCTGTGTTCAAAATGTCTGATGGAAATAATTTTTTATCTTGCTGGAAGATACCTGTCATATAAAAAAAATCTTTTCTCACCTGTTTCCGGTCTTTCACAATTTGGTCACAGTATTACTCTAAAGGACAATCAGAGCAGTTGTTCTGAACCCATACTTGCCTTGAAGTTTGCTGCTTCTCTTTCAGACCTAAAGTCTTGTGTTCACCAGAGTTTGTATTTATTTATTTATTTCAGCTAAAGAAGTTGATCTATTGAGGCTTAATATCTTTCTACAAAACTGCTGTCATTCTAACCTGAAGGTATGTCAGAAATGTCCTCAGGGTGATGTTACAGAGGGCACTAAATACAGTAAAACTAAAATTTTCTTAAAAAAAATAAGCTAGTCACAGTGGTGACTTCATCTGACTGGAGTGTTTCCATTGATGTTCAGGGCATTCCATTTCTCAGGAGGTTTGGGGAATTTAGTCTTCTATTTGGGGGAGTGTATTCTGCCCAGAACTAACATTATTTAAACTAACTTAGTCTAATTAATTTTACCTAAGAGGCCAACAAACAATTTACTGCCAGAGCAGAAAGCCCTTTGTTGGTGTCCCACTGACAAATGCGGTAGGGTGGGTGTTTTGAAAGCCCCTCGCTGTGAGAAGGGCTGCAGTAGAGCTGGGGCTGGAGCTTGGCTGCGGCGCAGGGCAGCCTGCTCTCTAGGTATGAGTTGGTCAAAGCGAGGTATGAACCGACCCACTGCTGTCCGGGGCAGATGCTGAAACCTGTCTGCTCTCTCTGCAAATGTCTGCTGCAGAAAGCACCTTTGTTATCTGTGCCAAGCTTCATTTCATTGACCTTCTCAACACGGTTCAGTCTGAGTGTTTCCACTTTCTAATCTTGTTATATCAGAGTTGTAGAAAGCAAAAATATTTCAGTATTCTAAAGGGACAATATAGTTTCCACTTCACTCGACTTTATTTTTTTTTTTCTCATGAAAGAATATTGTTTTAATGCCTCTGTCATCTATAGGTCATTGGTAAGGGAACCATACTGGGAATAGCAATAGTGTTATTTGATAACATCCAACGTGTGTTGGATGAGTATCACTGTGAACATGGTTTGGTTATTTGTAACTGCAGCTATCTCCCCACACGTGACTGCTGACAAGAGATTCTGACTGATATCTGACTGATATCTGACTGATATAGGATTTGTCTTTGGTTTATGCTGGGCTGCCTGTCTCTCCTACAGCCGCATTAGAAACTGCAGTTTGGTGCCCAGCACTCCTGAGCCTCAACAAGTGCTGCTTCTTTGGCCACACCACTCTGTTGGGATGCGAAGACAAACTACTTCTTTCTTTCACATCTAATTATGGGCCAAACTGAAAATTGCTCCAAGTACCAGCATTCTGGCATGGGATTATTTCCAACTGCTGAATTTACCTGAGTCAGAAGTGGTTTATAATGAAGTTGAGGTTTAAAGTAGGTGTTGACAAACATGGAGCAAATAGAAGCTTCATACTCTAGTTATTTGGGGGGGAAAGGAGCAGTGGAATAGAGAAAGGAAGGCAGCATTACTTCTGAGATACCTGGAATATCAATTGTGGTAACGCCCACTCAGCTTTAATCCTGTCTTTACGGCTATGCCGTTTGTTTCCCTCTGTACCTTTGGGCTGTGTCTAATGATGCACAAGTGTTCTCTGGGATGTTTGTGGCCAAGAGCAGAACTGGCTCATCCATATGAATATGTACAGCTTGATTATCAGCCATTAATGACTTTGAAATTATCTTTTACATAGGAAACTTTCTAAAAGTTGAAAGAATGCAAGATACCCAGGAGTTTCCCGATTCCTGGCCTGCCTGCCTGCAGGAATATGAAACCAACCAAGCTGTGGTGCTGGAAATGCCATTACCCTTGGTCAGTTCTCTGCTTTTGCTCCACAACTCCCATTCCCAGCCCTAGAGAGGCTGTTAAAAAGTGGGGAGGTAAGAAGCAATGGCTTTCAGCCTTTCTCTGGAAGCCACTTGCACAGGAGATGAGAAAACTTGAGCCCTGAACTCCTTGTCTCACCTGCAGCAAAAAATGATAAAAAAATAACTCTCTGAGGCTTCTATGTTTTGCTGGGAGGGAAAAGGGGAAGACAAAAAACCCAAAGAAACTAAAGCCCAAGCAGAGAAAATATATTTTCTATTTGGAAAGCAAAAGGATGTCCTAATATCTCTGTGGACTGAAGCCTAGCAGGTTTGCTTGTGATTGTGTGCTGGTGCATGCAGGAAGGCCCCAAACGGTGCTCTCCTGAGCATGGCCGTACCTCCCAAACCATCCTCTCTTTCTGACTGTGCCCTTCAAACTACCTCAAACATAAAGGACTGCAGAGCTTAAAAGTGTTAATGCTGACAGAGCCTGGACTGTTTATGCCTTAGGTAGCTCTCGTTTCAAAATGCAAGTGCTTTCAGTGAAAGACTCTGATGAATTAAACTTTGTACGTACCAACATCCAGGTCATTGATGTTGCAGTGAAATAGTCTCCCCACTGACCACCAGCTCTACAGCGTTCCACTCTGGTGTCTCTTCCAGAATAAGCTGATGTCCGTCTGCCTGCAGGACAGCTGGAAAGGGGCAAAGCAGCAGTGACCAGTACTGCATTTGCTTGCTTTCCTGTGAACTCTGAGTATATCTAAGTTTTAGCACTTAGGAGGGCAAGGAGCAAATAACAGTGTTAATGTAGTTAAGTGCTGTACAAAACTCCCCACAAATCCTATCAGCTTTAATCTCTGGCTTCACTATTATTACATTAATGGATCTCCTTTGAATGAAGCCTCCACCCTCCGTCATTTCTAGTTCTAGCAGTAAAAGGCAACAAATTCATTATGTACTTGTATTTGCTATTAACTGGCACAGCAGCTGTAAGAAATGCAATGCATTTATTTGTAAGTACCATGGAATAAGACTAAATTCAAAAGAAATCTCCGATAAATGTTAAGATGTTGCTATAGAACAGCTGGAACATTAAGTGAACAACCTTGATAACCCAATTGTTCATTGGCGCATAATTCATTTCACTTCTGCTGAAAGAGTAATTCCTCAGGATGTTAAAGACTTGAGATTTTGTGGAGCTGAGAATGAAACCAGAAGCAAGGACAAAATCCTCTCCTGACCTACATAATTGTTTAGATTAATTAGGGCCATTTTGGGTTTATTATGGTACATTGTATAGTGTTGTTCTAAATTAATCAGAACCAGAGAAATTAAGACAGCTGACTGATAATGCAATTCCAGCAACACGAAAATGCCACGTGCTTCTGTCTACGCCCCCCTAGATTCAATTTTTTTTAAATTCATCTTATTCTATTGACTTGTTTTACAAGGCAGAAGCAGATTCCCATAGAAACATTTAGGCACTCACCCTTCCAGGCTTTTATCAGCTATCTGTTAAGGCTGAAACAGCATACTGCCCAATACACGTCAGTTGGTTTGGTCTGTCTTTCAAAGGTAAAGGCAGGTAGAGGAACTGCTGCTTCTTCCCCAGTTCCACTGTAGCTCTGTGACTCGCAAGGGTCGGTGTTTCTCAAACGTTTAACCTAACCGTGTCCACATGTGACCGCTGTTCGCAGCGTTTTATTTCAACTTATTGAAAAACTACAGAAAATGGTTGAGGCAGGAGGCTAGATCCTAAAGCAGCATGCTTTTAGCCACAGTTGCTATTTTGCCGTCCTCATCAGACAGCTCTCCCTGCTTTCTAGGAAGCTTTAATGGCAATATCTGACAATTAATTCACATTTATAAAATGGATGAAAGAGATGACATCTCTACACTGTTTGCTCTACATTAAAAAAAAAATAATCCCAACAAACCCTCACTAGTTTCCCTAGCTCGAGGCCTGGTCTCTCTTGGTCTGCCTCAGGTACATTGCAATGATGTAGCAACTCTAGTAGGATAATTGGAATGAATTGCTGCTAATTATTAATTAATTCCTGCTCTTTGTAAGTTTCCAGTGTTGAGTAAAATAGTGATTTGTCCGATACTGAGTTTATCCTTATTTGTATCTTTCTATGTGATCTAAAGCTTTTATAATCACAAAATTTTACTTATCGGAATACTTTAGATCGCACACGTACAATTTGATTTATCTTGCAACCTTAGATTAATTTTGCTAGGCAGAAATTTTTATCATGTATCCTCTTACAGTTGGAGAGCATCAGAAGAGAACTGTTGCTCATTCCCTAGCAAACAAAAGATACACTACACCAGTCCGTAATTCATGAGGAATCAGAAGGAAATAGCTACCCCTTCTTCTGTGGGTGATATGTTAGGTTTGGATAGTAAACTTCTGGAGGACTCGCTAGCTCTGTGACAGCCTGAAGCACTGCTCCTCCGTTGGATCTGTGGCAGGGCCATTTCTTGCTGACTGAAAAGCCTGTGTTTTTAATGAGGTTTGTGTAATTGGAAAAGAGAAATATATACACACAGTAATACAAGCTTACTGTAGCACACGTAAGCGCTGGAAGTGTTTGTGCTTTCTGAGGCATATTTAAGGACCAGCTCTTCAGTTTCTCACATGCAATTGCTAGTGCAGTGCTCTGTGCAGCCCACCGCCACGGCAGGGCCCAGACCCTTGGCTACAGCATGACCGGGCAGAACCAGGGCAACACCCTCCTGCCAAGCCCCGGCGCTGGCGGGAGCCGCCGTCCCGCCCGCTGGGCCTCCCCTGCCCCAGGGGACAAGCACGGAGCCCCGCCGGGCGGCCGTTTCCAGCCCTGCGGGGCGGTTTGGGGCTTCGGCCGATGCTGCCGGGTGAGGCGGCTGCTGAGGGACACCCCCCCACACACACTCTCGCGCACCTGGCAGGCCCTGAGGCGGGAGGCGCGCGCCGCCCGGGAGCCGTTGGCAGCCGTTGGGAGCCGTTGGCGGCGCTGTCCCACCCCCCCCACTTTGTGAGGGGCGCTGGCGGGGCTAAGGGGCTGCCTGGCGTAAAAAATAGGCGACAAGATCTTTCCTCTGGTAATTTTTATTTGCTGTGCGGGACGCCGTCTTTAAATAAGGTGAATTTAAATAAGCGTACACTTCAGGTTGTATATATTAATATCGGCAGATAAATATATTTTGATAGAGCACAAAACAGAGACAGGAAGTGCTATAAATACACATTTACATTTGTCATAAATCTATACTATTTTATAAAAATAAAAGTATCACTAAAATAGTTTTATGTCTTCTGCAACTGGTACACCGGAATAAGCAGGGCTGTGTTGCCCTGGCCGCACCCACGGAGGGGGGTCGGGCCCTCACACCCTTCAGCCACCACTGGTTGGAAGTCCAGGGTCTCTTGCTTTTGCTCGCTGCAAATATAGAAGTTCACAATAACTGGCTTTTTAAATTCTGTATCCCAGTACTGCGTGTATGTGGGTGTACACCTATAGACAGAGTGAAACAATTGCCTTCTTAAAATTCTCTTGCAGGGGGTTTGTGTGTCCCGGGTCTCACCAACAGGTCTTATTAAATCATTGCCACTTGTTACATTAACATAATTACACTTACTCTGTCAATCAAGCTTTCCTCCCTTTTTATAATGCACAACCTTTTCCATAGTTTTCTGGTTGGAAACATTTTGAAAGCTTCACATTTGATTTCCATAAGTGCATGTGCACAGACTGTCTATTTTTAAACTTCAGAAGAGAACTTTGTTTGTATAACACAAACAATTTTAAATAAGTACCTAAGAAAACTACCTATTTCCTGAAATCCTTAATAGATGCAGCTGCAGCGTGGGATCATGTGACACAGGTGTAGAGGATTCTGTTAACTGAGAAGAAGCACAGTCCCTCATGAAGCTCCTGCTGGGAAACTGTGAAGTTTGTAACACCCTTTGCTCTGAATTTTATCCATCTGTAATTTGATCAGGAGCCTCCAATTAAGCACACCTGAAGTGAGTATGAAGTCAGGTACTTTGCAGATACTACTTCTAGTGTAGGTAATGGCTAAGGTTAAGTACATATGCAAATGCCTTCTTCTGGAGGGACTGAGTTCATTCAAGCTGCTCATTTCACAGGTATGGAATGGCTAGCTAAATAAATAGAAAGTATGGGTGGTCACTGGTTTCTTCCTCAAGTAAAAAATACAGTGTCAATACTTTCCAACACCAGTATTTTCCAGTGTTGGAGAATCCAAAACACCTGTTAGCGCAGCTGTAGACAAGGGGCTCTTAATGATAAGTTGGTATAAAATTTCAGATGTGGTTATAGTTTCTGCTTGAATTCTCATGGACTGTGTTGTCAAGTACAGCATCTGAGCTACTGTTAAAATTCCAGCCAAGAAAGTAAAATGAAAACACAGGTAACATTTGTGAATAAATGTCAGTACCTATGGAACTAGGAATACAAAATAAAATTACATCTTTCAATAGACGCAAATTAATAAATAATCAAATATTTGCAGCATTTTAATACACTTAAAATATGGTTATAATTTTAAACATACAAATCTATGAAAACATCTTGAGATTGTAGTGTTAAAAATGTATGTAAAAAATGCAGAATGCCTTACAAGAGACAGAACAAAGCAAAATTACTGGGAATGTTTCAAAGTAATTTTCATAATTATAGTATAGGAACAATTTAAAGTCATATTTTGAACAGTGAACATTAAGTGAATATTTGGTTTCACTGCCAGTTTTCTTGATTTATTTTTTTTTTTAACTTTGGAGCAGCTTTTATGCCATAATATTATTTATATTATCTAAAAATAGATTTCATCTTTGGTTTCGAACCGCAGCTCATGGAGTAATGAAACGTACATATTTTTAAATGAACGCATTAACTTTAAAAAAATGAGGCCAGCTCTCAATCACTGTAAATCAACATAGTTGATTTACACCAATGTAGCTGACTTGATCCAACTGATCATCAGGCTCACTGTGCTTTCATGTATGGGGCTGTGGATAGCCTTTATCCAGCAGACTGCTCAATTGCACGAATGCAAGTCTAACGAGGCAGTAAAATAAGCATGGAGATATATAATCTACTGTATCTGTATCTAGATTCTTAGAACTGAATCTGTGCTTCTAGTTTATTGTAATAAATCTATTCTGCTTTTAGGCTTGAGAGTACTTAAACGTGATTGTTTAAGTGAGCCTGTGAGTCTACAGAGGAAGAAAAAACATCTTCACTTCTCCACATGCAAGTAAGCAGTCGCTGGCCAGGCTTCCCAGTGTGCTCCAGTTTGCCTAGCAAATGATCTGCACTGGAGTTAGTAAGGTAAGTGTCTTTAGTCGGCGAGTAAGTTGTATTCTAACACTGATGACTGAACACCTTTAAGGCAGGCAACGTATTTCAGCTTGAGAGAAGGTAACTGAAAATATCAGTTCTTGGAAGGATTTGTAGGGAATTAAAGAGATAATGAGAAAACTGTCAGGATAACACTCACAGAATATGGAAGTTACCAGGTACTGTAGCGTTTTTCCAACTGAATTTACTATACATTGCAAATATGCTACCCTCCATTTACTATTAAATAATATAAAATATAAATCCTTCCCAAGTGGGATGGTGCAAAGATGATATGAGCACCAGTACTCTTAAACTGGTTTTTGTAGCTCTAGCGTGGAGACTTCATTATATTGCAAGTTTGCCTCTTCATTCTAGTTACTTATTGCTCTTTGATTCTGTGTGGTTGCATACGCTTTCCTGCTACTCACAGTGACTAAATTCATTCCTGGGCAAACAAAAAAGGTCTTAAGTAGGATTGAATTACACTTACGCTTTGTGCTTTGCCTCTCTGTCAGACTGGATTTTGCTCACTGACAGAAAGAAATAATCAAGTCAATTAATTACAGACAAAATTATCCCAGTTCTCTGTGATGGATCTTATCACCAATATGCTGCCTTCAGAGTAGGACTGTGCTTGAGGCCAGTGCAAACCAGAATAGAGGCTAAATTATTCCTGCAGCATTTTTGAATTGGGGGAACATGCAAACACCAGTGTAATCTTTCTAAACTCTCTTTGTGGAAATACACAGCGGCCACTCTTAAAAATAATCTGCTTTTCTTATGTAGGAAATAGTGTGGTGGTAGTAAATACTCTTCATGCAAATTTTCAAGATTCAGTGGCATCAGCCTATTATTTACAATGTTATGCTCAGTATTCCCGACAGGGGAATTTTCTTTTTTCTTTTTTTTCCCTTTACATGCAAATCTAGCAGGAATAGATGTGAATATTTTAGAACTACTTGCAGGGGATATTAATTAATTGGTGTGCCTTAGTATTTAATTTATGTTATATACAAACTTACTCGATTTTTTAGGTGATAAAATGGCGTAAGTTAATTATGGTTAGAAATGGTAGTACAACACATACCCGTATTACTTCCTCTGTCATTTTAGCCAGTGAAAGCAAACTTTTTTTGCTGACTCTCAAGCAAGAAGTGGTAGACTTAATACTTACAGGGTTTTAAATGTTGACAACAATGTAAAACAAATGTCATTTTAGTTCTACACTAATACATACTACTAGTACTATCTTGCCTTTGAGCAACTATGTCATTGTTTCTTTGTAAGGTGGAGTCAGGACAATAATTCCCACAGCCTTTTAGAGTTTGCGGTTACTCTGCAGCTGTGTGGCTGCTTCTTGTTTAGCAAGTGGCTTTGCTGTAGTGGAGTTGCATTTGCTGCACAGATCTCTCATTTCTAGGAGACTTTCTTCCACAGCTTTTGCAAACATGTCTGAGGAGGTTTCTTTACAGTCTTTGAAGCTTGAGATGCAGAATAATATATGCTCTGGTTGAGGGTTATAACATGCCCCATAGCCATTGGGCACCACAGGCCCATAGCAGCAGAACATTTCCATAGTAGTGGGAACCTGGTTGCAGGGAGAAGATAAGGAGTGATCTCTGATTAATCAGGGCACCTGAAATCAGCTGGTTAGGAATGAGGAGAAAGATAAACAAGTGCTGGAAATGTGGTGAATCCCCTTGTAGAATATCACTTCCTTCAGAAGTCTAGTCTTGGAGCTGACTCTTGGAAGGTAAAAGCTGATCTCAGTTTAGAATTTGGTCACTGTTTGCTAGCGTTTGAAAACTGGTATTACTTGAAGTGGTATAATGTATTTCTTTGTTTACCTGATGTAGCTCTTTAACAGCTATAAACTTTATTATTGATAGGGAATTTTTTAAGGCTGTATGTAATTCTGATACATAAAATTATGAATCATAAAATTACTCCAAGGTTTTTAATTTCTTGAGGTTATATTAAACATGTAATGTGAAGACTGCAATCAATTATAGAAAGTAGTACTGTCTGTTTCTAATACTCATTTATAATTGTGATGCTGCATAAAAACATGTTTTAATGCATCTAGGTGCTGTATTTCTATTACATGTCGGTTTAATCATAGCATAATACAGGAGTGAAAGACTTTCTCCCACAGAAAATAAAAGATGTGTTAGAAATCTGTATGTTTCAAACTGTGTACATGGGCCTTCACAAATGACATTTGGCTTTTTAATGGTGTAGAACAAGCCATTAGTCCTGCTAATAGAGCCATAGAATTGTCAGATAAATTTGCTGTGCAACAGCCGAAGGCCATAAAGCTATTCAGAAGCACTCTTTGCCCATGGATAGTTTCTTGGAGAATTTATGTAGTAGTATGTTGGTTACGTTCACTCATGGCTGAAAGCCTACAAACATTATGACAAGATCAAATTACTTATTAAGGTTTTATGTTTTAGCACAATATTATAAGTCTCTCTTGTTGCATAGTTTCAATCTGCACTGTTAGGTTAGTGTTTCAGTAAATGAATTCCTACATACATTTCTTCTTTCATTATGACTGCTACTATATGCAATGAAACATTTAATTTTTAGGCTGAATGCTATAAAGATATTTCCTTAACCAGAACATTAAATGTAGGAAGTGTTGACTCTTAGAGTATCTTAGTATAGTTGCAAATAAATGTAAATCTGTAAATGCCTATAAATGTCTAAAGTGTATCTAAGTCCAAAAGATGTGCCTAGAGGAGCTAGTGTCTTACACTGAATAACTGAATGCTCTCAAAGATTTCAAACACAGCTACTTTTAGGAGTAAAATTTCCTCATGCATCTTGGCATTTGTTTCTCAGAGTGGCAGACTGTCTGGCTTGCGGCTGTACTGTCACTGGAGTAAAGAATTCCCACTAGAGCTGTCTCCTTAGGGGAGGAGGAGAACAAAGGGAATGGAAAGATACGTAGTTTGGAAAGTGAGGAAACACTGAGCCCTCGTACAAATTTTACTGAGTTTGTGTGCGTTTCCAGAATTTCCAGGAAGGGCTTTGGATGTTGCAAGGTAACTTCAGTTAGTATTTATTGTGCTGATTTTGCAGCATGAACCAAAACTGCATTAAAATCGGGAAAATTTTGTGGATTTCTTGAGACTTCTTGATGGTATCAGCTGTGTTGCGTTTTTTGGGTTTGTTTGTTTGTTTGGTTTGGTTGTTTTTAATACATCTTTCTCACTGTGAGCTACAAGGTCTGGGAGAACCTGAATGAATTAGCCTTTGCTTAGCAAGACCAGTGAACATGAGAAACTCACCTGGCTGGTTGAGAGGATGAATCGATTGCTTGTCAAATATGTCTCATCCGTAAATATCTCTGGCAGTTCCTTGAAGTGTTCCCGTGCCACCTCTCTGAGCCCTAGCAGATGATTGTCTATTGCCATCCCAGTAATAGCCTGTGTGCAACACAGTAAGACATCAGCATTTAACTAAGTATAGAGACATTTTCTTGCCTGTTATTGCCTTATTTTCTGGTCAGAGTTGATGAACTTGGTTTAAGTAATATAATGCCTATAAAATTCAGATAGTCCTCTGAGTATGTGCTTTGCTGATTAACAGTAACTAGAAATTCATGTGGTGCTCTGAAGATATAAAAATTAGGAAGGAGGTGCTCTTGAGATGTATTATGTGCTGATGTTATCTGGCCTTCTGAGTGTTCGTCATCTCTCAGAGCTGAATATCACAGGCTGGGCTTCCAAAACTGCTGAGGGGAACATATGGGACACTAGAAATCTCTAAATGTGTTTTGGAATTTCCAGTGTGTCACTTGGATTATATTTCAAGATGGGAGGTTCCAAAACACCTCCAAATTGGAACGAATTAATTTTTCATTGCCTAGTTGCCTGTGTCTCACTCTGGAAGGTAAAGCATTCCATAGAACTGAGATCCAAAGTTCTGGTAGATGTCTGCAAGAGATTTCACAGTGATCACAGAATAACAGACAGATTTGCCAGTGATCTATCACAGATCTACTAGCATACCCCACCACTTGAGAAGACTGGGATTAGGGACAGAGATGGCTTCTCAGTTTAGTTCACTGCCCAAATATCCCAATTCCCCTGCACACTCCCTGTGCTGGCTTCATTGCAAAGCTGCATTATCTCAGGGTCAGCCCTCACTTTGGCCCTCGCTCTAATGAGGCAATTGGAAGCAGTAAGTGTAGGACAGCACAGGTGGATGGTACCGTAGTTGAGGCACCATGAATCTAGAATCAAATAGAACAGGGTTTAACAAAGGAGAATAATGTGTTTGACAAGCAAGAGACCTAGAGCTGTCTACTTGCCATCCTGCAACTAGATGAGCGTCTCTGCTCACCATCATCCCCGGTGCAGAACCAGCCATGCTTGTCCCCAGTATCCCCTCCTGTCTCATGGTTACAGGTGAGGCAACCAGCAGCATGTGCAGTGGCTGAATGTTAGCAGCAGGGGCGTGCTGGTGGCCAGCTAGCCAGCTCACAAGAACTACTGCTGAGCTTGCAGTAAGTCTTTCTGTGCTTGGATCTCTCTGCTCTGTCCAGCTACCTAATGCTATGGACTTATGGAATTTATTAGCTTTAAAATCTTTGCCCTGCTAGCAAATGTGATTGAAGATGGTTAACAAGATCAAAAGTCAGTAGTAGGAGATGGGCAGACAGGATAGTTACAGAGTTTTGTTTCTTTAGGAAACCAAATCAAAATTTGTTCCAACCAGGCAGGAATTGCCTCAGATTAAAAAATACATTTAAAGACCTTCATGCTAGGTTTATTCTAGCTAGTGAGAGCACTGATTATGAGGACTGAGCTGTAGCTCATCGCCGGTAACAGGCTGAAGTCACGTAGGAAAGGAATGCTGAACAAAGTGCATTGTACGACACTGAGCAGAACTGATCCATCCACAGCACAGGCCCCTTGTAACAGGGGGAATGAGCAACCTGAGAGAAGGCAGGATTTAAAAAAGAGCACAATCTTGGTTTTCCTCTTAAGGGGAGAATTTAAAAAAAAACCAACAAAAAAGTGGGTAGAAAAAAAAAGAAAGAAAAGTACAAGTTTGCTTTTCCTCTTAAAAGGGTAATCATTTTTACCACTAATAAGTGCGTGAAGCAGGGGCCCAGGAGTGCATAATCTTGTTTAGCTTATTAAGGAGTAGGCACCCATTGGTAAAGTGGCCATTTGTTCATCAGCCCAGATGAGCAAGGATGCTTGCAAAAAAGTAGCATACATCAGGGCAGTGTTTATGTTGTTTTTCCCATAGAGGGAAACTGACTTGATAATCAAAGGAAATATTTTGCTATCACACAAGATTTATAAGGCTGTTAGCAATGACATTTTTGCAACATAGATCAATGTCATGTCTGAAGAGAGGCCGAGACAGCCTAACGAAATAAACTGTGAGTCAATGCATAGGAAAAAACTGCACTAAATTGAATTTCAGAGCTCCACATTTAAGATAGCAATGCTACTAGTAAGCCCTAACAAGGGGAAATAAAATCATTAAATTGCTTTTTCTTTTATGAAGTGATTTTTTTGTTTTTGTTTTTCTTGGGAGCTATTACATTTCAGTCTGTTACTCATGATTTAGGCAGACTGTGTAAGTTTTGCCCATAGTTTAAAGACAGAAAAATTACATTCTGCTATTCTGAGAAAGAAAGGGGAGCTTGGAGAGTAGAGATACCTGGAGACCTTTTTAAATTTAAAGAGAAATTAATTTTCCAATGACAATTTTAATATTTTCCCACGAGCTACACTGAAGGCTGAATTTTGTAACATTTTCCGGAGCTGAAATGACTTGTAGGGGTGATTTTATGGAAATTTTTCCTTGTTTTTTTTTTTTAAAGAGCTGTTGTACAGAAATTCCATTGGTTGTATGTTGTGTTTAGTGTGAGGTTACCCTGATGTGGTTCAGATGAGACAGTTCCCCTGAAGTAAGACTTGCCTCTGCTTTAGAGATGATGTGGAGTCTCAGCTTCTAAGATGTGGGTTCCCAGCACAAGGCTTGAAGCGAAACTGTTTTTCTTCCCAGCTGCTTTAGTTTCACAGTCTTAGGAACAAATCCTGCCTAAAAGTAACGCTTCACCTCTCCAGTGCTCTGAGTTTACCTTTGAAATTGCCTCTGAAATTGAATGATTTCTTGAATATTATGACTATTTAAACAGTAATCAGCAACGTGGGTTTGTTAGGCAATGGTTTGAGGCAAAACCATAGGTAGCAAATTCACTTAACATAGCTGGTTATTAACATTTATTAATTTCATGAGTGGTTTGACTAAGTTCTTTGTAGAGTAAGTCTATGCTTTATCTTGGCACAGTGGGATGTAGAGCATTAGCCAGGCTGAATTGTCTAATTTTTAATCAACGGAAAATGAGTTGTATTTGGTACTAAACTGATTTCTTCACTGGAGGGCATCTCTTCCTTTTATTAGACACTGCATTTAGGTCTTTAAAAGATAACTTACTATAATAATTCCCTCATTGTTAATGACCTTTATTAGAAAATGGCACTTTGGAATATCAGAATACATTTCCCAGAATACCAGTCAATCTGAGGATCAGGTCCCAAATAGGGACCTCCCTCCTCTAGGGAAGAGGCATATAAGAAAATGCACAAATGCACAAGTCTTTTATGGGAGGTGGGGGAGGTCCCTGATGTGTTACAGCTGCCTGACCTTATCTGTAACGTTATAGTTTATGGGTCTAAATACCTGTAAATTTGGGATCTGGATTTTGCAGTTGGAGTTTCATTCTCATGCATGTTACACAGCAGTTAAGTTGGTTGCTTTTAAGCCTTCCTTCTCATCCTGATAAGGCTTTCAGCTGTCCACTTGCCATACCCCATTAGAATCCCCCATTGCCACTTTTCTTGGCTATCTTCATGGCTAACATTTCATGTTGATCACAGAACACATTGAATAAAGGCTGATTGCATCTGGCTACTGTTCTCCCTTGCAAACCTTTCAATATTTATAAAAAAAAAAAATCTCTTTACTAAATTTTGATTGCAAGCTCTTTAAGATGGAGGGCATTTTTTAATTGTTAGTTTGTACAACACCAAGCTTGGTGGAATCCTAATTTATGGCTGGGATGCCTAATTATGAGACAGATACAAGTAATAAATGTTTCACAGATGCACATTCCCTATGAATATGTTGAATACAGGGTGGCATGTTCTGTGACAGTTCTAGGTAAGAGAGCTAGTGCCGAAGAGTGATGGTCTTGCTACTGATGTCTAATGCAGAGTTTTGTAATCTTGCTTTCCAGGAAGTATTTTTGAAGTTGAGGTTAGTTGAATATGGCTATTTGGAGGGTGTTTAGGTCATTAGAAATTTTCGTAAGTGTGTAGTAGCAGGTACTTACCTATTTAGAGATGCCTACATTTTCTGGTGATTAAGTAGTTATTGATTGTATCTTTGTACTTTTCTTAAAAAAAACAACTAGTCCTTATTCAAGCAAAGCAGTGTTTTACTTACCAGAAGTGTGTAATTAGTCTGAGCTGCAATTGCATCCTTAAATCTCTGCATCTTCTCAGAATCCTGTTGGGGAAATCAAAATATATCTATTATTGAATAAACTCTCAAAGAAATAGCATCTTCCATCAATTAACCAGCAGCCAAACAGCATGCACTCTCAAATGCCTTTGCTTCTGGCTCAGGTGTAAGTACTCTTTATAAATGAAAAGTCATAGGGATTCGGTGTCCTGATCAGCAACAGTGCCTGGTTGTGCAAGGATTGAACAGGTTTATTGGTGGTGTTTTTTTTTCAGGTCAAGGAAAGACTTGCAGTTCCTTTCACGGATTCCTTCCATGGGTTTTGGGGGTGTAGATTATTACTAATTGAATCGTTCCATTTGAAGTAGGGAAAAGAATTGCCTAGTGTAATTCAGTTTTTTCAGAACAGCCAGGCAGTATATCTTCTCCAGAATGGTTTATCTAGACAATGACAGTGATATTAATGAAAGCATTACTGATATTTTACTAGCCAGTCAAAAAATTACTCCCCTGTGTGAAAGGGCTATCTAGAATTTTCCAAGGCTGCTCTACCCTCCACAGATGCCTCACATTTCAGATAAAAAGCTAGTAAATTTTGACTCCTGTCAAATGGCAGCCTTTTATATTAAGGGAACGATCCTAAGAAGTACTGCCCTGCTGTACATCAAGTCCAACACTGCAACTTTGGGAGACCCTGAAGCAGCCAGAAATTACTGGATCTCCAGATAAACAGGGAACCTTCAGCTCCTATGGACGATGAATGATCTTTTGAACAAAGAATTCATTTTAGAAGCAATTCAAGGCTACCATCAGGGACCTTCAAAGTACAGTCTGTTATTTTTTCATAGGGCTAGAGCTAGGCCATAGTTCCCTTATACAGATTAAATTACAAAATGCAGTCTTTAAATCTGATTAATTTACAGCTATTCAAGCAATCTCTGCAGTGTCAGTTGCTGCTTCTTTTACAGCAAGTGTCAAATGCGTGAGATATTTCTCCTGCTAGAGAATCAATCCAACTTGATCAATCTTTGGTGACTGTTCGAACTAGCGTTTGAAAATAATTTTTATTAGCATCAGATAGAAAATTGTTTTCAACTTGATTTGGATTAATGGCTATTAACAAATAATATTTTGGGGAGCTCAAGGCTACTTAAACCAAGTGATACATTTCTTAATCACTTTGCCCAAAAAATAGAATTAACCCCTTCACATCCAGAGGCAATCTGTAGGTCTAAAGAAATCACCTTGGAATAGGGTTGTGTTAAGTGCATTTTGTTTCTAATGATTCTGTGATAATAATATATCTACTTTTGAACTGAAAGATAAAGATGTTCACATCAAAACAAAGATTTCTAAAAGTTTGTAGGAAAGAATCAGAGATCAGTTTAAATGTCCTTTGCATCTCTCAGTGGGCAAGAAGCCAGGAAAACTCAGTGGATTGCTTTGCATTATGACTCCAGATTTTTCAGGGGTAATTAAACTGTTATTCTCCCTATTCAGTACAGCCAAAGCATGCAATATAAAGATTTGAGGGCTGAGACTGAGCTCACTCTAGACATGCATGGCATTCTGCTTGCCTGTGGGAAACAGTTCGGTTTAGAATGCTGTGAAAGGTGGGCACAGTCTCAGATTTGGGTAGTGAAATGGTGAGAAATGCTGAAGTTTTGGGAGAACTGCAGAAGTCGGTCAGTGTTGGAATAAGGAAGGTAGGAAGAGATTGTTGAAAGGAACAAGGAGGATCTGGCAAAACAATGTGCCAGGAGGGGGCTGGCTTCTCCTAGGAGTACAGTCAGCTGGTAGCAATGTTTGTTGGGGTTGGGGGTATGTGAGCACCCAAGTGTGGAGGGGACAGTGTGCAGAGATGACAGCAGCTTCTAATGAAAAACGATTAAGAACCATGTTGTGCAGATAGCAACAGCCTCTTCTTGTCTGTTGTGTGGTAGTCAGTATTATGTGTATATGGTCAGTATGGTCATAATCTACCTTGAATTACCCACTCAGCGTAGGTGATTACTTCAGGTTTCCTTTGAGTTTAATGTGGAACTTATTTGGGCCTTGTTCATTATCACCTTAACCTTAAGGAGATGAAAGAAGCAGTGGAGAAACAGAGCACTTCTCTGGGCAAATTTTCCTCATCCTCTGGATCATTAGAGCTTGGTTTAAAATATTTTATTAATTTAGACTTAATCTACAGCCCAGCAACGCTTCTAGCAATGCTATACTAGATTCTAAAGAACAGCCGTGTGGGCTGTTGCCACTGGAGTGGGCTTACTGTGCAAAATAATCTATATTGCGGCAGTGTTTTGCATCTCAACAGCCACCTGGAAATTCCCTGTACAGCAGCGAAGTGCAGTGGGTGGAAGCGGCACACAGAGAGATGTTGAGGGTGGCTCTCCAGGGATGGCAGGCGGGACAGTGCACAAAGCTGTCTGTGCAGTTACAGTCTCAGTGCTCTCAGCTGTACCTCTTTGCATCCCCATTGACAGTACTCGTGCTTCTGGCAAACAGATGGTGGTGTCTCAAAGAAAGGCAATTTAATTTTTGCAGGATGATGTCAGGACAGTTAGGAGAACTGTTTCATTAGCTTGATGAAGTCTTTTAATCATGAAGGGTCAGCCCCCTTGAGGATACTATAAATCTAACTCTATTTGGTAGAAACATACCTTTAAAACCAAAAAGATCAGCCAGCATATATCGACCTTATCCAGAAATTAAAGCACATGAATTATATCACCTCAAACATTGCAATCTGCAGCAGAACTATCTCCTGCAGGGGACCTCACAGGCAATTCCCCTGCTGTGGCAGTATAATGATCCTGAACTTCGCATGTTCAGCCTAGATCTCTACAGGGAGCAGAATTTAGATCTGATGATAGATTATTCAGAAGACAGTACTAAGTCTAAAATCAGATGTTTTGTTTCTTATAATGTCGTGTTTAGGCACCTGTGAAACTTCTGGATGCTCAAAAAAAAAATAATATTTCTATTTAGCTTAATGGTTGGCTTGCACAAAAAGTAAAGTCCTGTAAGGCTTGCTCTCCCCCCTCCCCCAATGCCTTTCTATTCTCTGTTAACATTAACAAGAGAGAGATTTGAGATCATGAATGCATTATTTGCTTAGTGTTTTGTCAAAGAAAGCACACGGAGCCAGACCAACATACCGATAGAGCTGTCTTGTCATCAGTCATTGCTTTTACAAAAGCAAATGCTTCTGAGGTAGCAGACCTAATATTGTCGACTCTGCCCTCATCAAATCGGCGTATGGAAGCACTTTCGTAGGTAGGGACAAGTCTCCTGTGGCATCTGAGAGAATGAAGTAATAAAAGCAAAGAATAATCGTTTTCAAGGACTCATAAAGTATAAAAGAAATATAGGCTTGGTACGTTTTATTGTTACAGCCATGATTTTATTTTTTGCATAGTATTCATCTTAATGCTGATAGAATTCTATAAGAAACTTAAAAAAGATGGATGTTCACTCCTTTCTAATATGAGGAGTTGCATATAGCTGTATACATTTTAGTTATGCATTGCCAGTAAAAAATGACTTGCTGTGTAAAAACAAGGCTAGTAAAACTAAAATTTACTGAAAGATCTCAAGGAGTGTTTTATTTGTACTGCACCATAAAATAATTGTGTAATTAATCATTTACTTATGGGTGTGAAATATGTTTTATTTGAAACAAGAAAAAATGCACTCTATGTGTGAATGAAAAATAGAAAACTAAGAGGGGAAAAGGGTGCTATTTGAGACTGTGAGCTGGAATGAAAACCCACGTAGCAAATAGACCAGGCTGTGAAGACTATTGTTTAATTTGGGTCCAGGTATGTAGCTACCATTTCTTGCTTCAGGAGACCTACTGTGCCTTCCAGTTGAAGCAGGGGTCTCAGAATATAACTGTTCCCTAAGGTTTTTGTTGCATACATGGGATTTACATTACAACTGGGATGCAGATGAAAATCAGGTTGTTGTTGGAGTTTGGTGAATGGAATACAAAATGGATGTTTAACAGATGTTAATGGAGTACACAAAATGTGTTAGGCATCTCTGATTTTGACTAGGTAAAGGTCACTTCAGGGTTTAATTTGACATGATAAAGAGTTATTCATGTAATAGGCTGTTTTGCAGGAAACCATGCAACTGATCTCTAGCCTGGTGCGTTGGCTCTTCTGTCAACATAGAAAGGAGCTTTTAACTTTGATAATACCGTGGAAATTAGATGATATTATCAAATCTTTGGATGCCTTTGAAGTAGGAAGCAGCAGTAGTTACTGTCCTGTGCAGGAACTCTGATCTGATATGGTGCTGTAGTATTTTCCCCTGTGAATGTATTTCCCCCTGTGGCACAGGAGATGCGTATGTGGTGAGCTATGGGTTATTGCCACGGTTCCTCCCAAGCTACCCGCAGTTCTGCCCCAGGAACTTGGACTCCCTATCCACTTCTGCTGATGCGGGTGGCAGAGTTGTCTGCCACTCCCTGCCACGTCCCCTCACCCGCTTCTCTATGCCAAGAGGAGGGACAGCTGTGGGGAGGGTACAGACTGGGAATGGCATGTGTGGGACACGGGGATGGGGAGGTAGAGCAAGGAGAAGAAAAGGGAGCAAGAGACTTGAGTACTCTGTGTCAGAACTGGGTGGTAATTTTCTTTTCTGACCTACAGTCACCAGACAAGATTAGTCATTTCCATGCAGGAGGCATTTGTTTGGGTGCTGAGGCAAAAAAAAAAGGACCCTCTGTATAAAAAAAAATAATAATTGTGAATCTCTTGTGCTACCTTGTTCCTATGATTTGAATTAACCTTACCTGTAGAATGCCAGCTGAAGTGCCACTTGAATGTAGGCGTCTGGACTGATCTTTTGTTTCTTAATAAATTCCTTTCCATAGTTCTCAAACTTGTAGGCGATAAAATCCAGATTTGTTACTATCCTGGAAAACAAGCCGAGGCAGTTACTGTGGGGTAAGATGCAAGAATCTCGTGTTCCATTTCCATTTGCTAATAAAACCCAGAGATCGTTTCCTGCCTGTACCC
Organism: Tringa tobata; assembly: GCA_033628505.1. Lineage (NCBI taxonomy): Eukaryota > Metazoa > Chordata > Aves > Charadriiformes > Scolopacidae > Tringa > Tringa tobata. The sequence continues at coordinate 5,957,902 of JAHREE010000128.1, forward strand.
ACTCGGAGGTGAGCGGGCTCCTGTCCTGCAGACAGTCCTGGCCTTTGGTAACTCGGTCCCACTCTGCAACTTTTACTCATACAGGTTCTAGACTGCGCTTGTTACCTGCAGCCTTTGCATGAGCTGTGGCACTCAGGTCATTCTATTCATTTCAGTCAAAAGCCTTTTTTTTTTTTTTAAATAAAACAAAACAACAAAACAAAACTGAAACAAACCCATAGTGTTTCCACTCCTGAGGCCTAAACCAAGGCCTCCTTTGTTCTCAAAAATTTCTGTGAGATTGACTTGTGTGAGAAATGAATGGACTTAGAACCTAATGAAGGCTGTAAGCTCCTTTCAAGTTTCAATTTAGAGGAGTGCTACCTTTATTTAAAACCAAAAATGAATTACTCTGCATCCTGAATGTTTTCATACTCTCATGTATGTTTCTAGCCACTTTAAGGTCTGATCTAATGCAGTCACACTGGACATACTTACAGCTGATCATGCAGACAATGCGTTAGCTCTCTACAGAAAGATCACAGGCCTGAGTGTTGAGATGAAATAAATTGAAAAAAACCCTCTCCTTGCCATCCTCGCCCCCAAAGATCATGCAAATCTTTTACAGTCTGGAAACACAGTCAGAAGAATTAACCTTTGTAGTAGCAATGTGAACATAATCAAATTACATTCCTGAATTCAAATTGTTTATTCAAACCAGTTGTATTCTACTTTCCCATATATGTATCCTCATTGCCTTGGTTTCAGCTTTAGGCAGGTCAAACCCATAAAGTGCATCCACGAAAAAGGAGGATCTGTATTGTCTGCATCCTGTGCAAATAGGACTCAAGCAGTGGTCTTTAGCTTTCCTAATATCCACATGGAAGGAAAACAATAGTAATGCAATTCCTGAACACAGTGAAGTAGCTCCAGCCCATAAGGGTGCCATCGTGCAAAGAGATTCTAGTTATGTCCAGCTTGGGAAGATTAGGAGGAGTGGGAGGGCAGGGCGAGTCTTCCGGGAGGAAACCCATGCCTGCTCTCACTATGCTGGATAGTTCCCAGCTTGTAGTCATTGCTGAGAAAAATGAGGCATCCATTTTACCTTTGGAGCTTTTCTGCTGATGATGCCAGATGTGCCTGAATTTCAGGGGAACATTTCCATCTCAGTCTCCGTGGAGCAGGAAGCTCGCTCACTGAATCAGCTCGGACTAATTTCTTGGAGCTTTCTTTCCTGTTAGCATGTGAGAAAAAAGTTGCTAAGATCACAGGAATAATCTATTTGTTAAACACTGCTTTTTATCATGTAGATGACTGTTTTCCAACAGCTGTATGGGTTGTAGGAGGAATTTGGCACTGGCAGAGTCTGGCCTGGGTAGGATAGCTGTACTGAAAGGGGACTCACATGTGCTTGAGCAAGTGTTCCGTGCACTGCACCAGTACGATGCCATCGAAAGGGGAGTGTTCACACACGGTACCGCAGACTCCATCTCTTCCTACCACAAACTAAGCAAGGAAAAGAACAAGTGCAAGATAAATATGGAACAATCCATGTTCTGTATAGGTTACCCATGATGTCAACCTAACAAAAGATGATGTTCTCCATGGTTTTCCTATTGCTTATATCAGGAACTTCCTAGACTTACAGATCAGTGAGTGATTTACAGACTTACTCCAGGAGGCTTTCTTGTCCTGTGAATGGTGTTGCATTTGATCCCTTTCATGCTGCTATTATGGACTAAGTCCTGTGAGAGTGTAAATTTTAGCAATTCCCATTGGAGTCCAGAAATTGGATTTAGCATCTTCTTTATGGTAGAGAAAGAAAGGCCTACATTTGCGGGCAGTGCGACTGCAATCTGGGAAGTCTGTTAGGATCACTTTTTTGGTTTTTTTACACGAATATCATATCAAATGAGCAAATTCATCCTTATTTGATAGCTTTCTTATAGCTTGTTTTACTGCCCTGCTTCCTTTTTACCTTTTTTTTTTGGTGTTTTCTTTATTTGCTTCATACTTGTCTTCATTCCTGATTTCATTGCATACATATGGTATAACTGGTGACACTTAACCTGCTGTACTGTAGTTCTGTGATACCCCCATGCAGTTGGTTACTTCTGCATCTCAGACAAAAACAGAAGTCTAGGACAAAACTGCAACTTATCTCACATATTTTCTGTCCTTTTTCTGGACTATTTCCCCCACTTCTTTTGAAGTGTCTCTGGCTGGACTTTTCCCACTCAGCTTACTCTGCACATTTGTATCTTACATACACATCCTGCCTCCCTGGTTCCCATGGGGTTTTCACTGAGTAAGTATGTGATGCAAAAAATTTACCTGGATATTTTCTCATGCCTTGCTGCAAAGTTGAAGAAGAATGCAGAGGGAAAGAACAAGTTCAACTGTGAGAAATACTCCCTATGTAATCTGTGTTTTCATGAAAGAAAATGGCATCTTTTCCCCCTAAGAATTTCTCTTTGCTTTTAAACTACTTCTGGCCTGAACACATCGCAACAGAGGAAGCTCGCCTATATACTATACAGATTTATTTGCTTTCTTCTACATTGTGATAGTAAACAAAAAGAAGATCTTGTTTATTCTCATCTGCTTGAAACATCTCAACTAGTGGCCCTGCAAATAACAGAGGATTCTAACTAAAGCAAATGGTTTGTTCTTTAAAAACACAGCACTGGCATCAGCTAATAATGTCATTTACAGTGCATAAATCAGGAATGACTATTGAAATGTATTTGCACTGGGGTAGGTCAGTGCAAGTGAAATTAGTGGTTTCTCTTTTCATGTTGCTGTTCTTAGATATAGCAAGAGCAACAAGCATTGCATAAGCAATGTATCAGTTAGGGGTTCTTCAATTTTTCATGAGGTGTCAGCATTGTTGACAGTTGGAGATTAATACATTGCTTCACCCTGGGTCTGTTGCAAAAAGTGAAACTAACAGTGCGACACTTTCAAATATGACAATTAAAATCTGACTGGGAAAAAGGCTGGAGAAATCAGTACTTGCAGGAAAGTCTCAACAAGAATGTCATTAAATGAGTAAACAGTCTGTTAAGTGAGAACTTAATACTAACTTAAACACATTCTAAATTATAAGCAGTAGTATTTCTAGAATGTCAGGAAAACGTGTGAGAAAACAGAAAGCTATTGTACTTTTTTGTTCTAGAATGCTAGCCCAGCATTTGATTGAGTGTAGCTAAACGTACTGTATTGTGGCTGGGTTTGGTTTTTTTTAATCAGATGTCTACCTACCTTTATGCATGTGTATCTGTCTTCCTCCTCAAGTGCAACTGGCACCTTCAGGGAAGGTGAAAGCGTATCTGTGTTGGAGAAGCGCCCTCCCCACTGCTTCCTCTGCCTTGCAAGGAACAGCACTGCTCACACCACCCTGCCTTGGCAGATGCTGACACCACCTTCCCCTCTTTCTCCCATTTGACTCTAAGTGGTCCCTGCCACAAGGGCAACTGGAATCTTTTGCCATGTGCAAGTAATATCATGGTACCGTAAGGTTTTTACCTGCATAGGTTTGTCATACCAACGATTGGCCCCGTTTTTATGGTAGCCTCCTCCATGTAGCAGTTGCAATGCCATGTTTGTATCATTGAGTTCCACCCCGCTTGGGCTGTCCAAGCACACCAGGCATATGCACCGTTCAATCATGTCAAGAGAGTCGCGGTTAGTAGAGTCTGGGGATAAAAGAGTGAAATGTTCACATCCTCTTACCTGTAGTACAGGACTGGCTGGGAAACCCTGCTGCCTTGGAGAGCGCTGAAGATCTGACCCTGACTCTGCAATGAGCTGGTGTCTGCAGAGCTCCTAACAGCAGAACACTTCAATGCCAGGAAAAGTTACACCAAGGCATTCATTCATGTTTTAACTTTTAACTTTTTAACTATCTCTGTGTATCTTTCACGTGATTCAACAATGTCCACTGTCTTTTTCTGCCTTTCATTTCCTGAAGTAATTATGTTACAAAATAGATTTATTTTAATGCCAGCAATGCTTACTTACTTTATATGTAACAGTTACAGAGAGGACAGGTGGAAAATAGAGAAATTCAGAGTTCACACTTGCTGCAGTGCTGCAGTATTCTGCTCTGGAACAGCACAGTCTGTACTGTTCTGTGCCATTCTCCCATTAAAATCCTTTACTGGGCAAGGAACAACAGGGCTCATGTTGGTTTGTGTTCTTGTATGAAAACCCTCTTCTCTCTCCTGTCCTTGGTCATTTCTTGTACTTTAGAGAAGAAAGCCCTGGATTGGGTATATTGCCTATGTCATGTGGAAACATCTGTGAATGAGGTCAAGAGGTTTAGTTTTCGAACGTTATATTGCCAAAATCTTAGATTGCAACATTCTACTTCCCTCTTAATCACTAGTGTACTGCTGGACAAAACATGCCTTTTCTGGCTCTCTTTCTCTGTTTCTTTTCCCTATTCTGTCAGTCTTGCTTCTACAGATGGACTACAAAGGCTATTTTTACGTTGAACTCAGTGCTTTCCTCCTGATTTTATACTGTATTTATGAAGGTTTTTTTCTCAGTTTCTTTAACTCAGAAATATAAAATTTTGTTTGCTTCTGAAGGCCAGCTTGAGGCATAGGAAATATTTAATTGTGAGCACTTAATACAGCTCTTAATTGAAAGGATAAAAGTGTAGAATCTATAACAAGAACCTGTTTTATTTAAAAGTATATAACATCATTAATTGCTATTAAATGTTTGTTAACAAGATCAAAGGAAAAAGAGTTTTCAAACATCAACTTTAGATTCTTTCCATTCTTAACAGATCAGATTTCATCTGCTAGATTTTGCTAGCCTTTGGTGAAAATGCTTTTGTTTCAGAATGTTCTTAACTAAAGATATAAATTCAGATTGATCAAAACTTTTTGCAAGTCTGTGCTAAGTTCAACAAATCTGTGCTCAATTCAGGAGATGATTTTAACTGAAAGGATGGAAAAAAAATTTCAAATTAAACAATAGTGATTCGCAATTGAAATATGGAGCCAAATGTGTATCTTTTTAATGTTTGCAAATATGAAAAGTAGTTTGATCCTCTGAAAGAACAGTATTTTTCAAAGAAAAATGTACTTTCCCAAAATGAGTAACGTAGGTTAGTGAGGAGCTAGAAAAAAATACAGATGCTTGTTATCATCCAGGTTCATTCTCCAGATGCTGTGTAACAAAAAAGAGTGCGAACTTGCAAGAAATAAAAAAAGATGTCAAAAGAAGAGTGAAGTGCCAGCAGTGGCTGAGAAGGAAGAGGGGGAGCTGTGGCCTCTAGCAGGTTATGGTAAGGTATTGTCTGTTGCTGTCTGGCAGCCCCTGCGAGGGAGTGCTGGCAGCCATGGTCCCAAGTGACAGAGGTGGCCAGCCTGACTTATTGCAGCCTGTGTGGGGACCTGGTGGAGCATATAGTGTGTTGTCTTCCCTTGCACACAGAAGCAGCGTCCTAGGGAAGGCACCTGGTGTTCCTGCCAGCTCCTACAAAGACTTGAGCTGAGAGATTGTAATCGATGGGGCATGCAGATAGACTGAGCTTTCTGCCAGTGATCTGTGCTGCTCTGCAACATGTGAAACACTGATGTCCCTATGAATTGTCTTCAAAAGCATTCAGAAGCTTTATAAGGGAAGAATACATGTCCCTGTCTTCTTGGCTGTAAAGCTCTTCTAGGATCTGACGCTTGCAAGGCTGACTGCAATTGTGGTATTTATTCCATTGATGGTCCGAGTATATCAATGCAAAGGCTGATAAGATCCTTGTGAATGGAAGTTGCCCCGTATATATCAGCTGTTGGTATTTGCAGACAGGGACCTTCAAGGAAAAACTGGTTGGATAGTGATTTACAAACTGTTCACAGCTTGCTCAGCATTCTGCTTTATATTGTCTGATAGGTTTATATATATTTTATTGTGGCTGCTGCTCACACATCTTTGACAGACATGAAGCCCTTATTCTGACATATGGCCTCAAGGTATCTTGAGTCTAGGTATTAGAGTGAATAAAAATTAAGCTCTGCCAGAAACAGGAAAGTAGGGGAAAGATGCCCTTACAGTAAGAAACAGACATGTCCAGAGAGCTGATCAAACACTGAAGCAATTATCATATAAAGCAGGCAATGAACTGCACAAGAACTGATGAACCATGACTTGGGATGGAAAATAAATATTTCCAAAGGAGCTGCAACAGAGGAAAAGTGTGAGAACAAGCCTAAAGCCCTGCAAGACATTTCCTTCTTTCTTTCTAATCTGCACAATTGCATTGAATTGGCCAGTCAGCTTTTGTTTAGTGGGGGTTTTGGGGTTTTGTTTTAAAAAGGAAAATATGAGAAGACAGTTCTGAATCAAATCAACAGTGTGCATAGAACAGTAGCCCCTATAGCAGTAAGAATTCATTTCCTTTATTTAGATGAGTGAGTATGTTCTGCAGCCTGAGTGCAGTTGAAATACTGAATGTGTTTATAAATCAGTGATTTGTTACAATTTCTTTAAAATTTTCTAACCTAGAAGACCTGTCCTCTACTTGTGTTTCTGTACAGGCCCATGTATGTATCTCCTTGATAACCTCTGTAGCGTGCTGTATAGGTCTTCTCTGTCCCAAAGGATCCTCTTTCCCTGCCCAGTACGGAACAGTTGTGGAGTGACATCTTCCACCTCACACTGCTTCACTAGAGGCTTTTCTCTTCCTCTCTTAATTATTGTTGCATGAATATTTCACCGCAGACAAGAAAGAAAAAAGGGCTGTTGATAATCATGTATCCACATGTAACAGTGATGCATTATACTATATAGAGGAGCTGTGCTAATATAAGTGGTCTAGGATGGGATTCCTGCTCTAAACTAGAGAAGGCTCACATCACGGTGCTGTAATATTTGCTAGTGCAAAATCTGTTTTTTTTTCAGCTGCATAACTGAGATGGATTACTTCCTCATTAAAATTTTGGTAAATGCCAGGCTAGAAACACCGTAGAGATGGTTCTGCTAGTTTTTGTTGATTTCTCCTTTTTTCTTTAGAATGGTGTAGGTTTACATAGTTGATTTTGCTGCAGGTTTCAAGGCATTCACTGTTTTACTTAAAAGCGTGACATGAAAGTAAACAATTAGGTGTTTATCTCATTTTCATTAAACTAAGGCATCTTTTTTTCCTTCTGCTTTAAAAAGACAGGGAGGAGAGAGGAAAGCCTGAAGATGAGACCAGTACCAAGTAATAATGCTGTAATAATGACCAGGACTCAGGGCAGGAGGGGTGTGTTTGTATCTATATAAATTATTATAAACACAGATAAACTTGAATAAGAAAAAGGAAGATCTTCTTTGGGATGGTAAACATATTTTGAGATTATTGGCAACTCTTGTATGTTCCAGAGCATTGGTAAAACAGCAATATTTTCTGTAGCATTGCTAAACTGAGGATAAAGAGATGAGTTAACATTTTTTTTGAGGTGGGGAAATGAATCCTTAATTCATCTAAAATGGCAAAAAGAGGGTTTTTACATCACTTAGCATCAAGGTAAAGTATCTAAGGTGCAAAGTGATAGAGGTGACTAATCCCACCCTTTCTTTTAATCCGTTTTAAAGTTAGGCATTTGAGTCCAGAATCCAAGACAGCTAAATGCTGCCTATTGTTGGAAGAGAGAGAGAACTATTGTCAGATGAGAACTGGTGCCACCTTTCCTAGATATTTACTTAAGATTTGGATGAGTCAGCCCTGGTACTTTCTGTTTTTCTCCATTGACTAGAGAGAGTACACAGCTAGATTCAGTGGGTGTTTAACTTGTAGATGCCTCTGTTAGATAAGATGAAAAATGTCTAATAGTTGCCAAAAGCTAAGAGGATACATCATTCTTGTTGGTACAAAATGGATATGAAGAAGGAGACAAATCACAAAATCTGATGTAATGCAATTTATGTGATGAAAGACAGGGAATGGAGTGAGAGCTATTTACGTGGCAAAACACTTAAACATATACAGTCAAAGGGTCAAACCATATATGCTGCTTCCCTGGTAACATACGTCTGAACACTTACAGGTATTGAGTTTCCTCTTGCTAGAAAAATTCAGCAGTGAGGTTGCACGTTTGCTGTAATGTTCACTCCCAGCAAAGAAAGGCAATGATGGTGAGGAGGAAGAGGAGGAAGATGATGAAGAAGAGAAAGCTGGGATTGCTGCTGCTAACCTTTCATAAGGATCGTCCTGGCCTCTGCCCACTCTGTTCTTCCGTCTGTTGTCAGCAGGCCAATTGGAGGCAGCATTTCCTCTTCATTCTCTGCCATTTTGGCTATCTTTCGTAACTGAGTGAAAAGATCTCCCTCACTGAGACGACGGAAATTAATGACAACATCCAAAACAAAAAACTGCAAAAAAATGACAGAAGTCAGAAGAACAGTCACAGATGGGTTGGACCCTTACTGGTCCAACATTTTGCTTTCGCCTGGGTGATGTTAAGACGATGAAGTCCTGCCTGGAGAGACAGCCATGTGAGGAATGGAGCTTAAAAACACTGGGGACTGGCCTAGGGCTCACCCCTCCTGTGTTTTTACACCAGTGTAATGCCAGTTGCTATAGGGAACTTAAATTATGTGTTGGGCTCAAATAAAGCATGTTATTTGAATAAGCCTAAAAAAAACCTGAATAGATAAAATCAGGAAGTATGTAAATAATTTCCATGGTATTATTTGTTTAAAAATGACCTAGAGAATCTAGAGAACTTCCCATTGAGATGAAGAACAGGACTTCCTGGAAAAGGGACCACAGGGATCTGCCCTTTCACTGCAAGGGGGCCAGCAGGCACGGCTCCAGTACTACAAATAGTCGAGCTGGGCAATAAGGTACTCTGCCCAGACAATATACTCTGCTGTTTGACAGCATTTATTGGTTGGGGCAGATTCACTCTAATGCTTCAGTATTTCTGCCTGCATCTGTGCTAACCTCTTCAGGCATAGCTTAGGCCCCCCTACATGGGATGATGGTATATGTGCCATGCGTTGTGTGCCAATACTTGACCGTCAAGAGAAGAGCATTTCCAGCAAATGCACTCTAGTAAGATATTTTTTTCTGTGTGGTTTCATCTCTGTTTAATAAACGGTTTTTTTGAATGAGGAAGCAAATGAATTCTGCCACATTCTTCCTTTCTGCATCACTGTACTTAAAACATAATGTGGGCTGAGAACAAAAATGCTGCAGAAGCATCTTTTGGAAATACTGACAGTGAATGCTTGGTAAGAAGTGAGCTCATATGTAGCACTTTGTGTTTCTGAACAGTGATTAGATTAGGCTCTTCTTGAGTGAATTTAAGCAAACTAAGAAATATAGAAAGGTATAAAAAAACCCCACCCGTTTACCTGATTGTTACAAGCAACAATGATGTGCTCTGGTTCTGGCATTACACTGCTTTTCTGGGCCACGAGGGTATCTTTGGTATGTCCTGGAAGACGATAGGAAGAAAAGAGTCCATAGTATTGCTTCATACAGAGAGGATGACCAGACAGCTGTCCACGAGCAAAATCAACAGGTAAAGCATGGCTGGAGAGAGAGAAGGAGAAAAACAAAGCCAGAGGAAAAGAGGGGAGAGAGAGAGAGACAGAAAGGAAAAGAAATCTAATCTGTCCTTTGTTCTGTTACAATTAGATCAGGTATAACACAAATTGAATAATAAAACGAGATTACAGTATAAGGGAAATAGATGAATTCCCATACCAAAGTTAAATACATCATTCCTGGCAGCTTCATGCATATTCGTTAAGCAATTGCATTATCATCTAGTGGAAATGGAAAGAATAGCAGGTCACAAGCAGCTTTGCGATGTGTATGGAAACCTGCCTAGATGGGACCCTGGAAACTTGCCAGGATGGAAGTCAGCAGAACAGCTGGAAAAGACATACTACCTTGAAAAAAAGTCCTGATGAAATTAATGGCAAATTACAGTGGCCCTGTACTCTGCAGAGTGGCTACAGAGTGTGTGAGGGCCTTGCCTGATGAACAGGAATGACTGGGGCAATACAGAGGACATTTCTGTTTTCCACAGAGCCTCACTTAAGTGCTAATCCTTGCTTAGGCCTATGGGGGAATAAGTGCTGAAAACCTATTCCCTTTTTATTGGAAGGCATATGAAAACAACACCTCTGAAAAGGCTTCCTTAGTGGCCAGAAAAAAAGAGAAGTTATCAAAATTATAATTATGGATTGTATAATATCCCACTGGCACTGCAGCAGGAAATAATGCTCAGCAGAGGCTGCGGAGACCACAGGAGGAAGAAGATCTTGTGCAGAGGTTTTCCCTCAGCAAAAAACGACTAAGCTTCCAGGCTGCCAGAGAGGGGCAGGGGCAGAGAAGCACACAAGGAGGGTTACTGTCATACAGCTGATACGGGGTAACGTTTTATGCTAGTTTATCTTGTTTAACTGTCTCTTTAGAACTGTTGAAATTCTAAGACGTGGATATTCACTTTAGTTCCTGGCTCTCAAACTCTGTGTATCCCTTACTTCCTTTTACAGGTGCTTAATACTTTTTTTTTTTTCTTATCAGCAAAACAGGGTTATTAGTGTTATCATTCTCCCACATTTTGCATAATGCAGAATCCTTACATTTAGCAGAGTTTTAAAGAGCATCTATGGTGATCTAAAATATTGGAATAGCATGGTAGATATATTTAAGACAATCTATACTTATAGTAATTAAGAAAGGAGTTATTAACCCTGATGGCACCAGAAAATTTGGTGCTTATTTAGGAGAAGTTTGTGTAGATCTTATAACTCTATTGTGTGAGCAAGTTAGGCTTTGTTTGAAAAATTTAGTCCTGGCAACTGCGTGGAAAATCTGCACAGTTAAAACTAAATGCCTGGGTTTGGGTTGGAATATTGTGCATCTGCATGTGGGATGATCAAGAGAAGCTAGAGTTCTCTTCTAGAACTCGAGAAGCTAGAATTCTAGAGTTCTAGAGAGAATTCTTTAACAGCAGCAAGCAACTGAAAATGTTACAATTATGGTGTCCTCATAATTATACAGGAGGGGTGATAAGCATGCAATAATAGCAACATAAGGACACAGTAGTGAGGTTTTTAATTATTGATTTAAGGCAGGCAAATCTGATCACAGGATTGTTTGGATCTAGAGTAGAGAGGTCAAAATAACGAGAATTCAAATTATCCCTTGTTAGAGCAATATGGTTTCTTTAGCTCATCTCAGATGCTGTCATATAAAGGTGCAATGAACGACATTAGTATGCAGTAGTACTTCACAGCACGTCAGTGCTGGTGTATACAGTTGCATGGCGTATCTTGGACAAAAGCACGTGTTCTTAAATAAGTACCTCTTCTATACTTTCTGAGTAGCTGTCAGACTTTTTAAGTGAAAAGCCAAACAGCCCCTTCCTCTTTCTTTTATCTAATTCATAGATTCACAGATTTGACAGAGTTGGAAGGGACCTCTAGAGATCATCTAGTCCAACTCCCCTGCCAAAGCAGGGTTGCCCAGAGCACATTACTCAGGACTGCATCAAGGCGGGGCTTGAAAATCTCCAGAGAAGGGGACTCCACGACCTCTCTCAGCAGCCTGTTCCAGTGCTCTGTCACCCTCACCATAAAGAAGTTTTTCCTCATATTTGAGTGGAACTTCCTATGTTCCAGCTTATGCCCATTGCCCCTTGTCCTATTGCTGGAAACCACTGGAAAGAGTCCAGCTCCATCACCCTTCAACCCACCCTTTAGGAACTTGTAAACATAGATGAGGTCTCCCCTCGGTCTTCTCTTCTCGAGGCTAAAGAGCCCCAGCTCTTTGAGCCTTTCCTCATAAGGGAGGTGCTCTAATCCCTTAATCATCTTAGTTGCTCTACGTTGGACTCTCTCCAGTAGTTCCCTCTTGAACTGGGGAGCCCAGAACTGGACGCAGTATTCCAGTTGTGGCCTCACCCGTGCAGAGTAGAGGGGGAGAATGACCTCCCTCAACCTGCTGGCCACACTTCTCCCTATGCAGCCCAGGATTCCATTGGCCCTCTTGGTGGCAGGGGCACATTGCTGGCTCATGGAGAGCCTGCCATCCACCAGGACTCCCAGATCCTTTTCCTCAGTAGTACCTCCCAGAAGATCCACCCCTAACCTATATTGGTGCCTGGGGTTCTTCCTCCCCAGGTGCAGGACCTTACATTTGCCCTTGTTGAACCTCATTAGGTTCTTCTCTGCCCAGATGATAGGGCAGAGTTGTTTGAATATGGACTTCGCCTCCCTCATCTAAATAAGTGGTGGTTAAAGCAGATCACATAGGCCTCTTGTATTTCCAGATAGGAAAATGACCCCTTCCCCACTATGGTGTGGTGCCCGTCGTACTTGGCTCTCCACTGTTGCTATTCTTCGGGGAATAGTGTTTTTTTTAGCAGTAAACTTGGAAGATACTAGGTGACATTAAGAAGTGCTGTGTAAAATGCTGTTATGAGCTACCTCATACATGACCATGAATACGGGATTTCCCTCGTGTTTATATACAGAAAGTAACAATGGCATAAGTAACTTATTTTTACTAGCCAATGAACCAGCCTGTCTGTGACGAGGTGTCCTCCTGGTGGGATGTGTTATTTCTTTTTTGGTGGGAGGGAGGCCAGGGGGTTGATGTTCTAAATGGAGGGTGCAGTACGTGGAGGGGGTGCAGCACCCCGGCAGGGGTCTGGTGCCAGGGAAGGTGTGCAGGCTGTGTAACTACAGTGCTGCTGCTCTTTGGGTCTGGGGAGCACAGACTCCCTGGTGTGTTCTCAATACCTCTATTCATTAGATTGTGTGCGTCCTTTGGACTGCACTGCGCGTGCAAAAGTGATGACTACCAGGCATCAAAAACTGTTAGATCGCAGTAATAAATCAGAAAGCGCATAAAAAACTGCTGAAGTGCTTGGCCTGAAGCATGCTGGAGCCCCAGCCCTTCCAAATAGTGGAGAGCTGCCATGCAGCCTGATTTTGGGCATGTTAGAGCACCCTTGAATCAGAAGCCCTGCAGATACTCAAGCAGCAGCTCTCCTTACACGCTACTTACGTGTCCAGTAAAGCTTTATAGTCTTGCACTCCTGAAATGAGATTGGCAGCAAACCTGCAAGTAGCAGATAGAAGTGACATCAGTCTTTTGTCATTCAGCAACACTGGGCTGTTTCTGAGAGACAGTGGAGAGCCTGAATGATTGATGACACAGCAGAAGGAGAGAAAGTCTTCTGGCTTGGCAAGAAGAGCCCCCCGCCCCCACCCAAAATCTGAATTAATTCATGTCAAAAGAAATATGAAATCCTAGAGAAGGTCCCTTCAAATGGTTAAACAGACTGCCACAGGAGGAAGCCTGAAAGCATTTATTTAGAGAATGGGAGCAGAGGCTGAATATTTAATAGAATCCTTAACATGGGCTTCAATATCAATACTCATAAGCTGTCCAATTTATTAGAGTACTTCCTGTCCTAAGCAGATACTCTTTCTGCAGAGCTGTGGACAGGTGTATTATTTCCTGACACTGCCCATTTGCACTGTCTCTGAATGGGAGGCTCTGAGAAAAATATTTCTTTGTTAAAGGACGTACATTAGAAAATGCAAAGTGGAGGTTTTTTGAAAGCTGCGTGCACAATAAATTTGGTCAGTAATGAATGGAAGCATTTATAGTTATGTTTAAAGTAAAAAGATACATTGGCTGTCTTTGCAAAATGTTAAAATAATACATATTAGCTTCAACATTCCGGCTGTTTAATAATAACATAAATGCACATGCAGTTAATTCTTTCGGTAATGAGCAGCTAGAGAGTGCTAAAAGCAAAGAGGAAAATTGCACTATATGAAGGTAGATTTGATCTGGTTTACTGTTTTAAAAGGCGAAAATGTTTTGGCAAAGGCTGAAGAATGGAATCCTGTTTTAAGGGTGTCTGGAGAGGTATATTCTGTGCTTGGCTGCTTGTTTACCTTTTCACTTTTTAAATTATTGTAATTGCCCACAACAGCTCAAAGGAGAAAGGTCAGTTCAGGACTGGGAAGGATGGGCCTGAAGGGAACTGTGTTCTTGGGGAGGAATGATTTCTGAATTCTTATTCTTAGATCCCCTGGGTTTCTGGTGCCCTTTTGGGTACCTGAGAGGGACAATTTAATGCCAGCGTGGCCTTTTCAGTTTGCAGGGTAGATACAAGTCATAGCGATGGCATGTAAAAGATTGGTTTTCTTTCAACAATGTGTCAGAAATTAGTATTTCTTTTTTCCATTGCACAGTGGTTTACTTGAATTACACAATGAAAAGCTTTGCAAATATTCCTTTAAAAATTAAAAATCCCATGGCATTTTGTTTTCATGCAATAAACATTATAGTAACGACACTTTTATTTCTGAATATCAGTATGAGTAACTCCAGAAACACTGCCCTCAGTCCGCAGGCCTAGTAGGAAATCATCATTACAGCTCTTATTTTTTAATGAAAGTTGATTGTGTTTTTGCAAAAGCAATGCATTTAAAATATCCGTTCATTTAGCAAAAGCTGCAAAGTTGTAGTACATTACCTCAGCTGGTCATTTACGTCCTTGAAATACTGACGAGCAAAGATAATTGCTGGGCTGGAATTGACTGGAAGAGCTAGCCGGTTGTTGAGGTACATATCATCCAGCCAGTAGTTAAACACCTGAAGGAAGCGGACATGAAATTTTAAAGCTACGAACAACAAACAGAAAGGCAGTGTGGGGGCAAGGGGAGAGTGCTTGGTGCTCCTGGTGTCAGGCATGGGCTCTGATTAATGGAGCTGCTGAGCATTTTCAGTCTGGGCTATGTGACCTCAGCTCAGCTGAAATCAGCCGCAATTCCATAATCCTATTTTTCAATCAATGGCAATTTGTAGTGTGTTCCATTAAAAAGTAAACAAGCCACATATTGTGGTGGTTTGGGTATTTTGTTGTTTGCTTCTCTCTACAACAACAACAAAAAAATGATGGGAGTACAACATGCTAAGTGCTGACTCTTGAATAGTGATTCGGATGTATTTAAGAGATGGACAGAACTTTACTAGTGATGGCTTTCCTCAGGGGGCTTCAAATATTTGTTAATAGTGCCAAGATGCTCTGTTGTTAGCCATCAGATACTGTCCTGTAGCAAGACAGAGTGGGAAAAGAATTTCCCGAGCCTAATGATTCGGTCCTGCAGATACTGACATGTGGATAGGGCCCCTGGGGACTTCCCTCTGTGTCCACTGACACAAATACAGATTACTGATGCTTGACCCAGACAGACACACGTATTAAATCTCTAACCATTTTTATTGAAAATACAGATGTATGGTAACCCCATTCCTGTATGTCTGAGCAGTGTTTGAAGAATCATTATTTGGAAAATGGAGGCTTTCATAAAAAGATCAAATGGCCTTTCTGAGTTTAGTGGGCATGCTTTGCATATAGTTACTATAAACAACAATGAAATTATGCAAAAATAATTATGAATGCATGCATCAGTTGAAAAAGTTTTCCTCTGAGATATTTCATTGCTGTTAGAACAGATGCTTCCCCCACAGTCTCTGGAGTCTTCAGGAGAACAGGCTAGAGCTATACTCCTGGCAAGTTAAATTCCAAATAAAAACATTTCTAGTTTATCTTAAGACACAGGAATTTAATTTTAATAACCAGTATTTAAAGTTGAGACATTTCAGAAAATGCAAATACATCCGTCCTCTGTAATTTTCAGGCTGCAAGTGGTTAAATGAACAGTTGTCTCCTGGAACACTATTCATTACCAGGAACACTAAGTGATGGTTAATTTAGCCACCAAAACCATGAAGTTCTATGATCAGAATAACAAAATGAGATTGGGCAGCATTTAGCGGAGCCCTCAGACTGTGGCAAGAAGTAGTTCAGAAATTAAGCACTGCTCTTAAAATAAAAGCACTGCCAGTACTATAGACTTTTTTCCTGCATGTAGCAGCAATTTGATGGAGTTTTCTTCTGGGTCACGCAATTTAAAAGTTAAGGGAGAACCACACTTCACTGACATCAGTAGCAAGTCTGCAGGATTTCACTGAATCTATGAAAGCATTCATTGTTGCTCTTTCTTCCTGGGATGGAAGGACTTCAATAAAATCAGTGTTTCTGCTTTTCAGCTGCCATATTCTAACATGGTTAATGCAGGCAGGAAGACCTCTGACTTTGTGGAATGATAAAATCTGTTTTACCTAGGCCTTATTTAATTTTCCTGTCTTGGGAAGCAGAAAGCTGGACTTTTTAAAGGCTGAGGTCTCAGCATGGTCTATGTGATAGATACATACTTTTATGTACACGTGTGTATATATTCAGCAAAATAAATACTACAGGGTAACTACATTGGTACGGTGTGACAATGAATGGGAAATAATAGTTTAATTTAAAAAAAGTAATTCCTATCCTAAAGTATTCCATTCCAGAGTAATTTGACTGGATCAGAGCTTTGGCTAGATGGGCATGCAAGGCACTTTTTATAGCCCTATCAGTAAGCATTTTTCATTTTAATAAAAACTCTAAATCCTGTTATTAAAGTGAAAGGAAGAAATTACATCCAAAAAGGATGTAATGTAGTGCTTCTTACAGGTAGAGCTGACACCTGCATGCATGCACCTGATGTGCATGAATTCCCTCATTTATGTCAACAAGCTATTGATCTGAAAACATAATAATGACATGGATTTTGACATTGTTTGAAAATTCTTGCTTAATATGTCGGAAGTATCCATTCCCTTTGTTGGAATCTGATGTGACCCCTGTTTGCATTGACCCACTGAAAGAAAGCAGTGATCACACGTAGAACATCACAAAGAGTTTGTGAATGGGCATCATCTAACACAGCCGTTATTTTTCTTGTCTGCATTTGCTTACCCAGTTTGTTGTCTTTTCCCTTCTTTCCTCGAGGATTTGCTGCAAGGATTCCCCCAGCCCTCCTGCAATTCCAAACTGTTCCACAATGACCTTGGTTTTTCTAAATTGCTCCTCTGGCACCAAGTGTTTCATGCACTGTAGGTACATGTGTAAGGTCTGTTGCAGTGGTGGGACTGGAAGTTTTGGCACTGCCTAGTCATAAAAAAAAAAAAAAGAGATTAGCAAGTAATTCTACTTGTTTCTAAAGTGCCCTCTCTTTTTTTCTTCTTCTTTTTTTTTTCTCTTCTGTTTCTGAGTAATATATTGCATCCCTTATTAATCCATTTATTCTGTTTTAGCAGTTGAGATGCCTGATTACTGCAAATGAAATTGTGTGACTCCAGTGGACTCTCATTGGGTCTTAAAGTGCCTGGATTTTAGGACATATTATGCAGTTGTATGCAATACTGAAGCAGTGGTAGCTCTCTAGTAGCTCTGTTTTAGGCCTTTCGCCAATGAGGATTTCAAATGGATAGATGAGGAAACTAGTGGAAAACAGGAGAATATTCCTCGGTAAAAATTCTAGAAATCCTAGGACAAACAGGCAGATAGGCAGGATGCAAGCATATAGTCTGAGCTAGACTCTAGGAAATTTTCAAATACATTAAAGCATAATAAAATAGTGCTGAAGGTATTTCAATAGCAAAGAAGTGCATTTAGCTTGTGATTAGTAAAACTGTGGGTTAATGCTATTCTGATTGGTAATATGACTGGTTATAAAATGTGCAGGTCTACCTGTTTATTAGCACTGACTATATACAATCCCCAATAAACCTGTGGTTTACCCTGCTGTTGGCCAGTCCAGAAGCCTCCTAGAAGGCTTGATAAAGCATTTATGTTTATACTTGCTTTATCCTTATCCTGTTTGGAGCAATAAAACAATAATATCTGGGAAGAAAGTAATTTCATGCTGTCCATTAAGCTTCCTTTGTTTTTTAATGTAAAATTAACCAAGTGAAGCAAAGTGAGTCATTTAAAATCAAGCAAGGAGGTAACCCATGAAAGACCTGGAAGATTCAAGAGGCTGTGATGCTCTAGGCATGGCACCTCAGGGAGGTGGACATGTCTTCCACTTGAGAAACTGTCATCTAATTCAGCTGTGCTTGTCCATCAGCGGTTAGTGTAGACCATAAACTTTTGGAGGGTTTTTTTCTCTAATTTGATGTTTGTCTGTCTCCTAAAGCAGACAAAGTCCAGCTTTAATAGTTCTTGATGTAAAGACATTTGTTTTCACAGGATCGCAGGACCATAGTGTGATTTTGGTTGGAAGAGATGTCTAGCAGTCCCCTAGTCCCACCTGCTGCTCAGAGCAAGGCTTTGCTAGTGTGTGCAGGGAGGGAGGGGGGCGAAGTGCTCTGAACAGAAGGCAGGGAGTGGGTGTCCTCTGAGCTCAAATACCAGCTCTGCCTTTTGACATCCACAGAAAAGTCAGTGCTGTGTTATGTTTCCCTATCTAGAAACCAAAGATTTCAGATACTCATAAGAAGTGTCACAGGAATAGCTGTATTAATGGAAATGCAAATCCAATTTAGCCTGTAATGTATCCTGGATCTCAGAAATAAAAGAATGGTAATTCTACAGTTTCAAGCTACGTTTAGACAGGGTGTATCTCTTCTGCCATTGGTTTCTTGGTCAGTGGAAATAGATGTGCCAAATAGTATTTCGTTTGGATACCTGGCTTTGGCCCTGTCTTTCTGGGTAAGGTTACGGTACAGTCCATGACTCTGCTTAGGAAAAAAGCTTTAAACCCAAGGGGTTGACTATTTATAGGCATAAACATCTGGCATTTTTAAAAACAGCTTGAAAATGAATAATATTTGATAGTTCTCTATTATTAAGAAATAATTATATGCCATCTCTGACTGTGTAGTAACACATCTGCTTGTGTAATAATATTTCACTTCTTCACATGATGTTCGAAGGAAGAATGTATTGGATATGAGAAGCACTAATGTTAGATCAAAGTTCCTGATTATAAACTGCTGCAGCCTAACTAGTGTTCCCTGAAATGAAGAAATCAGCTCTAGAACAGAAGTTGGTTTACAATTATTATATTCATTTACATTAGTTTACAGCATTAAAGGCTATTAAGTCATCTATCTCCAACCTTTTTTTTCTTTTTGTTTTTCTGGAAGCAGTCACTTACTGTCTCATCTTTGCTGCATGTATCTTTCTCTTTCTTCTGCATGTTTTTTTCTAGGACAGGCATTCCTGCATTTCTTTTGATAACTATTGTTGAGTACAGAAATTGATGCCACTTGGGGGCACTTATGGAGCCTCACGCCTCAGTTCTGGAAATAGAAAAGATTTAAAGTCCAGTCAGTACTCATTATTTACAACCAAAATGTACATGGGGAGTATTCCCTGTGCAAGCATACACAAAAGCTTCAGAATGCAAAACTGAAGAGAAATAGAAGTACAACATTCAGAAGTAGCTGAACTGAGCCCTGTGGAGATCGCTCTGACATTCTGTTTGTCTCATTTCGCTATAAATTTCTTTATCCAGAACTATCTGATGCACATAAATGGTCCCTTCTCAGCGTGGTTTATTTTGTCACTCTAATTTACTTCACAATGCATTGTGCCATGATCTGCACGGTTTGTATTAATGTTAGATATTAGCTGGAGTAAAGAGGTGACTTTTCTTTCAATGTACTTATGTTGACACAGGTAATAGTGGTGGCAGTTTTCTATCTAAGGATCCCATATGTCCTCCCTTTACCATTTTATATGAAAGCACCACAGTCTTTAAATGTATTTGTCATTCCACAGTTCTGTGGACACAGTGAGGTGCTGTCATCTCCACGTTAAAGATGTGGAAAGAAGCTTGATGGAAATGTGCCTTTTACGCCCTGCAGGCTAGAAGCTTGCAGGGTGCCAGTGCCTCGGGGCATAGCTCTGGGTGGGGGACCCGGTGAGCCTGCCTAGGTTGGTCGCCTGGCTATGGGAGGACTAGGAGGGGTGGCATGCACTGGCACGCTGGCTGTGGGAGGACTGGGAGGGGTGGCATACGCTGCATGTGAGCTGTGTCTCACAGCAGCCTTTCCCAGTAGCATATATCTATCCAGGGAGACGGCTTAAACTGCCAAAAGTCACTGAGGTTATCTGTGACAGAGCAAATACTTCCACTTGTGTCTCTCTGGTATTGTGCTTATCCTGATTTTCACTTCTAAAGATGCCTCTTATTCATTTTCTGTACAAGAATAAGCTATATGGTGCACATATTTCTTTCAGTTTAATAGTGCCCACACTGTCCTTCAATTACAGTGGTACAGCTAAAACAGAGTAAGTTCTATGTGTTTGGTCAGGTCTTGATGGATCATGGAGGGGTGGGTTGGTTTGGTTTTTTTGTTTTGTTTTGTTTTTTAAATTACTTTGCACTGTGTGCATGCAAAATATAAAAGACAACATGTGTGGACTAAGTAGAAAAGAATGTCATGTTTCTTTTCTGAAACCCTTGGGATTATACGTTCAGGGCACTTGAATTATTTCTACAACAGCTTTTAAAAACAATTTGGATAAAAACCTACAGTGTATGAAAGTGAGATGAAGAGTTTTGGTTGGCAATGGGCAGGGATGGCTGTGCGTTATTCCTCTCCTGAGGAATCGGCTTCAGCATGGCTCCGCCGATGAGTATGTGGTCACTGACATCTTGTGCTGATCCTGTCCTGCACCGGCTGCCAGTGGGGCCATGTGCTGTGCAGTAGGTTGGATAAGGTTGAGAGGTGTCCCTGGGGCCCCGCAATGAGCCATACAGCAAACTCGTGTCGATCTGTCATCTGCACATGATTTCAACCCAGGTGAGAGACGATTTCCCTCACGGAAAGGCCACATTAACCCGCTGCGCTGCTCCGCTCCCTCTCGTGTGTTACCCGGGTCTCATGGCTTAGCTGTGCGCTCTGCTGCTAGCAACACAGCTGCAAAGCACTTCAAATAATGGACGTGTCCTCTCACTCTGGGAAGACTGGGGCTTGCCCGGTTGTTTGTGGGCTGGCCTCGGCTCCCCACCTGTGTTTAAATACGGAGCCTCTAAAACTGTGTTCCCCTAGAGAAAAAATCTGGCTCTGTGTCTGTGGGAAATGCTACTAATAACAGACTCGCGAATCTGTAAACTCAGTGCGATAAAGGGTTTGGGGATGGCAGCCTGAACTCTACTTTTCTCTGTCACGGGCATGAACTGAGGCTTTGTCTCTGGTTTGAGCGCTGCCAGCTTAGTATCACACCCAATCCTCTATTTGCTTAATAAAGGACAAGGAAACCGACGCAAGAGAAAATCCTGCAGAAATTTCAAGATGACTTCAAAGCTCCTCACTCAGATAGCCGTGAGGTGTATTGTCAAAGTTATTAGGCAAAAAAAAAATATTAATCCTAGCTGTTTTTATTTACAGCTGGCTTAGCTGGGGGGCCGGGGTGAGCAGCTTAGCAGGGTCGCTGTGAGTTATGGCAGGCTGGGGAGCCGAGTGGCCGTCCCCACAGCTCAAAGCAGCAGCTCAAATCCACAACAAAAGGCACTGATCTCTCCGCTAATAGATAGCAGAGCAGGACTGAAATAAGCCCCGTGGGCTTATACTGGAGTTCTCCGTACATTGTGGACTCGGGAGGCAGCTTGCACTATATAATATCGTTGGGGCATCGCGCTCAGCTCCCACCTATTCATCCTCTCTCTCACTGTTATCGGGAAGATAAG